>VZTO01014178.1:0-70819 GCA_013400615.1 Syrrhaptes paradoxus
ACTCCATGAACAGTCCATTACATTGGGCAGCAGAATTCATCAAAATCCTGGGAGGAATGGCAGCAGGACTACCCAGTCGTTGCCTGGTTGTGGTTTATGGCTGGGCTGGGGTTAGATGTCAGTATGGACACATCCTGGCCGTCATCTTCTTGACTTCTCCAAGTTGTGGCAGATGAGGAAGGCTGCATCTCATGCAATATTAGTAGAAGATGCTACCTCTGGATCAGACACTTCCACTGGAAGTTTGCCTCCCTATTTTTATTATAAAAGAAAAAAAGAAAGAAAAAAAAGAAAAAAAAATTATTGTAACATTTGCCTGTTAGGATATATGGGAAATATAACCACTCACCTAATGTGATTGTTTATTCCCAGCCACTGCGAGCTTTGGTCTTGTATTTATCACTCCCACAAGACAAGATAATTTAGTTAATTAACCTCTGTAATACCATGTTACATAGCTGGTGCCGAATGCAGTAAGGGAGTTGCTTTTACCTGATTTTAGTTGCCAAAACACTTCTTTGATTCTGCAGCTGAGGCGCAGAAATGGAAAGGGCTATCAAATTACCCACTGGAGTTTTAACTCAGCAGTCATCCCTGCAGTTGCAAGGGTGGTTTGGATATCCTGAGAGCAGCAAGAAACCAACAGGGACTTGCAGATTCATTTTCAGACATATTAATAGCTAAAATGTCTACACAGAGAACATCTTCCTCCAGAGGCATTGTGCCTCCCCCGGTGCTAATAGAACGAAATACACCCACCAAATCAGAGCTGATCCTTGGGGCTCAGGCACACCAACAGGCTGGGACGTGGAGAGATGAAAACTGGGTTAGAATGATGGTCTGTTGAGCCCAGCAGCTGTTTCATTGGATGACCAAGGAAGAGGAGGAACCGAGCGAGCATGTGAAATCCTTCCCAAAGCCCTCAGCATCTTACTACACATAGCTCAGGGCATCTCCAGAACTGGATTTTTGTCAGTTAAGTAGCTTTCAGTGAATTTTCTCATTCAAGTGCTTGTCCAGACTCTCTAGGAGACACTTAGCACCCTCAGCATCCCATGACTTTGGGTCCCATAGGTCTGTTCTCTGCTGCATGACAAGCAAATCCTGTTTTTCTGTCTTTTCCTTCTTGTACAGGTGATCACAGTTCACCTTCTCTGATGTTGTTGATACAGGCTGGGGAGTTACCTCATTGCAGCCGAGCTGTGGTCGTCACTATCTGCATGCTCTTGGTTAGTGGCAAGGGAAGTAAGAGAGTTTAGCCTTAAGCTAAGCAGTAAGTAGGCTCAAGTAGTTTAAATTTGCTCTGGGTTAAGAGCATGTACCCAGATAGCCACAGTAAGTCAGATAAAGTAGCTAACCATGCATCCAGAACCTGGAAAAATACTTCATATTTATGAATAGAAATACACATTGCAACCTTATATTCTCTTTCCATCATGAAACTTGTTTCCATTTATAAATAATAAGTAACAGGGTTTTTACCAGACCTAACTGACTGCAACATTAAGTCCTGGAAAAAAAAAAAAAACAAAAAACATGTTCAGGTTTTGTTCAGCAAATTTCCCCCAGAAAGGACAACTGTAGTTTAAATCATAACATATGTTGTCTTCATTGTTCTTGCATTAGTCATGTGAAAGGCATATCCTATCTACAACTTCACACAATGCAACATGACAGTTTGTTGGGTGGGGAGAGTATTTATTACTGCTGGGATCTCAGGCTATAGCTATCCTTTACATACGTGCTTGCTCCCTCTACATAATTTATATAAATTGGCTGTGCCACTGGTTAGAAATTCCTGGCTCTATTTTTTGGAAAGAAGTAATGGGTTCAGGGGTCAAGAGTCGTGTATGTTTTTTGTCAGATGCTCCGGGGACTTTGAATATTAAACAAAAATGTGCTTGTATTTACCATTACTTTGAGGCATTAGATGTTGATCATTCTTTCTTTAGGGTTTGTTGTTTTTTTTTCTTCTTTGCATGAAATGGTTCTTTGCTAATCATCTGTGGAATACTCGACCTCCCACTATCCTGCTCCATTGCTCTTCACATGCTGAATACTTGGGACATGGATGGTGTTCTTTTCCTAATTTTCTTAATAATTAGCCTTAGTGGCAGCATCATAGAATCACAGAATGGTTTGGGTTGGAAGGGACCTTCAAGACCATTGAGTTCCACCCGCCTGCCATGGGCAGGGACACCTCCCACTAGCCCAGGTTGCTCAAAGCCTCATCCAGCCTGGCCTTGAACCCCTCCAGGGATGGGGCATCCACGGCTTCTCTGGGCACCCTGGGCAACTGCCTCACCACCCTCAGAATAAGAAAAAATTTTGCTTAATATGTCATCTAAATCTGCTCTCTTTCAGCTTGTTTTGACCCTCATTAGGTGCCTTTAGCATCTATGGGCTAGCTAAGGGAGCTACCAACTGTCACAAGACTTCTTTTTCTTTCTGAGCAGGTTTCAGCAAGCAGTCAACCAATCTGTCCCCATTTAAGGACAAAATACATTCAAACTTATTGCCCAAGGTGGCTACTTTGCCACAAAGTCCAGCTCAACACCAGTCTCCATCTACAAAGTTTTGTTGCAGAGGCTTTGCTCCCAGTTCACATCCCATTTTTGTTTGGTTTTTTTTTTCATCCTTTCACTGGAATTTGACTGCAGCAGGATGTTTGGGGTTGAAGAGCCGGTAATTGTGATGGCAAAGAAGGTCTTTAAGTCACAAACACTGCATTTGCCTAGTCTGGAAAAACATGTCAGTTTTATGGTCGTACTTTAATGCTTTTAAATGTTGTTTTCCCCAGAAAAAAACTGCTGAGTGGCATCTCTGTATGAGATATAAAGGAGGGATGAAGCCCCCATCTAATTTCTCTGACTTCAGTAAAATTGATTAGGGAGGAAGTCGGTGCTCATTTGAAAACAGGCGGTGTAGAGACTTTCAATTTCAAGGAACTTGTTCTTGATTTTTTTAGATGTTTAGGGCTCATCATCAAGAGTTGATGCTAACAATGAATTGCTGTGAATTAAATTTACTTTTAAGTTTTGCTCCATGTCTTTTTTATCTTGCACCTGTTTACTTCAAGATACTGATGTTCGACTTAATATATTTAGACCCCCAGAGCAAATGTAATCGTTTCCAGACTCCCCATCTCCTGATCTCAGATAGGCACTATGTTATTTTCTCATATCTCAGTTCATTTGCTTCTACATTTATGCAAGATCAGTATCTGTAGGTCTGTAGAAATGCTAGCATTCTAAATATAGGCCTCCATTTTTTCTCTGATTTCAGGACTAAATCAGTGTTCTGGAAGAATGGCTTAAAGTTTCTCAGAATCTCAGTAATGGAATTATTTACTTAGAAAAAGTGCTTTCCCCCCCCTTGTCTTCCCCCCCTTTTTTTTTCTTTTTCTCCTTGCACCAAGGACATATGGGAAATCTGGATTTAGCTCCCTCATCTGCCTGAGTAGGTTTGAACCAGATGATAAGCAGTCTTCCTTAAAGTCATTAATTTCAGATTCTTGATTATCTCAGTTGCCATCAGCCAAGGGGAGCCAGGAAGAGCCTAATCATGGATAAACCAGACTTCTCTGTGTTATTAGAGGAGCAAAGACAGAAATAAATACATCCAGGTTATGCAGCCCAACTTCTTCTTCACCTCAACAAGGCTCTTTTCTCAATTACATCACTGTGACATCATCTAGTTGAGTTTTAAATAGTCTGATTGCCCCAGTGACTCCTTTTGGGTGTCTCTTCCAAAGGAGAAAATATCTTATTCCTCTTCTTTGATCTGGACCCAACTCAACATCATTAACATGCTCTTGTTTTTCCTTTTCATTCTCTGAAGGAACTCCCTTTTTAAGGAGCAGTATTTTGAATCAGATCTTAAATTGCCGAGGCCTTGAACTTGCAGTACACGGCATTTCCAGAGATATGCTTCTGCAATTCATGGAGATGATTCCAAGCCTTTTGAGCACTTGTATGCCATAATTGTTGAAAGAAACCTAAAGATTTGCTTTTTCAGCCCTTTGTAAGGATTTGCTCAGATATGAGACTTGAGAAAGGCTTTTTAAAGTCCTCTTCCAAGTGCTTGACTTTTCCCTTGTAAAGTCTGCTGATTCATGGAGCAGATTTGTTGAAGAGTTTCTGTTTAAATATGAAGTGAGAGGAAGAGGAAAAAAAAAGCATAAAAGTGCCTAAGGAGAGGAGACTGCATCAACCTCCTGGTTTGTTGACAGCTCAGTAAAGAGGAAGACAACACCAACTCCTGCATCTTTCCACACAGATTGAAGTCAATGCAAGCTGGGCACGGAAGCTGCAGACCTGTGGAGCACACCAGCACTTATGCCACGGCTGCTTAGTCCTTCAGATTGCCCAAGTCTGGTTTCAGCCCTTTGGGAGACCCCAGCATGACCCAAAGAGCCCTCCTGTACTGGTTTCATCTGGGACAGTTCACTCTCTTCCCAGCAGCTGGTGTGAGGCTGTGTTTGGGTTTGTGCTGAGGAGAAGCTGATCACACACTGATGGGCAGAGCTGCTGCCAGGACACTCAAGGACTTTCCAGCTTCTCTGCTGGGCCCGTGTCTGCAGGGGCAGGAGAAGCTGGGAGGGAGCACAGCCCCAGTGACCAGCCCAGGATTCGACCTCAGGTTTAGGACTGAGACCCAAACTGGCCAAGGGTCTGTTCCATCCCATGCCCGGCATGNATATTGTGGTTTAGTTCTTAAATTGTTCTTATCTCAACCCAGGAGTCTCTTTTCCTTTTACCCCTTTCATGGTCTTCCCCGTCAGCAGGAGGTGGGAGTGTGAGGAAGTGGCTGCGTGGTGTTTGGCTCCCAGCCAGCATCAACACTCCGACACCCCCTCAGCTTCCTCACATGCCATGCACCTTCCTCTCTTTTCAATGTCAGGTTTCCTCCTTACACTCAACAGTCCTACCACAAAGATGTCTTACAGGCCTCACAGCACAAGCAGAAGACAAAGCAAAAATCTCAGAGTCTGGAGGTGACATAAAGTACAAAAACAAAAACAAACCAACAAAAAACCAAAAGCAAACAGAAGAGCCAACCTGGAGAGAAGACTAAGACTACAGTGTTGACCTTGCACAGTCATTCATTTCCTCTCAATCTCCTCTAACTGCAGAACCCTTCAATGCAAAGTGGAAAGATCCCAAAAGGCCAAATACTAGCTGTAAAATTATCAGTTCCATAAAAGTTTCTCTTTTCTACACGTCTCCTTTAGTCCTCTTGGGGACAAATTGTCTTATACCCTTGTTAGATGCTTTTGCATCAAATATGCCTCACTAAAACACAAAATACACTTCAGTTGCAAGACTATAATCTGAGAAACTGTTATATCTTCACTCTGAGCTGTTAAGTGTTTCTGCACAGGAGTAGTTTATCTGTATGGGGTTTCTTGGGGGTTTGATTTTTTGTTTGTTTTTTTGTTTTTCGGCTGGGAGTAATTTATGGTTGGTTTTGACTTGAATCAAATCCTGGACTGAACAGGTTGCATAGACAACAGGGGAGAGGGGGGCAGAGGACCTATTTTCTAAAACTGCCCCAAGTGTTAAGCTTTTTCTTTGTCAAAGGTTGTGAGAGGTTTTGCGTTGCCTGTCTGGTCTGATGAGAAATGTTGTGGTGTGAACTAACATGATCCTAAAAGAGAGATATCTAAAATGGATCTATTTTTATTCTGCCACTGACTTGCTGAATGACCTTGCGTAAATCACAGCCACGCACCTCATTTTCAATTATGTAAATCAGGGATAAAAATTATTCACCTTCTTAAAGTGTTTTGAGATGTACTGATGCAAAGCTAGATGCTATTGATTTTAACACTTCACAATTAACGCTCCATTTCTAGTGATCTGATGCTGCTATCAAAACTCCCACTGCTTTCTTGGTGATGTCTCATCTGGTGGGATTTAGGGATGGACGGTCATCTAAGAAGGCAGGGGATAAATAATGTCAGAGGACAAAAGACTTTTGCAATGGTCATTACTTTATGTTTCAGAAAATGTGAAAAGAAAAAAAACGCAAATGGGGAGCTGGATGATGGTTGTGAATGGCTGGGCAGCAGCAGTTCTTCACTGGCTCCTGAGCAGTTAATGTCCCAAGCAGAACTTTTCTTTTATTCCTATGGGAAGATAAACACTAGTAATGACAACTTCTATCCTTGTTGGGGCACCAACCATTTTCAAAAACAAACCAAAGAAGATCTGTGACAGATAGACAAGGGTCAGAGAGGAAAATCAATTAATATGGCTGCAAAGAGTGGAGACAGTTTAACTTCCATGGACATGTGAGGGTGGTGAGGCACTGGAACAGGTTGCCCAAAGAAGCAGTGGATACCCATGTGGATGTAAGACAGCCTTATATTTAAGAGGGGAGTGTAGACTGGAGCAAGTGGTGGCTGTTCCCAAGAGGGGCTAAAGAAAATCTTGGTGCTGTGGACTGCAGTTTTAGTTAAATGAAGCAATAACTTCATTATCTGTGTTCTATCTACTGCTTCTAAAGTCAGGCTCGGTTGTGCTGATCACTGCAGAAATACATGATCAAGAACTTACAATCCAACCTCTGTCCAATGTCAGGAAAGTGGAGACTTTCAGCATCACCTGGAAAAAAGGCAAAATGGTCCCATGAAGACCTTGCAGATGTACACAGAGGGTCCTTAAAATCATCATAGAATCATAGAACTGCTTGGGTTGAAAGGGACCCCAAAGACCAGCTCATTCCACCCCCTCTGCCATGGGCAGGGATACCTCCCAACAGACCAGATTGCTCAAAGCCTCATCCAGCCTGGCCTTGCCCATCGTCACCCAGTTGTCAGCTTGGGCCCTTTTGGAAAGGAGGATAAATGGGACAAATAACTGCTCTTTTGGATAAGGACACTTGAGGAAGAAAATACATATCCCTACATGACACTAAATTATACAACTGCCAGAGTCAAGCAAGCAAAGTGATTCCATTTTCCCCAAAGCTCTTCTGCTCCTCTAATTACATCTGAAATGTTTTACACGCTATTGAAAATGTCACTTCCAGCTGTGGACCGTTAAGGAGCCGACGTGGCACAACCCCGGGTTTTATTAGGGCAGGTTTGCTGCTGGGGATTTTGATGGCAGCAAAACAGGCCTTGAGTGAAGTCCCTTTTGTCACAAACATCGAACTCTATGGTGATAGAGGATCTTCCACAAAGGCACAGTGGTGGCCAAACTATTTTAAAGACCAAGACCTACATGATCAAGCAGAAACTGCTCAGATGTGTTATTTCCCCTTCTGCCCCAAAGCAGCAATGGAGACAAATGTAGAGGCTCTGGTTTATACTGGGGTCACTTCAGAAAGCCCATGGTGTCCTCCGAGGCATTTGTGCAGTAGATTTGGGACTGAGTCCTTCTTCTACTGGTATTTTCAGTCAAGCTGCCAAAGGGATACAAAGAGATTTGCTCCAGCTCTTCTGCAAGCACTGAAGGTTAAGTGATGGAGAAGCTGTGGCTTTCACAGTAGATTAGGATCCACCATCCAACAGTATCCAGGGAAAAGGCTGATGAGCCATTGTTGTAGAGATCCTCAACTCCTGGCACCAGGGGACATGGACAGGGAAGGAAGATGTGCCGCTCTGCACATAACCAGTATAGCATGTACCTGGGGTCAATCTTTTATCTCAAGAAATTAAAAGCAATACAGGATACTTCTACAACTTCCAGGTCCCCCCAAATCAGATTTAAATTGCTAATCACCAGGAAGAAAAACAGGAAAAATGAAAGACCAATTCTAGTGAGAGGGAAGAAAACTATATTTTTCCTTAAAGCAGGCAGGAGGGTGCTTTGAGGCAGTAGCACCGTTTTAATACGTCACCAGCCAGCTCCTTGACTCAAGGTATCCTTGTGCTGTAAGGGACAACCTGTTAGTGTTTGCTTTTCGGTCTTGATCCCTTGACAGAGCCCAGAGCTTTTTATTTGAATAGCCCAGAGCTGCTAAATGTATCTTTTGCAGGGAACACGAGGAAAAGCCGCACTTTGTGCTTGCTTTGCCCTCAACTCCAGCATGTGCTGGAAATTCAGCTTGGACCCATATCTATCTGTGCTGAAAGAGCAGGTTTGTGCTGTAGCTCTCCTGGTGAGTGGCTGCTGGGAATAGGCTGGAGAAGAGAGAGCAGGGCATGTGCATTGTATTCACTCTCTCTCCTCATACCACTGCTTGGCACTGACGCTGTCCCACTGTGGTGGTTTGACCCTGGCCAGTGACAAACACCACACAGGCGCTCACTCACCTTCCACCGTCCCAGGGGTGAGGCAGACCATTAACGGGGTGAAGGGAAAAGAGGCTCATGTGTTGAGAGTAAGAACAATTTAATAACTAAATTACAATAACATTGAAAATGATAATCAGAATAATGATAATAGTAACATATGCAAATACACAAATGAGAGATACACAGATACTGCTTGCCACCTGATGACCAAGGATCAGCCCGTTCCTGGCTAACGATCCTGGAGCAGGAAGAGTCCCAAAACCACGATCTAGGAAAAGAGATAAGAACCTGAGCATCCAAGGGCCAACTGAGAGAGAGGGGAGTGACTCAGAGAGAGAGAGAGAGAGAACTTCTGGACAGAGCATCATCCATATACAGGGCATGCCGGGCATGGGATGGAACAGACCATTGGCCAACTTGGGTCTCAGTCCTAAACCTGAGGTCAAATCCTGGGCTAGTAACTGGGGCTGTGCTCCCTCCCAGCTTCTCCTGCCCCTGCAGACACTGGCACTGCAGAGAAGCTGAAAGTTTTTTACTTCTTATCAGCCTTCTTCTCAGCACAAATCTAAAACATAGTCTCTTACTAGCTACTGTGAAGAAAATTAACTCTGTCTGAGCCAAACCAGGACACCTAGTTATGCTGTTCACTGCTGGCAACAGTACTAAGATCACCAATTTATTCAATCCTGGTCTGCAGTAATTGATCTCTCTCACTGGAGGATGATGGGATGTTTTCTTTCTTTGATCCTGTACTGTTTTAACTGAAGTTTTGATGGAAGCAGAGCAGCCTCCTGAATATGCTGCAGAGACATTCATTGAACTTAAATGGAAATAAACCTGCCAAAAAGATTAACAGATGATAATGCCAACATGTTAGAATGAATTTCCAAACAGCCCCAAAGAGCAAGTTGCTCCAGTTAGAGTGCAGTGGGAGCCCTGGGGAACTTGATAAGATCAGCCCAGGAGTGGTGAGGATCTGTGATCACATGCCAAGTCATCCCCAAAATCCCTTCATACCCTTCTTCTGCTGCTGGAGCCTGGAGGAGGTCTTGCACTTCTGGGAGGTCCATCCAACTTCTCTGCCCAGGTCCTGCACCTATGGTATTTGCACAGGTCTCCTTATTGGCACATGGCACTGTCCTTCCAGTTCAAGAGAGACAGGGATGTACTGGAGAAAGTCCAGTCAATGGCCAAAAAGATGATTAAGGAACTGGAGTATCTGTTGTACAAGGAGAGGCTGAGAGAGCTGGGACTGTTCGACTTGGAGAAGACAAGGCTCAGGGGGATTCTATCGATGTGTACAGTATCTGATGGGGAGAGTAAGAAAATGGAGCCAGACTCTTCTCAGCAATTAAATTCTAATTGAAACATAAGAAAAAAGCTCTTTCCTCTGCACAGGTAACCAAATACTGGCACAGGTTGCCTGGAGATGTTGTGGAGTATCCATTCTTGGAGAGACACAAAACCCGACTGGACACAGCCCTGAGCAACCCGCTTTAGCTGACATTACTCTAAGCAAGGGGTTGGACTAAACCTTCTCCAGACGTCCCTTCCAGCCACAATGATTCTGCAGTTCTGTGCCCTCAAATTTAAGGGGCAAGTGGTGTCTTTATTTAAGGTCTGTGCTTTTCAGGGAGTGATTTCCCATCTTGACGAAAGTTCAGGAAGACAAAATACAAAACAGGAATAGCTGTGGGGCTGGTAAGGAACTGCCACCACGTGGTATGGAGGGATCACAGTCCACAGGAGCAGGGTGGCTTGTTGACACAACTCAAAAAAGGTGCCATCTTTTTATTTTCAGAGATAAAGAAGATTAATATTTGCACACTATGGAAGTAGGCACATGGCAATGAGTTCTGGGAAGAACAAGAGCTGTTTAATGTCTCTAAGATGTAAATAATAAGTCAGAAGAGATCTCTCATAATGAACATAACCTTTCTTTGTCTGACAAATAACAGCACTTGTAAGTAGAACTGTCAGAACCTCCTGTCCCCTCAAGCTCAACAAGAGCTTCTTCTATTTCAACAAAGAAATCAGGAAAATGTTCCCAAAACCCTTTTCTTAATTTCCAAGTTGCTTTTCCACTGAAAAGGAAAAAGAAAGCAGAAAACAAAAAGGGAGCTGTGACTCCTCAGAAGGCCCCAAGGCAAAAGTTAGGTGATTCAGTGGTCCCTGTTGGAGCACCCATCACTTGTGACATTATCAGAAGGAAACAGAGATCATTTCAAGTACCAACAGGGTGCTCCCAAGGAGAGGTATCTCATCTCCTTACCCAAGCTACGTGAAAATATCCACATCTTGTTTTTATTTGTTGTTTTACCAGGAATCGCACCAGGGTGGCACTTGGAATATATTGATGTGACTGACTCGGCCATGGACAAGACATTTCGCTTCCAGTGCGATCGCTGGCTGGCTAAAGGTGAAGACGATGGGCAGCTCATAAGGGAACTGGCTTGTGCCAATAATGACATCCTGGAACTGAAGGAACGGACCAGTAAGTTTAGAATTTGCTTGTGGCATTTTCTGAGGGACCTCAGAGGCCACAGGACCACATCTCCTGGAAGCTGCTCCACTGAGAGTTCCCATGCAGTAACAATTTGGATTTACAGGCTTTAAGGGTTGAATTACTAAAGGTACTCTTTAGTTCAAAAGTGAAATGCTGTGACAAAAAAGAAACAAATCAGGATTTATGAAGAAGAAAAAGATCTCATTCTGGGTTGGAACTTAAGAGAGAACCCCATCTGCAGCAGTTCAATCCAGCAATAAGCCATAAGGACACATGGTTATGGTCTCATTATAAAATAACGAGCTTGAGTCTTTGAGGTAGAAAATAAGTTCAATCCTTAAAGCTTTGTAAGTAACACTGCTCCAGCTTCCTCCTTAACGTGTTCTGGGCTACTAGCTCAAGTATCCCAACTGAGCATGACAGCTGAGCTTAACATCCCATAGCCCTGGGTCTGCTCTGGGTAATTCCACTGAGTTCAAGGTAATTATATCAGTGTTTAATGTTGTGAGCAAGCAAGCGAGCGAGCAAGAGTTATTTAACGGCACTGATGATATGCAAAGTACATCTCAAAAACTCCTGCACTGTGGTGCTGTTCTTCAGGAGCATCCTGGAGAGTCAATAATCTCATTATTTCAGTGTGATTTCACTCTGCCCTGAAAAAAAAAACAAAAAAACCAAAAAAAACCAAACAGCCTTGTGATTGGCATTTTGTGTACTTATGTGCCACCATGGCATCTGAGAACATACTGTTGTGTACATGGATACCCTCACTGTTCCTGTTAGGAACAGTGGCACAAAAATTCAGGTTGCTTTAAAAAAGAGAGTCCTTAGCACAGCAGGGAGCTGGTCACAGCTTGTTCAAGAGCAGCTCCCTCTACTTGTGCGAGCTGATTGAGCAGTAATCCTGTTTTTTCATGTACTCTATCCCCGCATGAAATCCAAAGTCAAAACTCCTGCAGATTTCAGCGTGGTTCCATCCTTATTTTGCAAATGCTTTCCTGTGTGCTGTGATAAATATTAGGAAGAGAGTTTTTAAGCAAAGTGACAGCCGAATGAAGAGATCTTTCTGGCCATCTGCTCTTCCTTTTCTGTTTAACGTTTGTGTTAATTATGCTTGAAAGCCTACGAGATCGTCACAGTAACGAGCGACAGAGAGGATGCAGAAACAAAGGAAAACATCTGGATCATCTTAGAAGGAAAGCTGGGCCGCTCAAAAGAATTCCTTATGGAAAACTCCTCCAAGAAAAGGAGATTTGAAAGGTAGTGGGACTGGGTGGTGGGCTAGAGGAACTCCCCACCAGCTGTTTGTCTTCCACAAACATCAACTCTTCTCTATGGTGGTCTACAGCATTGAGTTACTGCCATGATGTTTCTCCCAAAACTCTAATGGCTTCTCACCTGGAGTAAAAGGAAGATAAAAAAAAATTAATTTCTGATGGGCAGACACAGACCGGGTTTAAAAATTATTTTTAAAAAGGCATTTGGTGGAAGGAAATGTAGATGGAGCATGTGTGCGTGTGTGTGTCCTGTTGTATTAGCACATACAAATGGGCTTCTGGTGAGCCCCCAGGGAGGATGTGTATTTTTGAGCCGGGAGGAGCAGAAGGAAGCTGGAGGTGTTTTTCGTTCCTTTTTGCAGCATCTCGCTGGCAGTGGGAATCAGAAAGAAAGTAAAAAATAGTTGGAGGCGAAATGTTGTCAGAGCTGCTCAGATCTGACTTTGCAGATGGGTCTGCGGGGGGGTGAGGCTGAAAGATCACTGTCGCGTGAGGAAGGCTGAGGGTCAGCCCTGTACGCAGAGCTGGAGGTGCATCGATGTCATGTGGGGCAGATCCCTTCTCCCAGGTGGGAGCAAAGTGTTCCAGATGCGAGATGGGTTATTTATTTTGTTTAAGGACACAGCACGCTGTTAGGAGATGAGAACTTCTTCAAAGCCACAGATGCTGCTGATGTTGGGTTGCTTTGCAGAGAGGAAAGGTTTTTCCTGTGGCTCCGTAAAAGAAGGTGAAATTCCAGCTGATGGGGACTCTAGCATGAATGGATCAGATATTTCATCTGAAACATGAAAGATCCAGAGTAGCTTCCTCCTAACCTTCAGCTGATGGTGTCTACGCTGAAGTTAAAGACACCCCTCCCCGAAAGCATTAGTCAGAGTCCGTCGTTGGAGGCAGGTTTTAATAAGGACCAGTCTAAGGAGATAAACCTGACAGATACACAAGGGACACAACAGGGAGCCAGCCAAGGGTTTGACAGAGACCTATTGTTTCTCTAAGCTGTTTTCAAGCTGAGCTTCGGGAAGGGTGGCTGAACCAGCAAATTTAAAACAGCGATGGTGGGTAGATGTGTAACAGATACAGTATCTGTCAAGAATGAATGAATAAGTGGCTGAGGGGAAATTAGTCATTCCTTAGCTTTATCTATAATGAGGCAAATTGATTTTGTGTGTGGAACAGCTCAAGTTTATCCTGGAAAGTCCTAGTGGCAACAATTTAAAGTGTCACCCCTAATCAGAGAAAACACTAAATTTAAATATGGAAATTATACTTTTTGTTGAGTGATTGTAGGTTAAATCAGATTACTTTAAATGAAGGCTTATCTTCTATCTTCCATAGCCACTTGCAAATTATTTAATGTCCCTATGAGACAAGTCACTGCCAGCATTCAAGACACTCACTGAAACTTCTCCCTGCTTCCTGTAGGGGAACAACAGACACATTTCAGTTTTCTTCAAAGAACGTTGGTGATATTGCAGCTATTTGTGTTGGTCACTGCCCAAAAGATGGAAAGAAGTCATCTGCAAAAGCTGATGTCTTCTGGCACGTCCAAGAGATTATCGTAACGGAGATGGAGCTTTACAACAAGTAAGTGACTTCTTCATCTGCAAGGGGTGGCTCCAGGAGGACATGGGGATGCTGAGCAGCTCCACATCTGTCCTCCTGAAGCATTTCAGACTTGAGCAACAGCAGAAAGTCTTACCAAAACTTAATCCCTTTCTGAAAACTAAGCTCTTTGGTGTGTCGGGTACACGAGTGGCTTGCCTGTGGAATTTCTGAATTTTGCATTTGTACGTGCAGATAAGTTTATGAACAAGTTGACTTGGCAGATCTCATATCTATGGCAAATTAATGTTTCAACTTGTGGAAAATACTGAGATTGACTGAAAATTAAGGGGTTTGTAGGATGCTCTGCACAGACTGGCCTTTAGATTAAGTCTTGGACAAAGAGCTCGTAGAAAAAAACGTTGAGAATAAGACAAAACATGAACCTCCTGTTCACACCAGCTGGGATCTGAGATGTTGCTGGGATGGTCTGAAAGGCCCGTTGGTTGCAGTCAGCTGCCAAATCAGAAGTGCTCAGCTACTCTGATTTGAATAGGACTGAAATCAGCCATAGCTGAAAAATGACCAGGTCTGAAGAGCTCTGGGCACATCATGTCCTACAGGCTTTGGTCTGAGCCCTGCTTTTGGAAGGGGTGATGTTCATCACCCGGAGCAGATAGCACAGAGATTATGAGAGAGACAGAGAAAATTGTCTATTTGTAGAACAAACTCCTCTTCAGAGAAAACATCTACAGTGTTAATTGTGGATTTCTTTACTTCTCCTTGGTATTTCCACCACTGCTAAAGAATTTAAGAATTTGTTCCAGCTGAGACGATTGAAAGTTTAAGAAGAAATCCTTGAAGTGTTGTTTTTTTCTTAGAAGCTAAGAGTCTCTCCTAGCAAATTAATTAGCCAGCAGAAGAGCCACAATAATGTTTGCTGAATGAAAACTCAGTCGATTACATACTAAAACATGTTCTTTTCTCCTGGTGAGGAAAAAAAACTGGAACTCTTTAAGTCCAGCTGTGCAATCACCAAATCCATGCACTAAACCCACTGGGGGCATGCTGAAATAGTATGTTTTGAAGGCGCCAAAAATCTTCTCATCAAGCCCCAGTTTTTTCAAAGTTGAATTAAATGAAAGAGGGCAGCCAGGAGATACCAGTAAAGCCCACAGCCTGTTGTTGCTCTGCTCTGCAAATGACCAACTGGAGCAGACCTCACTGTGAGAGCGAGCTCTAATTTAGGTATTCCCATTCCCAAATGTTGAAAAAAAATCCCATCCGGTCAATTTAAAAAAAAAGAAAACAAACCTAAATTAAAAGAGTTATGAGATTGCTACAGCAATAGTTTTGAATTATATTGGGATTTTTGCCTTTTAGTAGTAGATCTTAGTCTGCAAAAGGGCTGTATTTAGAAGCTTTTTCTTGCAAATCCCAGGGCTAGAAAGGTCTTTTTTTTTTTCCTGCACCACACAAAGATTGGCATGTCTATCATGAGACACTACATAGCCCAGGAAATGAAACTGCAGCATCAGGCAATACCTCCACCCAACTCTCATGCAGTTTTTCTGTCTCTGAGCCTAAAACTTTGCTCCCACCAGAATTTCTCATTTACAAAACTTCTTTCCAGAAAAAGGAGTGCTTTACTTTAGCTATGGAAAATGTCAAAAGTGTTGGAAGTACTGCTACAATGGCAGTAACCCTTCCTCCAGGTGTTTATTTTACGCACCGCAATCCAGCTACACTCCTTCCAGGAAGACCTGCTGGAGTTTGACGAGGAGGAGGGAAAAAAACACAACCCATTTGGTAATGATCTCCATCATTGGAAATGCAATCCATCATTAAAAGCAGAGTGCTCCAGCCTCTGGCCGACTGCCAGGTATGCAGCAGTTTATGGATGTGCTCCACGCTCCTCGCACATCGCCAGAGGCAGCACTGCAGAGCCCGGGGCTTTCAGCATCTGGTACCTATCAGTTCTGTGCTTGATGCTTTTTTTTTTTTTTTTTCCTGCTAAGGGTAGGCTGGGTGATCTAGATGAGGAAAGGGAGAGATTTAAACCTTAGCCATACCATCAGTGAGGATAATTCACAGAATCATACAACCATAGAACAGTTTGGGTTGGGAGGGACCTCAAAGATCATCCAGTTCCACCCCCTTGCCATGGGCAGGGACACCTCCCACTAGCCCAGGTTGCCCAAAGCCTCATCCAGCCTGGCCTTGAACCCCTCCAGGGATGGGTCATCCACAGCTTCTCTGGGCAACAGATTATACTCAGCAATGGGGCTGACTGCTCGTCTTGCCTCGGTGGGTCTGGATATGGACATGCCATTGAACAGGCAAAAAGGTCCATGTGCAAGGTGTCTGGGGTGGAGATGTTGTTTTTTTCTGTTGAGGTTGCAATGTTCAAACAATGCTGTCTTCACAGAGAAAGTCTAGTGCTAGCATATGTATGGAAAAGTACTGAAACAGCATTAATTTTGGGGAATTTAGTAGCATGCCTAGTCCAAAACATGGCTATCCACACCGTTAATGTCCTGCTGATTTTCCTTTGGCAGATATTTTTTCAGGTGCAACACGAAAATCCCTCTACGTTACAAGAGACGCGACTACAAAGTCTTCGAGTGTGCCAAGGTCACTGAGAGCTTTGCCAGCAAAGCCCGGAGCTTGGTGCCAGTCAAATATGAAACCATTGTGGTCACAGGCTTTGAAAAGGGTGCAGGGACCGACGCCAATGTCTTCATCACCATCTTTGGGTTGAACGGAGACTCGGGAAAGCGGGCACTGAAGCAGAAGTTCAGGAACCTCTTTGAGCGGGGCAAAACCAACAGGTTTTACCTGGAAACATTGGACATGGGAGAGCTAAAAAAAGTCAGGATTGAGCATGACAACAGCGGTCTGGCCCCAGGTTGGCTTGTGGAACGGGTGGAGATCACCAACTCGGCAACTGGTGTGACCACCATATTTCCCTGTGGGAAGTGGCTGGATGAAAACCGGGGTGATGGGTTAATCTGGAGGGAGCTTTTTCCTAGGTACTGAGGAATGTAGGGCTGCAGGAGGGTTTTGGTCTCTTCTGCACGTGCATTTTTCTCATTGTACTGTTTTATATTGGTATTTTACTTTTTAAAACACTGCCTTTTGTATTGAGAGATTTTTTTTTAGTAGCAAGATGTGCTTCCTGGGTTAATATTTTGTAAAAGTAATACTGCTTTTTTAAAGTGCATATAAAATTGTGAATGAAATAAGTACATTTCTTGCTCATTTGTGTTTAAAAGCCACAACTAGCAGAGCCATAAACTATCCCTTAACAGCTCACATGCCATCTTCTACTTTTAGTGTTTTGCCCTGCCTGGGCTGGGAAAGCCCGCTGGCCTCCATCACTGGTGGGCTCCCCTTGGAGATGAGTAAAGAGGATAAGAGAACTGAGCCAATAGATTTAAAACAATTGAGCTTGGAGAGCCCAGTTTTTCCCTCTTCTGGCAATTGTGAATGTCCGTACACACAGAGGTAGACCTCCAGAAGGCAGTGGGCACAGCAAGACTTTCTGCAGGGAGGTTGGGAAGGATCCACTCTCCACCCAGCCAGGTGTCAAGGGTTGGGATCTGGGTGATGTTTTCCACCTGTGGGCTTTCCCCTTAAAGCCAGATCTAGCTCCCAGGGTGAATTTGACCAGGTCTGCTCAGGGGTGGGATCTACAGCTAACAGCAGCTGGAGCAAAAGACGTACCAGCTAATCAATTCCAATGCAAGGAAGCTGGGCTAACAATATTCAAAGCTGTCTCAGGATAATCTTACCCTATATGGCTTGAATACCAACTCTGTTTTGGAGCAGCTGCCATTCATTTCATTTTTTTTTCTTTTAACAAGGATTTCTGGTTTGATTTTTTTGTTTTGTTTTGTGGTAGAGGAGAAATTTCCCAGCTGCCACAATGGCTAGTGCTCCTGCAGATGAGCTCTTCCCAGATACTCACATCTCTACAGGTACCAACATAAAAAGCAGTTTACAGATCACTACTTCTGGTGCCCCATCTCCCTCCCCAGGGAGCAATTCTCCAGAGGAGAAAGGTGGGATGTCTGAGTACCATGAGAAGATGACCTTCTTCCTATGTCCTAAGAGAGCATTTCCCCCTCCCAGAAGCTGGTTTTAAACAAGAAATTAGTGCAAATAGGGATCAAATGGGTCAAGAGTGGGTCACACCCCCTGAACCCACCCATCCCATCAATCCCTGGGTTGGGGATGACGCTGATGCTTCAACTGGTACATGACCTGGATGTACCTGGCCTTGAGGTAGGACTGTCCCACTGCCTGGTCATGGGCTACTGATGCTGAGACAGGAGTTGGGGTTGTGTTATGGGTGCTGTCGATTGCTCCTGGATATTTGAAAGCACGGCATCCCACCAAAACCTCGCCAGGGAAGTACTGTGTCTTTATTTTCCATCAAAGAGATTTGAGCTTATTCAGGGTTGTCTATGCCAGCTCGCAAATAATAGCTCAGACTAATTAATTTTAGAAACCTTTATGATAACTGATGGTTTTGGAGCACAGCAAGTTGCTTAAATGAGCCCAGTAATCAGCCTCATCAATGATCAACAACTTAATGATGGGAATAATAATAGCAGCATTTACTGGCTGAATTCTCCCTCCTCGCTGCAGACTGATGCTACCAAGCTCTGAGCAAGGACCAAGCCAAGGGCTGGGAGCAAGGGAGGAGAAGGATGGACCTCAGGAGGGCTGAAGGTTGGTGTTGAGGTCGACAGGCATGTTGCATCCCTGGGACCCTGCTAGGATGGGGCTTGGTCTCCCTGGACAGCCAAGGGGTCCCACAAACAGAGTCTGGAACATTTGCTTTTGCTGTGTTTGTGCAGCATCATTGCAAAGCAATGGTTCCCCAGTGGGTGTTTTGAAACAAAAAAAAGAATTAGGCTTGTGATCTTTCTGCTTTCCCTCCCACCCCAGTCTACCAGGGCTATGAACAAAACCTTCCCTGTCAATAGATTTGTCCCATTTTTAGAGAAATGTCTGCTGCAGTGAAATAGGAGGTTTGGGTTTTTTTTTTTTGTTGGGTTTTTTTTTTTTCATTAAAATGCTGTAATCCCAGCATTTCCAGTCAGCACTGGTTAGCACCCACTTGGTGTGGAGACTCCAGAAATGCTGGTTTTCATAGAAACATAGAACCACAGAATGGTTTGGGTTGGAAGGGACCTTCCAGACCATTGAGTTCCAACCCCCCTGCCATGGGCAGGAACACCTCCCACTAGCCCAGGTTGCTCAAAGCCTCATCCAGCCTGGCCTTGAACCCCTCCAGGGATGGGGCATCCACAGCTTCTTGCTGATATGGGGTCAGTAACCTCATTGCCTCCCAGGAAGGCAACCTTGGCAAATCATGAAAAAAAAAAAAAAAAAATCTGTTTTTTTTCTTCTAAAGACTTCAAAAATGCCACTTGTTTGTGCCAAACTCAACTCCACCCTGGCTCTGGGGAGTCATTCTGTTGCTACAACAACTAATGCTGCAAAAGTAAAAAGGCAAGAGTGGAGTTTTTCCAAGGGCTGGATTTGCATTAAGCTGCTCAAACCAGCACGTTCTTGCCCAAGTGGAGAATTGAGAAGGAGAAAAGCCAAAATCGTCCCAGCGCTGTGCTTTTCACAGGGCTCACGCCAGCTCTGTCTGCTGGGGCAGAGAGACCCAAAGCTGTATGTTGAGCAGATGCACAGCTCCTGCTTCCCTTGCCACCCTCTATTTTTTATTATTTCTTAGCTGGGGGGGGAGGGTTTAATGCACATGCCTTCATCTAAAGAGCCATTAGCATAGATGAGAAGCAAGAGCAAAGGATGAGGAGGGTGGCACTCAGCAGGAGTCTGCAAAACCAGGCTATCCCAACTTCTTGGGGTTCCAATCTTTTCTGGGGAGCCTGATGAAGTGCTGTGTTTACAAAAGCACTTGGGTGCTTCCATGAAAACAAATATAGATAAGGAGACCTTTGCGGTGTTGAATGCTAAGAGGGACCAGTTGGCTCTTGCTGCAGGACACAGAGAATTATTTGAACAAAAAATTCTATGAAATGGTTGTGAAATATTTATTTTTTTTATAGCATCGCCTACCTCCACCAACCTTATGTGCATGAAGGCAGAATAACTGAGGGCTGTAAAGTATCCATTTTATAATCTCACCTGCCTCATCGTTATGTGTAGAGGTTGATTCTGATCTAGAAAAAAGCTCCATTTAAAAAAAATAAATTAAAAATATTCTGTTTACTGATGGCGTTGTATAGCTCTGAGCTACAAACTGTGGGCCAGCTGAGGATTTAGATACTACAAAAACACAAATAAGGGCTAAGCTTCCTGACCCCGGGCAGCTGCTGTGAGAGCAGATGCTTGCTGTGAATAAAGAAGTTGCATCGCGGCTCATGCTGTTATATCTTAATGGGCATAGCCCCTCTCCCTCCCCAGCACAGACACACGTTACTGCTCCGCTGCGCTCGACAGGGCTCTTATCAGATCGTGGCAGCGCGTTTGCTGCAGCAGCTTTGAAGCAAAACCGATTGCTATCTCAAACAACTCTCTCAGCGCTGTTATCTTTTTGAAGGACATGAGCAGAACCTTGGCGAGCAGCTATTTTTCCCCAGCTACCCCAACAGGTCGTTTTTAAGCTGTTTTCTGAATTTGTAAAAGTTTCCTATAATGGCAAGGGTATTTTTGTGTTACCTGAATATGGGGTATCCTTTATGCAGATTTTGCTGGATGCTGAAGGAACCAGCAATTCCCCTCCATGATGGGATTCAAATCTCTATGAGCAGCAGCACCTTGTCTCCATGGCTTATTTAGTCTGATCACATAGTCAGAGCTGAGGACTGGGCTCGGCCTTTCTACATGACATGTATGTCCTGGTTTCATCTAGGACAGAGTTCACTTTCTTCCCAGCAGCTGGTGTGAGGCTGTGTTTGGGTTTGTGCTGAGGAGAAGCTGATCACACACTGATGGGCAGAGCTGCTGCCAGGACACTCAAGGACTTTCCAGCTTCTCTGCTGGGCCCGTGTCTGCAGGGGCAGGAGAAGCTGGGAGGGAGCACAGCCCCAGTGACCAGCCCAGGATTCGACCTCAGGTTTAGGACTGAGACCCAAACTGGCCAAGGGTCTGTTCCATCCCATGCCCGGCATGGCCAGGGTAGAGGTGAGGCTCTGTCCGGAAGGGCTCTCTCCTGCTCTGGGTTGCCTCCCCTCTCTCAGGGTCATCTTGGTCTCTCGGACACTTGGGCTCTTAGCTCCATTCTGGGATTATGGTTTCAGGACTCTTCCTGCTCCAGGATTGTTAGCTGGGAACAGGCTGAGTCTTGGTCATTCAGTGTCAATGTGTGTATCTTATATTTGTGTGTATTATTATTATTATCATTGTTCTTATTATTACCAATATCAGTGTAGTTTTGCTCTTATCCCAACCCACGAGTCTCTCTTCCCTTCACACCTTTAATTCTCTCCCCCATTCCCAGGGGAGGGAAGGGTGAGTGAGCGACTGTGTGGTGTAAAACTACGCAAGGCATGAGGAGGAACAGCTGAATTGAGAGTAGGTAGGAGGAGAGACTGGCACCATTAACTGTGGGGGAAAGAAATAAAAGTGCAAGAGGACCTGTGAAGTGTGCTGCATAGGATGTAAAGCTGGGTGTATGGCCCATTGGATTCTCCAACAGATAACAAAAGGATTGAAAATACTCTTCAATGTATCTATATTAGTTTTGAGGATTTTTTTTCAATAAGTTCCTTTTTCATGGAATCAGAGAATGGTTTGGGCTTGGTTTCCTTAGTTATTAGACAGGAGACCCGAATATTAAAGTCCAAAGGCACAAGCAGTGAAAGAAGAGTTAATTCTGACCCAAAAAAAAAGAAAAAAGTGGTAAATAAAGACCAAGCAATCGCGCTGCCAGGTGATTCTGCATGGCACAGGTTTATAGTTAGCAATGCAGTTTGTTTTATTAGTTATAAATAAAGTACAAAAAAATCCACCAAAAGTGAATCTAAGCATTTACACAATTTCTAATGTATTTTCATTTCTTCAATGCGCTATTGCTTTCATATTAATAATAAATATTTTTTTTCTAGCTTTATTCTATAAAATAGTCTATGTAGCAAAATGTTGCACAGCACAACAGAACAGCAGTAGGAGTACAAAAATGTGGGTGATCCTTTCACCGGCCCAAGTCATTAAAGGAGAAGATTTTTATTATTTTCCCTCACCGCTTGTTTTACTGATCCCTTTTGCAGTGTCTTTGTAGGGGGGAAACAACTGATCCCCTGTCCCTGCATGGCTCAAAACTGCAGCTCCAGGCTACAGAGGAGTGGTACAGATCAACAAGGAAAAAAAGAAAACACAGACAGGTTTTAAACCTAAGGTAAGGCAAAGTCAACAAAGCAGAGCAGCACCCTGAAGCGTCAGAGAGAAAGGATATTAGGATAAAGCTATTTTGTGCCTTTCTAACCCAAAAAAAGAATTACATCTGAAGCTTTTTTTTTTTGGGAGGGATGGCTACATGCATCGAACCCCACTCCTGTCCACACTCGGCCAAGAACTTGTGCTAACCAAGAATGGTTATGGCTTAAAGCTTAAAATATTGTTAAGGTTAGTCTAAGCCTCTTGGGATGCTCAGGGACTTGATATTCAGAAGCCTTTTGGGAAAGGGCAGCAGGTTGCAAGGGCGGCATGGCTGTGGCTGGGGATGGATGGGGATGGGGATGCTTGGCCACCACTGTGGGAGTTGGGTGTCAGATTGGGGCTGGTCCCCTCCCTGGGGACAGGAGGGCTCTGGTGCAGGTCCCCAGCTCTACAGTGGATTAAAAAGGTTAAAGTCAAGGTCTGTCCCCTCAGTGGATGGGGGATGAAACTAACTGGAAGGTCTTCAAGAAGAGGGATTCTGCTCCATGTGTGTTTTACAGCTGGGTTATGGCAAATGCTCATGGCTAGGCATTACAAAGGAATCCTGAATTACTCCCACATCCATCCCCATCCCTCTCAGGTCAACCCTTATAAACTGAAATGAATCCCTTGATTTTGATCTTGTTGCTTCCAAAGACAACCTCAGTCAATTGTCCCCTTCATCCTCTCTGCAGCACCCAACTAGGTGCACACACAGAGGATGAAAAGAGCCAAACCAGGCACCGATAGGCACCAGAAATCAAAAAGAGCCACCACGCCTGGGCTTTTTTCCTTGGCTTTTGAAGCAGTTTGCAGAATCTTGCACAAAATGCATGCAATGCCCCAAGAACAGCCTTGTAGCAGTGACCAGCAGGGTGTTATTGCAGGATAACGCATGCAAAAAGAGCAGCAGCATCGCCAGTGGTACTGGGGACAGGACAGTAGCGAGAATCAACAGAAATATTTTGGTTTTACAGAGCGCTGTTAATTGCCTTCAATGCGCGAGGACGTAAGTGAAAGGATCACCGGAGTTTTGATTATGAGTGCAAATAATATTCATATATATGTGCTAAACACAGTCACTATATTGCAGTTTTTCCACTATGTCACAGCGTACAGAATCAAAGGTTTTGCATTTTTATGGAATGTATCCAAGGTAACAGCACCACAGTAATACAGTTTGTAATCACACACCCTGATTTTTTTTTTTTTTTACGAGATAAGCATTATCCCCCACATCCCGTTTTTTTTTTGTTTGTTTTTTAAAGTACCGATGCATGCAAAGCATTCCATTCCCAGAAACAATGCAAAAATGAGGTAATAGGAGTAATAAAAAAAATTAGTATTAATTTCTAAATAAATAAATTATAATTAAAAATGCAAAAAAACAACTATAAAAATAATTAAATAAGAACCCACAATATCTACAAGTTAGTCATAAATTATGATTGTTAAATATAAGGCATTTAAACTCACAAAACCCTGTAAACTATCAATGTTTTGTTCCTAGAGAATTTTCTTTTTGTTGTTCATTTCGGTTTGTTTTTTAGACTCACCCTATTAACGCAACCTACTCTTACAAATTACTTAAACGCAAAGGAACCTGACACACCGATTGCAACTCCAGACGCTGTAAATTCGCACGCACCTCGGCATCAGTCACTCACACGAGACCACGGGAGTTTGGTGCTTTTCTTCACCAAGATTTTTTCTTTTTGTATTCTTTTTTTTAAAAAAAACTGTGCTTGTTCATTAGGCAAATAGTAATACTTTCGCATAGGCTTTAAGAAAACACACGGTTTGGAAGCGCTCCTCCATCTCTCTCCACCCAGCCAGGGTCTCTATCCTCCCCTTGCTTCACCCCCAGCTCACGCCTGGACGGACCAGACCAGCTTACAGTGTAGTTTACCATATTATTAGTAATATTAGTATTATTTTTAATTCTGCTTCAATCTGCTGTTGCTGGAGCAAGCCCCATAAGTATCGATGGACAACTCCTTGACCCAAGGAGTCCATCACCCTCCAGTCAAATCTGGGACTGCTGCATCTCCCAAGAAACCATCACATATATCATAGAATATGATGTTGTGGGGTGTGTTGGGTGGCACATGTATAACAGAACTATCAAATGGTTTGGGTTGGAAAGGATCTTTAAATGTCACCTAGCCCAACCCCCCTGCCATGAGCAGGGACGTCTTCCACTAGCGAGGGTTGCTCAAAGCCCTGTCCAACCTGGCCTTGAACACCTCCAGGGATGAGGCATCCCCCACCTCTCTGGACAACCTGGGCCACCCCTCATGATAAACAACTTCTTCCTTATATGTCACCATGTGTCCCCCCAACTCCATCCTACCTGCATGGGCACAGCAAGAGAGAGGCTCCTGCATCCTCATGCCCCCCACGGGGTTCCCCTCTTTCCCTACCCTCTTTAGTTGGGAGAAAAAAAAAAAATCTCTGGGGTGCCTCTAAGGTCAGTGTTTTCCAATTCCAGCTCACAGGAATCCCATGATCTCTCAGACGGTAATTTATGATTGTTCTTGGAGACCACCACTTGCCTCCAGTGAAACAGATGCGTAGGGGAACTAGAAATAATCCCTGCTACATCAGCATCTTTGATGTATAATATTCCCAACTAATTCTCCTTGCTCCTCTGCATCTTTCTTTTACTCCCTTAGCATTGTGGGGAAAAAAAGAAAAAAAGAAAAAAAAAAAGAGTATTGAAAATAAAAACATTTTTAAAAAGGATTAAAGAACGGGGTTTTGGTTGTGAATGCTGATTCTCTGGAGGGTTTTCAGCTGAGGTGTGCTGAGGTCTTTATTTCAGGGGGACGCTGGATGTCAACAGCTCACTCTTTGGGGGACTACCTCCTAACTCTGCTTTGAGTGTGAACACAATTCAGTTTGATTTTAATAACCACTCCATTCTCCGTATGGATATGGACTGAAACAAGGATACAAACACACTTGGGTGCAGGTGCACATGCTTTGAGCCAGGGGCACAACCCAGCCCCTCCAAAAAGCAGCAAATCCCCCTTCCAACCTGCCTTCCCCTCCTGCGCCAAAATGCCCATGGCCTCAGCAGTGCCTTGTGAACCTCGAGTTGTCTCCTCTCCTGTTATCAGAAATATTTTTGAATGGGAGAGGAGTCGGCAGCATACATCTCTCAGCACCTCTCCAGTGTTATCATAGAATCAATCAGAGAATCACAGAACAGTTTGGGTTGGAAGGGACCTCAAAGATCCCCAAGTTCCAACCCCCTGCCATGGGCAGGGACACCTCCCACTAGCCCAGGTTGCTCCAAGCCTCATCCAACCTATTTTATTATATGCCTATGGTTATTATACCCCAAAGCACAGCTATAGGCATTGACTCCAATAACCATAATTTTGGACCAGTTCTGAAGCCAACCAGCTTCACAGCTCACAGGAGAAAGCATCATGGACAATGACAACCATGAAGACAGCCCTTCCTTGGATTTCAATATTGCCAAGCTACTTCATGAAGATACAAAAAAACCAAAGAAATAGCATCTACTCCAGTATTGTGCCTATACAGAAAGCATCCAGCACCAGCAGATAAGCAGGAACAAAGCTTCTCCCTATTGCTTCATTCATTTCATTCCCATTTTTTTTAACTTTTTTTTTAAGCTTCTCTAAATTTACAACACACTGTAAACGCAAGGAAAGGAAGCACACGCGGCTGAGGCAAAGAGCGCAACCCTTCTGACTGTAAACAGGATTTTGCTTTTTCGCCTCTTCCCCAAAAAAGATGGGAAAGCTTGACCTCATTATTCCCCACCCCCCCTGCGATGTATTAATCAGGCACCAAAATAAGGAATCCATGAAAAAATATTTGGTGCAAATTAGGTAACAGCAACATGTCCACCACGAGATGAGTAGGGCATCAAACACAACATTTCTTAAGCTAACATGCTCCAGCTGCCATCCATAGAAATAGCTAAAGGTCCCCTAAACATGGTTCTATGTATTCGAGAGGTATATATACAATCCTCGTGAAATGCAGGATTGACAACAGGCCAGACTCTACCACAAGCTCCTTCATGTTCAACACTAAAATCTTCTGCAGCACAGGGGGGTCTCTGAGCTCCGGGAATGCCAGCTCCCTTTTACCGGGCCCATATCCTGCGTATGTGCAATATCTCCTACCACTAGATATTGTACCGCCACCTCTTCCTCCTCCTCCTCTTCCTCACTAATGTACCTGCAGACTTTTCCTCTCAATCAAATGGCTCAGAAGGCAAAAAAATTTTGCTGCAAGGGTTTTATGGCCATATGACCTGGTAAGGAAAAATGGTGTGTCCAGCCAGTCCTTTCAGCTATCCGAGCCAAGCTGTGTTTCAATGTCCACCCTGCAGATCGGGCACTTCTTGCTGGTGGCCAGCCACTGGTCCACGCACACTTGATGGAAGAGATGCATACAGGGCAACCTCCTAAAAAAGAGAGAAGTACCACCCCGTTAAGATGGAGAAGGTCCAGGGGATTGAGAAGAGACAGAAAGCAGCAGCTGGGGCTGTTTCAAACATGGGGAAGCACTGATGTAGTGACAACAGTGCTACCTAGGTGCTACAGCCTCCCGCAGCCACACCAGCTCGTGTAGGGCAGTAGGTCAGAGGTGGTGTCCCTCTTGGCTAAAAGCCTTTTAGCAAACCCCACACCTTCCTGAGGTGAGTTGTTCCAGTTATTAATTACCCTGGCTCCTGCCTTGTAACCTTGCAGGAGTATTAGGTTATACCCCAAAGCATCTCAGTTCTTCATCATGGTGACTTGTGAGCAGTCTGGTGGGTCCCCACTGCTCCTACATGGGTACCTGGTGTGCCCCAGTGAACACAGTTGCTTTGCATCTGCATCCCCTTGGTCATCTCTTCAGTCACCCTCACAAGCTGGAGGGACCCTGAGTCAAGCTCAGATGTTGATGTCCCCAGGCTCCAGAGAGCTGGGACCCATCTTTCTCTGACACTTGCCACCTGGCCCATTGGCACAGCCTTGAAGCAGGTAATCCAGCCCCAGCAGATACAATAAAAACTTGGCCCTTCTGCCGCTGCAGAGCTCTTCCTACCTACACCCCCTACCAACATCCTTCTAAATGTCATTTGGTTTCCCAGGCTCTGCAACAGCCCCAGTGAGTTTGGCAGGACTAGAACAGGGGCAACTGCACCAGTGCATGGTGGCACTAATCCCAACAAACACAACTCAGGTGGCATCAAGAGGCAGAGGAGTAGATGGAAGAACGATCATACCTGACATCTTCTCCATCTTCAAGCATGGACAGACAGATTGTGCATTTCTCATCGGTGTCTGACTCCTCTCCATCCTCTTGCTCTGCTTTGCCCTCCTGCGGTCTTCTCTGCAGCAAGGTTAAAGACATCATTGGGTTAGAACTTGAGTTTCTAATGCTCTCCCAGGCCTGGGCAGTTGCAGGAAGGCAAATAATAAGAGCTTTGTCTATCAACCAGTTCCTCCAATTTGGGGAAACCAGCCTAGCCAAAACAGCCAGTGAGGGAGACATGCCACCAACGTGCTGCTGGTCGGCACATCTCTGCCTGGGGCTGGTGTCAGTGGGGAAGCTGGTAGTGCCCCAAGGACCTAACACAGCCCCCTGCCCCCTCCTCCATCCTCCTCGCAGTGGGGATGGCCCCACAGTTGCCTTTGATGGAGACTTCTCCTGAAGACCCCAAAGCATGCGAGGCTACCACTGCCAGGAAGGGCAACCATTGTGCCCCATGCCAGTTTGACTACTGGTCCAGCCCCACAAGCAGTGCTTAATCTGTTAGCTCTCCCCTTTCCTCTTCCCACCACGCATCCATTCTTAGTAGTATCATTTTTCTGGATCCACTGGAGATGCAGTCAGAGACAAGCACAGCAGGAGTTGACTCACTTCCAACTTGGGCAACGCAATATCCCTGCTTGTCACTGCCCAGCAGGGAATGACCAACATGTGAAATTACTACGCAAACAAGCACTTTTCCCATTTTCTATTTATCACGACCCAAAAACACGGCACCCATTTCCTTGTGGGTGGGAGATCAGCTCCAACAGAGGAGACGCCTCTTGCAAAACCAAGGGAGGACAAGCTCCCTCATGCCATGGAGCCAGTGCTCTCACAGCAGGGCGCACGGGCAGTGCCTCTTGCATGCAGAATGGGGTGGGTTTGCATGCACAAAAGCCCCCTTGGTGTGTGCACTTTCTTACCAGGTGCGGACAGGGGGGAAATTGCACCCCCTGGGTGGGAGAAGGTTGAGACCCTTTTGAAAATTTAGCCCGGATCTTCCTAGCCTAGAAGTGAGAAACAGCCAGCTGAGCTACACCACTGCTTCAGCCCAGGTGCCCCACAAGATATTACTAAAGCACCAATTCTGGATTTTACATTCCTCCCCCATTTCAGGGAATACTTCCATTGACAGCACCAGCTTGCCAACCCTAGAAATGCAACCCACCAAAGTTTTTCCTTCTGTCCGCTCCATGCCCACAACCCTTGGACTTGGACAACTGAGAAGGGCTGTCAGCTTTGACACGATTTTGGAGCACTCACCTTCTTGTACTTGTGGGGGAAGGTGAACCTTTCAATGGTGTTCTGGACGGCTCCCCGGCTCACACTGCCCAGTCTGTCCTCCAGCTGCAGCAGCTCCTGTGGCACAGGAATAACAGCAAAGAGCCATCAACGTTGCTTCTGGGGCATGAGGTCCCACCATCCCACCCTACCTGCTGGGGACCAAAGTTCCCTCCTGCCCTTTCCTGGGTGGGAATGTCCATCACACCCAAATCAGTCATTCTATTATGATGGAACTGAGCCCTGGCTCTTGGACCAGTAACTAAGGGTTCAAAGCAGTGAGAAGAGAGCTGAACATCCAACATTTCCAGAATCAGGTTGGAATTTGAGCTCCATTTGACCGGCTGTGAAACAAAACTCCATACAGCTGAAGCACTTTGTTCCTAGACATGAAGGGAGCCAGAGTCAACCCAAGCCAGACCCAGGCACCCCAGAGTAAACCACCTTTTACCAAACCCACTCAACCCCTTTGCCTCCCAGTTATTACTAAAATTGCTGCAAGATTCTGTGCAACTGCCACGCCACAAAACAGTCTTACAAGTTTATGCCAAATCTTGCATAGATTGCCAGCACTTGAAAATTTAATAATAATTCCAGTCCCCAAGGTACGTACTTCATAGCTCTCCCGTACAGCGGATGTGTGTCTGCTTGGGTTCAGTCCCTGAAGAGCAAGTAGCTGAAGCTGAGGATAAGGGTAATTTCTGATTTCATGAACAACCTGCAAGAAGTGAGGGAAAAAAATAAAGCCACTTGTACTCGCACATAGAAATCCCTTGTGCACCCTGATTTAAATCTAGTGCTTTAAAAATTCAAAATGAAAGAGCAGACTGACACCTTCCCCAATGGAAGCCTCTCAATAACTAAAAAATGAGATTTTATTAAATAGATCTCCTATAAATGATAACTAAGAACATGCATTTCTCCTGAATACACTGTTATAACACTTTCTGTTTCATCTATACCATTACAGTTCCAAACTCTCAACATAGATCAGCTTAAATAGAGTTTTTATTCGATTTAGTTTTAAATGAGTGGATTTCTCTTCATCCAAGCTTTGATTTTTCAAGCCTTGCTGTAGCACACAGGTGTCAGGGTGCGACTATGGGCACGAGGAAAAAATGCAATGATGTGATGAGGAGTGTTCCTTGGGGCTGAGCCCAGGGAAGGGAGTTACCTACTGCTGATCTTTCTGCATACAAGAAGTCCTGGGAGCCCACAATTTGTTCCAGTATTAATAATATTATTAATAATAACTGCTGAGTCTCTCACATCCTCCCCAGGTTTTGCAGACCAGCTTGTGAGCGTGGTGCTGCGTGCAACGGACCAAATCTTTCCAGAGCAGCTGAGCTTTTCTTTCCTTTCTCTAAGCCAGAGTGCAATGATGCAACATTATCCTTTCAGACGCTCCCTCCCACGGCCGGAGATAAGTGGGATTCGCAGAAAGACAGGTGATAGAAAGATAGCAGCCTTTATTTTGACTGCCTTCTGGCAGACAATGCATAAAACATTTCTTGGTGAAAAGCGTTTCACTTACCATCTGTGTCGAGGATGTGCTTCTGGGGAAATGGTGCATCCGAGGTGTAGCCAAATAATGCTGATAGGGCTGAGGGACCGGCCGGACCTGGAACTGGGTGTGAGTCAGTCCCGCATCAACGCTGAGGTCCCTGTGGGCATGAGGACGAAGATATGGCTTTGACTGGATGGTTTTATTGCGTGGCTTACAGGTCAGATCATACTCAAAGGGCAACCCCCACTGGTGGGGCTGCTGTAGGTTCCTCAACCTGGGGTGATGCTACTGCTTGGAAGGGAGTTTCCTCCAATTACAGAAATACAGCTAATTACTCAGGGACACACTGATGAACCATCCTGGGTGGCTGTTAGGAGCCTGTTAGGCACTGTCCAGGGGCTTTTTCATGTGATGTGATGATGACCTCCTCTCCTAGGAGGTGTCCCAGACTGGGTCATTTTAGACTTAGGGAGACTGCACCTCACCTGAACCCAGCCTCAGGGAACTCCAGAACTGCTGTTTGTGCAGAAAATATAAAGGTTTTAATAAATTACTGGAGGAGACTGCTGTAGGAAAGGGTGTTATATAACCAGTGGGCCAATGCCAATGAAGTACCCCATTGGGACACCCCCAATGGTCCATGATTCCCATCACACATCCTTGCCTGGGCAAGCAGAGTTGGGGCTTAGCTTTGTAGCTTTGGGCACTTTCTTCCTTCAGAAAAATAACCCAGATCAATCCTAGGACTTGGCATGACCAAGATCCCAGCAAAGGGGGCTTACAGAAGAGATGGGGAGACAAATTATTAGGGAGTGTAGAGATAGGATGAGGATTCATGGTTTTAAGCTGAAAGAGAGTAGATTTAGATGAGATATTAGGAAGAAATTTTTTCCTGTGAGAGGGGTGAGGCACTGGGACAGGTTGCCCAGGGAAGCTGTGGATGCCCCATCCCTGGAGGGGTTCAGGGCCAGGCTGGATGAGGCTTTGAGCAACCTGGGCTAGTGGGAGGTGTCCCTGCACATGGCAGGGGGGTTGGAACTTGATGGTCTTTCAGGTCCCTTCTAACCCAAACCATTCTGCAATCCCATGATTCTATGAAAAGTTGCAGCTCCGCCCAATCCAGCACGCAGAGACAAACTGCAACCCCATCCCCACACCATGTGGAGGGGACAGGAGGAGACCTAACAGCATCTCCACTTATAATCCAATTAGCTGATCCTTCATCTCTCCAGCCAGGGAGTCTCTCAGCAAACAAGTGCTTTGAACATCATTCACTTTATCATAATTACAAACGCTGATGCTCTAATAACCATTGTCTTCACATCTGCCAAAGCAAAGCTAATTACAGCATGGCTTCCCTTTTGAGCCTCAAACTTCACTTCCTCTGTGCAGAGGACAGCGGCAGTGAGTGCCATGGCTTGTTAGGAGCAACCCAGACGTGTCCTCCAGCAGCTGTGAAGCTGTGTTCACCCAAGAGCAGATAACAGATGTGAGAAGACAGTAAATGTGGAAATCCTTCACCCAGAACAGCCTGTGCACCAGGCAGCATCTCCACTGCTTTGGTGTTCCACGATAAGTCTTCCTGTAGCAAGCTGATGCAAAAAAAAGGGACTATTTTTGCTGGCCCTGTGCTAGCCACATCCTAGACAAACCATAAAACGTGGCAAAAGACTGGCAGGAACACACCCAGTGTGAGAGTCCGCAGGACTGAGCATTTCCAGTTCCCATGACACAATTTTGGAGATTTATCCAGTTGCTGAAAACTGTTCCCAGGTAGATCGAAGACTCAGCTGGAAATCAGGAGGCTTTTGATCTTCTTCAGCACATTAGCTGAAGAAAATCTAAACCAACCATCACCTAGCCCATGATACATGAACAACTGTACAGCATCTTGACACTCAGACGTGAGGTTCAAGAGCTATGATGCCTATGGTACCCAGGCTGCCAACAGCCAAAAAAATCATAGAATCACAGAATGGTTTGGGTTGGAAAGGACCTTCAAGACCATCAAGTTCCACCCCCCCTGCCATGGGCAGGGACACCTCCCACTAGCCCAGGTTGCTCAAAGCCTCATCCTGCCTGGCCTTGAACACCTCCAGGGATGGGGCATCCACAACTTCTCTGGGCAACCTGCGCCAGTGAAAGATAAAAGATAAGAACCCATATAACCGGTTGGATGATCGTCACTAAACACAGATGGAGAAGATGATTTAAGGAACCAAAGGAGAGTTTATTTCTTCTTCACTAGATTTTAATCGAGGTTGGACTGTCCAAGATGATTGATCACCTTCAGATCTTCCTTCCATGCCCATTTCCCACCACAGTGCCTACCACCTACCCTGAGCGAGCTCCACAGATGCTGATGCGGTGGTAACGCATTAGAGGGAAGTTTTTATATCTGTCACTGGGCAAAACTGTACATGTGCCCCAAGGGAAAGTGACTCACCCAAATATATGTACACAGTATGATTCCTGTCATCCCTGCTCCTTATGTTTTATAAGGCTACGGAGCAACACAGGGAGGGGAAAGGAGGGAGGAGGAAGGGAACAAAAAGGCCATGTTTTATCAGATCCTTCTAATGATTATAATTAAACACTCTGCGCCAAAAGAAAGGCAGAAAGAATGGCTCTATCCACATGGTACGTGAACTGCTTTGCAAACTGATGTGAACAATGTCATCTTAGCCAAACTCAGCTCACGGTGGTGCTGGTAATGAGAACACCTGAGAAGAAAATGGCAGAAGGATCTGGCCATGTTTTAGGTTGTATATCATTACCCCAGAGGGGGACAAAAAAAAAAAAACATGTTAAAAGGACTCTGTTTGCAGAGCAAAGCTCTCAGGTGTTAGGAAATGCCATAATTAAGATTTCCTGTGATGTTTTGGTCCCTTTGTACACGTACATTGTGATTGTCTCTAATTGCATGTTCACATGTTATTTTTTCCATTCAGTGCACAGAACGGACTTTGCTCAGCTAACCAGCAGCTACTCAGAAGAATGTTTTTATTTTCTTATTCTTCCAAGTAGGGCTGCATACCTTATTAACTGTGCAAGATCTCAAAACCTGCTCTGAAAATGAAATGATCAATTCCCTGCTTGGCTTTGCCAAGGTATCGAACACTACAATGGGAGAACAATTAACAGCTATTAATTCATTCACACCACCCTGCAGGGCAGGGCAGCTCCCTAATTTAAACCACAGGAAAAAATCATGGTCACTGTTTTTTGAGTGCCTGGGTGGACAGCAGACGATCTAGTTCAGGCAGAGAAGTTGGTCTATAGGAAAAAAGACCCTGGCTGTGTCCTGCAGCAGGAAAAAATCCTGGAAGAAGATTAATGCTTGGCTGCACCCTGCATCCATGGATGGTTATGAGCGACATCCATGCCTTGACATTGTCATAGACATGCATAAAGGCTTTAGCACGTGCTCATGGCCCTCACAGAGATGAGTTTTCCCATAGCATGCTCCCCACATTGTATCTGTTGAGCTGCACCATTACTTTTCATCAAAGCATTGTTTTCATCAAAGCATTGATGAATCAAAGAGTCACAGGATGGTTTGGGTTGGAAAGGACCTTAAAGATCATTGAGTTCCAACCCCCATGCCATGGGCAGGGACACCTCCCGCTAGCCCAGGTTGCCCAAAGCCTCAGCCAGCCTGGCCTTGAACACCTCCAGGGATGGGGCACCCACAGCTTCTCTGGGCAATCTTCACCGACCCTTGCAGCCTCCCCAGGATGTTCTAAGCCTCTCATTCAATGCGCTAGTGAAATGTGGAAGACTTACCAGTCCGTGCCTTCGGCTAAATACCTGGGCTGGGGCCCCATGGGTTGTGGAGTTTGCAATTGGTGGCTGAAGTCAAAGCTGGGGTGTAGGCGGTGAGGCTGGATGGACACGCGCTCTTGAGCCCGCCTGCATAGAGGAGACCAGCAGTTAGCCATACAGCTCCTGCTCCCAGCCCATACCAATAAACCAGGAGAAATCCCAAACAGTTGGTCTTATGAATACACATTCAAGAAGAAAAAGTCCAGGCAGGTGTCAAGGACGATGGGAAGAGGAACCCAGAGCTATGGCATTTATTTGTGGCCACCACGGACATAGTGCAGACCTCCACTCTCACCCCCTGAGGCATCCACGTACACTCAGATTACAAGGGATGCTATCTGGTGGCAACATGGAGAGAAAAACAAAACAAAGCAAAAACCCCCACTTATTCCTTGGAAGTTTTGTGCCATTTGAACTGTTTTATTTTTCTGCTCTGTCAGTTGAAAAAGAGCACACAAGATAAAACGTGTCCCTGGGTCTGCCGTTATCCATCATCATAAAGAAGCTGCAGGTTGTCTCATCTCCCCATGCAGTCCATAAACTCCTGGGGAGCCTCATTCATAACAGGATTACTGAGGAGTAACTGAAAGCAGAATTTACTCTCTCTGGCCTTTGCCAACATCTCTCTGGATGATGGACAGGCCAGGCTGGGATACAGCTCCTTCTCCTCCCCAGCTCTGCTCCTTTTGCAGGCAGGGAAAGGAAAGGGTAGAAAATATAGCAAGGTTTTCCTAGGCATTTAAGTCTCTTCTTGTGATTATCGTCCATTTGAACTACTCAGGGGATGAGCATGTGCTCCTTGACCAGTGTCCACGCTTGGAGAGAGACAAGGTGGATGCAGAAGCAGGATTTGCGCTGCAAACTCATACCCCTCACACCCTGCCAACCAGTGGAGCCATTGCAAAATAAATCTATGGCAAAACACTACAGCAAATGGAGCAGAGGACTGCTAAATAAACATTTTTTTTAATGTAGCCACAGCTCAGAGGTTTCACTTTTGAAGGCACGACCTGGAATCCCATTAGTGGGACCCCATGCCCCACACCTGTACGGTTTCTGACACCCTCCTCCCATGCAGCTGTGTTTTCAGAAACAGGCTGTGGGATGGGGCAAAGGGTTCCTGCCCTTTTCCACACCACAACCCACTTGCAAAGGGAACACTGACGGCATTGACCAAAGAAGCTTCTGCATGGATTTGTGCTCCATGCTTTTATTTGAATTAAGCTTATGACTAAGAGATACAATGACTTGTATCATTGGTGCCTCAGCTTCGCACGTATTTGCTACCTAATTATTAACCAGTCATTAAATCCACCTAAAAATCCAGCTTATGCAAAACAAAACGAGGATGAGAAGAACACACAATTTTCATCCAGAAAGGGTATGGAAAGAAAGTGTTTTCTCCCTGTAACATTCTTTCCAAATGAAGCATTATTGCAAAGACTCATCCTTCGATTCTTGATCCATGGGTACAACCCACAAATAGCTTCCATATGTTTCCAAATAAAGCGCTCCTCTCCTGTGTGCTATCTAAATCCCTCCCTCAAAAAACACAATCAGGACAAGGCCAGGCATCCATTTCCACCTCTGCTGAGTTACAGTGGCTCTCTTTGCAGTTGTCAGCCCAGTCTGGATTCAGGCAGCTTTCCATGGTTGAATGTGCTCCTTGTAGACCTGGGAAGCCCACCTAGACCCAGACAAGCAAGTTCTTCATCTGCAAAACCTAATGGAACAGGTGAACACATCTCTTACATGGTTTTGAAACAGCAGCTAGGAGGAGGTAGCTTGGGCATGCAACCTATTTCTCTCTCCGCCACGCAGAACAGGTTCATCGCAACACTAAGGTGTTACCACCATTGTGACAATAGGTGACCTTGGGACATTCTGTGTGAGCACAGTATGGATCGCCATGGGAAAGGTAACCTGCAGATGCCACCTGCCCTGCAGCTTCCCTGCTGGTGGATGCATTTTGGAGGTACACGGATGAACGTGTGAAGAAAAGCCAGCGTTACCAGCATGTACTGCCACAGTTCTGCAGGAGCCACTCTGCTGATATGAGGCTGATGTAGCTTCTCAGCATCCTTCAGGAAGACTGTTGTAGTTTTACTCCACAACAGCCACTTGCTCAACCTCCCCTCTCCTGGGGACAGGGCAGATAATTAAAGGGGTGAAGGGAAAAGAGACTCCTGGGTTGAGATAAGAACAATTTAAGAACTAAACTACAATCGTATTGGAAATAATAATAATACTGGTGATAATAATAGCAATATATACAAACAAACAAATGAGTGACACACAGTGACACTGCTCACCACCCCATGACCAAGGCTCAGCACATTCCCGGCTAACGATCCCAAAGCAGGGAGAGACCCAAAACTGCAATCCCAGAATGGAGATAAGAGCCTGAGTGCCTGAGAGACTGAGACAACCCTGAGAGAGGGGTGACCTGGAGGGAGACAACCCAGAGCAAGAGAGAGCCCTTCCGGACAGAGCCTCACCTCTACCCTGGCCATGCCGGGCATGGGATGGAACAGACCCTTGGCCAGTTTGGGTCTCAGTCCTAAACCTGAGGTCGAATCCTGGGCTGGTCACTGGGGCTGTGCTCCCTCCCAGCTTCTCCTGCCCCTGCAGACACGGGCCCAGCAGAGAAGCTGGAAAGTCCTTGAGTGTCCTGGCAGCAGCTCTGCCCATCAGTGTGTGATCAGCTTCTCCTCAGCACAAACCCAAACACAGCCTCACACCAGCTGCTGGGAAGAAACTTAACTCTGTCCCAGATGAAACCAGGACACTCTTACCTGGGATGGGGCATGAGCCGGCGGTGCTGTGCCTCGAGGAGCTGCTGCTGGAGGAGGTATTGCTGGTGAAGCGCCTGAGGTAGGAAGGAAGGTCCGGCCACATCCTGGAAGGGCAGGGCTGGCACCGGCGCCAGGGGCTGGTGCAGGGGGCCGCTGTGCTGGTGCGCGGGGGCCATGTGGGGGGTCAGCCCCGGCTGGGGCTGCACGGTGTGAGGCAGGGTGAAGTCGGCGGAGAGCTGAGGTTGGGGAGCCAGGTGGAAATGCCGGCAGGAGGTAGCATGGGGATGCTGAGACCTTTGAAAAGGAGCACCTGGAAGAGAAGAGCATGGCCGTCATGGGGGCCAGCAGTGGCCGGGGCACCCCAGGCTGGTGGCTGCCCATCCAGGGCAAGAACTGAGCAAATAGCAATTTCTCTCCTCTGCCAAAAGGGTTAAAAAAGAGACAACAGGTCAGTTAACATTGGTTACATGGAAAAATGTTGGGTTTTGACTAACAGTTTTTCCCCTCCAAAAAAACATTGGAACCAAAACATGAATTTGGGTTCAAAGTGAGGTTTTGGCTCCAAATTGAAGTGTATACTGATGGAAACTGCTTTAGTTTATTTTCATTTGCTTGTCTTGAAGAGACAAAAGGAACAAAAATTTTAATAGGACCTGTAATGATAGAACAAGGAGTAATGATTTTAAACTTGAAGAGGGGAGATTCAGACTAGATAGAAGGAAGAAGTTATTTACAGTGAGGGTGGTGAGGCAGTGGTACAGGCTGCCCAGAGAGGTCGTAGATGCTCCATCCCTGGAAACATCCAAGGTCAGGTTGAACGAACCTCTGGGCAACCTGGTCTGAGTGAAGATGTCCCTGCCCATGGCAGGGGGGTTGGACTAGATGACCTTTAAAGGTCCCTTCCAACCCAAACCCTTCTATGATTCTATGAAAAAGCCTCAAAATTTTAGAAGGGGGGGGGGGGGGTGGAGCCTCTTTTCCAAAATGTGTTTTCACGGGTTACAATCTCACCAAAGTTTTCAAAGCTTGCTGACTTTCCCTGCCATTCAAGGTATTTCTTTGCCTGTTTAAAAATGTCTCATAGGCAAGAAAATGATGTTCTCCCTAAAAAACTATCCCTCGCTGACTGCAGGACGTGAACAAGACACCTTCCACTTCTGAAAGCCGGGATTAAGACTGTGGGTCTTTCCTGAGACCCCCAATAGCCCTTCCTTGCGAGCTGTGGGAAACACAACCAGGACTGCTGTGAGACCAGCCCCAAAGCCAATGGGAATGCGGAAGAAATGAGGTGTGAAAGATATCCGTAGCAGAGGCTTTTTGCAAAACATCTGGCACTGGCTTGCACCTCCCTGGAGATTCTTGCTTGGATGGGCCCCTGGCCCAAACCGTCACATTAATTCCTACATTCCTGGAGCATTTACAGGCATCACAGCAAAACTTTTGGCTCTTAAACTAGGGAAAGAGGCAGCTCAGAGGTGAAGGTTGAGACTCAAATCAGGCTATTAGAGATGCCTCTTTGCTGAGGATCAGCCCCAGGATAAGACACCTACCCTTTTATGCATCTCTTCTTCCTAAAAACTACTTTAAAAAAAAAATCCAGGAACAACAGCACCAAGAGACACTGATTGTTATCCCAAGACACAAGCAAGATGTGCCTTTGATGCCTTCTTCACCCAAATCCCTTCTGCTCACATCTCCTTTCTGGAGGCCAGCCCATCCCAGCATCTCAGGGAGCCCCAAGCGCTTTCTGTTCATGTCCGCACAGAAATGGGAGATGCACAAAGAATGTCAGATGCCAGCAAGAGAAACAATGGGAGAGAACCTAACAGAAACTAATGGTTTGCAAAACTCTGCATAATTACACACAGCATCTCTTAAATACAAGCTAATCCTCTGTAGTGTCCCTCTGAGAGAGGGAGCAGGTCACAAATACCTGTGCCACCAGCAGCAGAACTTCTTCAGGTGATAATTTCTCATGCTATCAGATAACAGCATGATTCAGCTACCATACTAATTAAAACCAGAGGAGATGGGATCAGACCCACTGTTCCTCAACAATGGAGCTGCAAGCCCAGACCCAAGAGCCATCCATGTACCCCCTCCCCTGGTACCACAGGTTATATTTGCTGCCATTGGCTTGGCCCCAATTCACCAGACAGCACCAAGGTTCTCCAAGACATAAAGGGTGAGTAATGAAATGGGGATCCTGGGCTGCCCGGGCCCATTGCTAAAGCCGAATGACACTGTGGTCATGGGGAGATGCCTCCTAACTGCTGTGTTTGCTTGAGCAACTCATGGTGAATTGCTCAACCTCCAATGGCCATGGGTCCTCCCAATGGAGAACAGCTACAGCAAATCATGAGTGAGCCATTTTACACTTCCAGGTCTTCACAGCACCTGAAGACAAGGTTCTAGAGCAGGCTGAAGCGCTAGTCCCTCTGCACACCCAAACACACCAGCCCGTGCCATCAAGCAGCAGTTTAGGCGTATTTCAGACAAAACTCTTAGGAGGACACAAGACAATGAGGTTTAGTGATGTTCCCCCACATTTACTGGAACTAATTTTGTAGCATGTAAGTAAAGCAGAAAAAACCAGCCTCCCATCTTCTGCATCTTTCTCGTCTCTTGATGCCTGGTGCAACCTTAGCCAAGGATTTCCAGACTTTTGCTGGAGCTTGGGAGGCTTTAGTCTGATTTCAGCAAAACATCTGCAAGACATTTGATGCCAGCACCATGATGAACTAGAGATCACAGGGTGGACAGACCATCTTGTCCCAGCTTTTGACTTGGATGTTTCCTCCCACACCAAGATAGTTCTTGCAAGGAACTTGGTCATACAGTTTCTTGTGGTCCAGAAAGTGCAAACTTCATCTCTGGTATCTGGGCAGGCAGGCATGCAGGGCCTGTGCAGAGCCAATATAACCTAAAGTAAAAGCCTAACCCATTTGTTTTGGTACAGAGAGTAAATTTGCCTTATTTTTAGGCACTAGTCAATTTAAACAAGCATTTTCTCATATTTTTCTGGTACCTACTGGTGCAATGATGCATTTCCCTCCATAGGAAAAATACTAGAATACATTAAGACATGAACTGAGACCATATGATTAAATAAAACACATCAATTTGTCTTAACATAATTAACTATCTGGTGTTGTAATTGTTCATTCCCTACAACTAATCCAATTGCTGATGAGGATTTTGACAGCAAAGCAAAGACTTTGGGGAATACTTCAGCAAATCTATGCTTATTAGCAGTCATCAAATCATACAGCTGGCATAACCAAACCAGCTTGCACAACGAAGAGCCAGTCCTTGCCAAGTGTGGTACTAGTGGACCCCAGAAAGCCCTGCCAAACAGATAACCGCACAACAGAACATTTAATCTCTAATTTATCTATTTTCAAGTTTCCCCTCCCCTGTTCATGGCACATAGCAGCAAGGGGCTGTGGTGGAGGCTGCTTTCCAAGTCCACACGTTGATCTTGCATACACAAGGTAAACCCAGTGTCACCCAGCTCACACCAGATGAGCATCCCCCTACTCCAGGTAGCTCACCACGACCAACGCCAAAATCTGCCTCGCAGGTACCCACCCTTATTCACCGTAACAGAGCATCTCACGTTAGCAGCATCTATTAATGGTTGCTCCGCTAGCACATCTTCCTTCTTGTTCCCAAGCCGCAGTTTGGGCCTAGATCACATTTCCGTTGGAACCAACAAGCATTGCCCATTAAATACTTCAAGAAAATTTGATTCATGGTTTTAAGCTGCTTTGTGCTTGGACAGTAATTTGTGCCACAGCAAAGAGCAATCCATGACTAAAAGCCAGTCCAGACACCCTACTCCAGCTTTTGCTTTCACTCCCCAGAACAAGGACACACCACTGACATTTTCATTAGCTAAGCTTTGAGGAGTTTTCTGCAGCACAGACAATGAAGTTGGAAACTGCTGTAGTTTTACACAACACAGCTGCTCACTCACCCTTCCCCTTGCCCCTTCCCAGGGATGGGGGAGAAAATTAAAGGGGTGAAGGGAAAAGAGCCTCATGGGTTGAGAAAAGAATAAGAACTAAACTACAAACATATTGGAAATAATAATAATTATGATAATGATAATAATAGATACAACTATACAAATGAGTGACACACAGTGACACTGCTCACCACCCCATGACCAAGGCTCAGCCTGTTCCCAGACAATGATCCCGGAGCAGGGAGAGTCCTGAAACCACAATCCTGGAACAGAGATGAGAGCCCGAGTGCCTGAGAGACTGAGACAACCCTGAGAGAGGGGTGACCCAGAGGGAGACAACCCAGAGCAAGAGAGAACCCTTCCGGACAGAGCCTCACCTCTACCCTGGGCATGTCGGGCATGGGATGGAACAGACCCTTGGCCAGTTTGGGTCTCAGTCCTAAACCTGAGGTCGAATCCTGGGCTGGTCACTGGGGCTGTGCTCCCTCCCAGCTCCTCCTGCCCCTGCAGACACGGGCCCAGCAGAGAAGCTGGAAAGTCCTTGAGTGTCCCAGCAGCAGCTCTGCCCATCAGTGTGTGATCAGCTTCTCCTCAGCACAAACCCAAACACAGCCTCACACCAGCTGCTGGGAAGAAAGTGAACTCTGTCCCAGATGAAACCAGGACAGAAACTGTGCCTATCAAGCTCTAAAGCCACTAACTGCATCCTCCATGAGCCCCTTTTCCCACATCACGCCCCAACAGTGCCTGCAGGAAGGTGATGTTGGTCTGGGATTGGCAAGGCAGAGACCCTCTCCCTACTCAACAGGCTCCAGAGTTTTGTTCCTCATCCTACAGCAGGATTCTCCTTCTCCATTGAGTTACTTTGATTCTGCAGACAGATCTTGGATGGTTTTTATGACCAACCCCAAAGGCACCCAATAGGTTCATCAGCTGCAGTGACCTTTGCTACACTTGTGTACTCCAGCTGCAGAGGGATGGGGAAAGCCCAGTGTCCTCACTGCAAAGGCAGTCCTCAACAGCCCTGAGAGGATTTTGACCTGAGGCCAACCTGGAAACACACGTCCCCATGTCCACCCTGCTCCATGAGGCTCTTTGATGTCCTCCTCCCTGTGGCATGAGTTGCTCCAGCTGCTCATATCTGGACCTGTGGAGGACTGATTTTTTTCTGGGCTGACTGTCAAGCTGCCCACCAGCCAGAAATCCATCTTTCCTTGCCCTGTTGCTTTTTCCTTTCATTTATATGCTGTTGCTGTGGCAGACGATGACAGCTCAGAGCAACATCAGATCAGCAGCTCGGAGACGAGCAATGCGTCACTTCTGTGTCAGCGAAGCAGACAACTCACTCCAGCTTTGTGTAGTCTCCCGTTAACTGGTTGAGGCCAAATGTCATTGACATCAGACTTCTGTCTCAATGTAGGCAGCTAAACTGAGTTATTTCTTAGCACAGTGGAGGGGTACTTCCCCCCCCCCCCTTCTTTGCCTTTCCTCTCCCGCTCCGTATTAGTTCCTCACACTCTTCTGTTGACCATATGCATGGTCAACACCCGCTCACACACCCACCCATCCAGCATCCCAGGGTTGCCTTACAACCCTCTGGCCTCAGCTAAGCCACAAAGGCAGCTAATGTCCAAGCCCAGCTATGCCAGGTCTAAAAGGTGCCCTGCAAAATCTAAAGGTTTATTCCAACACATGGAGGCAAAGACGGGATCAAGTGGAAACATGAATCAAGTCTTGCGCAAGCCAGGCTATCTGAGGGTGGGAAAGAGGAGCTAGTCCTCCATGTGGTCCTCTGACATGCTTGGGGCCAAGCCTGGCCCAAAAGAGGCTACGGCATGGCATGATGGGGTAGGACCACGTGGTCAAAGGTACTCCATTCAACTTGTGCCCTTGCTTGAGCACCAGCAACACTTCCCTGCCTTGTGTGATGCTCTGAGAACTGTTGCATCCACTCTCCCTTGGCTTCTTCTGTTGCATCCCAAAGCCAAGGTCAGAGCCAGGGACCAATGGGTGGGGGAATCGGCACTTATTAATTCCTACTGCTGCCAGAACATGAGTGTAGATCAGTATCTGTCCCAACTAGTCTGGCTCACCTCTGGTACCAGGACAGATGATGTGGAAGAAATGTTTTCTTCTGCGGGTGGTGAGGCAGTGGCCCAGGTTGCCCAGAGAAGCTGTGGATGCCCCATCCCTGGAGGGGTTCAAGGCCAGGCTGGATGAGGCTTTGAGCAACCTGGGCTAGTGGGAGGTGTTCCTGCCCATGGCAGGGGGTGGAACTGGGTGATTTTTAAGATCCCTTCCAACCCAAACCATTCTGAGATCCTGTGACTTTGCACCATGATGCCAAGGACCCACCATGGAGCTGGGCAACGCCGTGGCTCCATCTCCCTTCCTGCACCATGAAGATGAACTTCAGCTAAAAATGCCATGGGGAAGATTATTTCGCAGCTATTTACGAGGCACCCAAAATGCTTAGCTGGAAGATTGCATTACAGGCTGTAGTCTCAAATTGAGGGGGTATAAATTTGTTTTTAGAAAGCCAACAGATGATGCGGGCACATGGATAGCTGAACCTGCTCAGCTGCTCGTTGCCGTGCTGTTTCCACCCTTCACTCTGAATGCAGCGGAAACCCGCAGGGAAATTCATCACATCCTCCTCCCCACTGCTTTCCCACTTCCACAGCTTTTTGGGTTTTTTTCTCAGTTCTACAGTTATATTTATTGTTTCTATACATTATCTGGACTTTTTTTTCATTGATAGATATGCTCCTAATTCCTTCGTGCCCCCAGGTGAACCCTGTAGATGACAAGTTCATATATTTTTGCAGGTTGGTAGGTGACATCAAGTCACAGAAATTTACTGGCTTGACCACGGGTATTTCTGTCACCAGGGATTCTCTTTTAGAGTCTGTCAGGATTAGACTATGCATATGCACATGCAAACTTATCCATCCAATATATGGATTTATCCATCCATTTATTTCATCCAGAAAGGCTCAAGGGATCTGTGCACACCTTAAACAAACAGATGCAAAGCCCCTGGGTCAACCCTGCAGAGAGACAGGCTTTATGAAAAGAAAAAACCCAGAAAGCAGAACAATTTTTTTCCACCTTCTTTCCTCGTAGCAACCATATTCCTGAAGCCATAGGGCTGCTGGTAAGGGATGCAGGATCAGAACCAGAGCGGGCGCTGGGTATCTCCAGCAGACAGCTGCAGCCCAGGGAGTGCAGCCGCCTTCGGAAGGAAAATAAAATCTGTCTTCTGCTCTCAAGCTGCCTGCGAGGCATGGGAGTTTTTCCCTTGGGTAAGGCAACCTGGCCAGCTTGTCGAGTCATCCGCAGTCCATGTGGGGGTCAGGGGGGGTGGGAAGGGAGGCTAGGGCTATTTATACATCTCAATCCTATTGCGACGGAGAGGGAGATGGCAGCTCCTGGAGAGCCCTGGCTTCACTCACTGACAGATTTTGCAGCTGCAGAAGATCTGCCTGTTGCAATCAGCTGCCCCAAGGGCCAGAGCTGTGCCATTTCATCCTTTTTGTCCTGATTAGAGCCCCCACAACCCCTCCTCTTGCCCTGGGATGGTAGATAAACCCCATAAACCAGAGCTATCAGGGTGTCTCTCTTGAGTACTTCTGCAAAGAACCCACCAGGCTTTTAATAGCCCAGGCGCCTGCAGCTTGTTCCCCTGGACATGCATTAAAATTCACCTCAGAGATAGAAAGTTAGCATCCATCCTGATAGTATACAGTGAGTAAAGGCTAAAATAGTGGGAGCAGCTCCAGAAGGACTGCATTTACAAACAAGCTACTAATTGCCTGGTGCAGGTCAGCTACGTGTTTAACCTTTTGCAAATTACTGGTGAATACATCCTTAGTAAACGAGTTAAATTGACTTGCTAATAGGAAATGAAGGTTGACGATGCACCTGGAAAATAAAAAGTTTAAAAAAAAAAAAAACCCAGACCAAATCCATGATATTAGCAGCTGTATAAAAATTCAGCGGTCTTGCACAGAGGAAAATATTGTCCCCTCCCCTTCCCATTACGGGACAGAAAACTGTAGGGTAAGGAGTTTGGGGTGAAGAGGATGGAAGAAGAGGAGGAAAGCATTTGAGAAAAATTTATCAGACAGGAAGGGATCCGACTCACTTTCAGCACCTTCGCCAACAGCTTTCTCATTTCATTTCGCAAATGGGAAGAACTGTGCCAAAAATAACAGGCAGCCAGCTCCAATCCAGCCTGGGGTGCAGCCCATCGTCCCACGCGTCTAGTGCCATGCAACGGGGAGCAGATCCCAGCACCAGCCCGTGGCTGGACAAGGACAACCCCCAGCACACATTAGTGAGGGATAAAGAGCATTTTCTTTGCCTTATTTGCTTGGCCAGTTCCAGGTGACCGAGTCAGGTTGGAGCCCTTGAGATGGGCAAATGGCCAGTCTGCAGGTGTTGGTGGAGCATGGTTGGGTTTTAGGTGGAAAGGTGAGGTTTTGGAGGTTTGTCATCCTCCTGCTCAGAGTCTTGGATATTTGATGGAAAAATGTTGCAAACGGGTTTAGGGGAACAGGGATGAAATGAGTTCCCACATCACTATTTAACAGTTTGATGGTCAAAGAACCCTTAGTGCACCCCATCTCCCTGGACCCCTGGGCAGATACAGCAAAACACAGTTCATCCCAAAACCAAACAAACAAACAAAAAAAATACAGACCATAGAGACTGCAGATTGCCCCTGCCTGCTTGTAGGATCCCCATTCAACATCCAGGATGAGGCTTTGAGCAACCTGGTCTGGTGGAGGGTGTCCCTGCCCATGGCAGGGGGGTGGGACTTGATGATCTTTAAGGTCCTTTCCAACCCAAACCATTCTGTGATTCTATGATCCTCTCACCCTAACAAAACCTCTCATTAATTGCTGAGTGTCATGAGCTGGCAGGGCTGGAGCACAAGCTCATACCCACATTTGTGGTCCGTAACACTGAGCAGAGCGTCTCTTCTGCACACCATGGGGGAGGAAAAAAAACACGTATGGCCCTGCTGTAGCCAAAAAAAGGCTGAGCTGGGACTCCTTCCAGAGCCCAGCCTCGACATTCAGCAAAAAAAATACACGTAACAACTGGCAACAAGCAGCATCCAACAGCATATTTCTATCAGGGGTGAAGCGATGCTGACGATGGGGATGGGGAGCAGTGAGATGGGATACGTCTGGGCAGCCTGGACCCATCACAGGAGCGAGACGGCTGTTTATACAGCACTGGCTGAGGGTTTTATTCCTGCAATGCTTTTCCACCAGCTTCAGTGGAAAAAAAAAATAAAAAGTTTTGGTGAAGATGATGTTTCACAGGAACGTGTTGAATTCAGCAGTATTTTCTGAGAAGGAAACATTTCGGCAGCATTGCTACACTGAAATCCGTCTTTTTTTTTTTTTTTTTTTTTTTTTNTTTTTTTTGCTTTTGTACTTCACACTAGGTTTTAATTATAGCTTTATTCTCATGTACGGCATTTGAGGGTACATTTGATTTTCAGATCATCACAGTAAAAAAAAAAAAAAAAGCCAAACCACACTGAAAGAAAATGTTTTCTCAGATTTAACCATCCCAGTTTCACTCCTCTCCTCCCAGGGTCTCACGTCCCTGGAGGGATGGGTGGCCCTGACAGCCAGGCGTGATGTTTCCCACCCAGCCCAGCTCTTCCTCCCCAAACCATCCCATTTCTCACATTTTTTTGGCCAAGCTCTATGCATCTGCCAGGAAAGGGCACCGGAGGAAACGTGGTTTTAGAGATGTTGCAAAACCCCTCTGCGACTTTTTTTTTTTTCATTTCTTTTCAGTCTGAAGGCTTCAGAAAGGATGGAGAATGAATGGAATCGCTCAGCCCTCAAATCCTGCACTAAAAGCAGAGATTGCATCTCAGGTCTCACCAATATTTTTGGGCTGCTTGGCCATTTGCAGGGCTTACACCCAAGCAAAACCCCTGCACTGCCGAGGGCAGAGAGGGTTTGGTTGATACCCAAATTTTGAGGCAATTAGTGGGGTTTTGGCCGTCAGCCATGCGCCCCAATTTGATCCCCCATCCCTTCTTCCCCACCATCATCCCAGCCGCCTCCTATGTGTTATCCAAATCCATTTTACACGATGTACGGTGGGGAAGGGAAAAAAAATTGGAGTTTTTTCCAGTTCATTAGCAAGCGCTTGGGCTTGACAGCTCTTCTCCACGATTTAGACTCTTAGCCCAATCGAAAAAAAAAAAAAAAGTTGAAAAGGGAGTTGGAGGGGGCCAGGGGCCCCTTTGGTGAAAGGAGAGCTCATCATTTTGTGGTTCTACACTACTAACAGGGTGTTATATCCATGTGAATTAATCCCCAACCTGAAAATAGGAAAATTAATCAAGGGAAGGAATTCATCCTCAATTAAAAAAAAAAAATAAATCAAAAATCCTGCCATGACAGCGGTCTAACACTTGGCTCTGCCTGCAGAGAGCAATGGGGAAGCGCTTGGAGTGAGCCCTATCCCTGCCCTTGGGAATGTAAGAACGTGCTGACTTGTGCACGCAGGAGCCTTCGTCTCTGACAGGCAGCAATATGCTGCAGCCAGTTGTTTGGAAAACGAAATGCAATACTTGGGTTTCCAATGTTTCCTTGCTTTCACAGTGTCCAAAGATCTCCCCAGACATTTGGAAGTGCTCAACACCTGCCTTAAAACACTCTTAACTGCTCCTAATGACTGGCCAGGGAGGGCTTGCAGCAGCTCCCTCCTATCAGGAATGATACGCGCGACATCCAGAAACAGGCAAAAAGCCAAAACCATGGCAGGGAGGGAAAAAAATCCCAGTTAGACATCGCAAGCACCTGGCAGGATCTCAAGTGTTGCACTACATTGCTCACAGAGCCTCTTAATCCTTCAACAGCCTGAACCGAAACCTTCCACCCAAAGGCTGAGAGACCTGGTGGCTCTGAAATCCAAATAGAAATTAAATCCTTCTCTGGAGAAGGCATCAATGGGAAGAGCCAATGCTCTCAGGTGTCTCTTGTCTCTATTTAAGCAAAAATCATGATCACACCTGGTCTCAGACCTGCGTCTTCTCAGCATCAACCCATGCCATGCTGTAGTGGCTCAGAGAGGAGCCAAGCCCTTCGGTATTCCTGCACCATTTGGGAACCAGGGCTTGTTCTCAGTCCCAGTACAGCCCAGGAGATGGGACTGCCCTGCTCCACAAAGCTGGGGGGGATCCAGCGGCAGCACCCCCATCCTGTGCTGGGCCCCGTATCCCCTCCCTACGGGGCAGCTTTAGGGTGAGGACCGGTGGGGTCGGTGCCAGCCCTCTCCTCTCTGCACACTTTGTCTCCTCTTTCCATAGGGATTTCCAGCAAGAAAATCCACCTGGTTCTCCCCTTGTTATCAAAGAGGGGAAAGATGCTTTTTGGAGTGTGGTTTCTGATCTGCTTTAAACCTCCCTGCTAGGGAGAGATCAGAGCAGGACTTGAAATCTGTCTTAAAAAAAAAAAAAAAAAAAAATTAGAGGAGGCTGTTTTGGGGAGGTTATTCTTCATTGATCCCATCCATCCCTATTTTACATGCATTGATTTTCCCCCCACACCCCGTGTTTCAAATAGGGCTGTAATCACTAGCTGGGTTTTCCTGTTTGATTCATTTGTCTGTATCTTAAGCCCAGAGGTGGGACATCCCACCCAACACATCCACACAGCTGCAGAGCAAGTGGCCATGATTTGGGGGGACAGGTTTGGGAAAGCAGTGGAATGTTTCACCATTTCTGGGAACAGCACATCGGGTCAGATGGGGGATGATTTGCAGTCCAACCTTTTTTCTTTGCTGGCTCTCTGGCAAATCAGCCCCAAAGCCAGAACTTTTTGACAGCGTAGCACAGCTCCAAGTTTTGTTCCTCCCAACATCCACAGAAATGTGCCACCAGAAACAGCTGCCTGACCTCACAGAGAGAGCAGAGCCCTGTAGAGCAGCAATAAGTCAGACTGGGACTATTAAAGAAAGGGAGGTGGCAAATTCTGGGAGTGTCATCAATGCCACTATTGATGCTGAGGGCTAACAGCAGTGAGAGGCAAGAGTGAGACACAGGACATCTGCTTGCAAAGGGATCGGTTGATCCCAGGTTGCAGGTCACCTTCTGGATTTCACAGAATCACAGAATGGTTTGGGTTGGAAGGGACCTTAAAGACCATCCAGTGCCACCCCCTGCCATGGGCAGGGACAGCCTCCACTAGCCCAGGTTGCTCAAAGCCTCATCCAGCCTGGCCTTGAACCCCTCTAGGGAAGCCAAGATACTGTACGGTCTCCCTCAATTTTTTGAGAAACCACAAGAATATGTCCCTCCTCACCCCCCAAGGCAGAAATCCCCTGTACAGTACTATGAGGTTCTATCCTGAGCCCACCAGCTCATCCTCCCAGTCTAAAAACAGCCCTCACCATGGAGCCTGCAAGTTCCCAATCCCCACTGGACCTCTTCACTTAATTAACGTAAAGGACTCTGGAGGTTAGACCATGGCTGTGCATTGCTGGAGGTGCCGTGCAGCTGTTTGCACCCCCAGCACAGCGGCAGCAGCGGCCAGGACCGTGGTCCATGCCAAGGACCAAGGCTGAGGAGAAGCCACGTGAGATGTGGTGGGTGCCCGTGGTGAGCTGACATGCGTCAGGACAGCTCAGCAGCTCTTTACGCCAAACTGATTTGAACTCAGGTCTGGGAAAACCCCAGCTACCGCCAGTCCTGCCGTGCTGCATCCTGAGACTTCCACTTTTACACTCCATGGATAGGAAGCTTGTAGATAAAAATCAAAGCTCCTGGAAGCCTGTTCCATATCAAACTTAATATCCCGAAGTTTATAGGCATGTGTCACTCCAGGAGAGAAAGAACGGTGCTTAAAATACAAGTAAAACATCTGTTTCCCAGTGTGGATATAGCTCTTATTTTACATTTCTGCATGAGGTCCTGGCGTGAGTTAGTGCCGCTAAGCCCTGCTGTAATAACATATAAAGGAAAACTCTACCCAGACAGCAAGAAATATGGATTTTATAGGGCTAAATGTAAAGCCATACAGCTAAGAAAAACCATACAGATCCTATTTGCAAGATGCAGGCTCAGAGAAAGTGACTTTTGGTAAAATCAGCAAACCATGAGCTCCAGACATCGCGTACTCACAGCCAAAATCCCCTCCTCAGCACCAGGGCTGGTAAAGCCAACGCTGGATGGTTTCCTAAAGAACATCCTCTTGCTCAGGCAGGAATTAATTTTGGGATGCAAGATGGAGAAGGTGACAACAGCTGTCCCTTCTGCATGAAAATCCACCTGCTTGGGGATATTTTCTGCTCCTACTGAAGTCAAAGGTCGTTGATTGCAAAAGACTCTCTTTTCCATCACAATGGGAATAAATAAAAAAAAAAAATCAGGTTCCCGCTTATTCCATCAAGAATATCCCACAGGGCTACAGGTGGTCCAGCAGCAAGCAGGTAGGATGCTGCAGGTACGCGCCCCCATCTTCAGCAGAACCTCATTTCCCTGCAACCAGCTTCTGAAATATCCCAACAAGCATTTGGGATCTCCAAGAGAGTTAAGACTAAGTCAGTGTTTCATCATCAACCTTGTTTTCGAGGGGCTCAACGCTCGATGTTTGTGCTCTCATGGGGCCAAAACTTGGCACAGAAGCATACGGCCCAGATGCAGTTTTATTTGGTAATAAATACTTTAAATCTCATAAGCTTTTTTTTTTTTTCCTAGCTTAAACATGTAAAACGGGAAAAGAAAAACATGGGGGATTTTTTTTTTCCTACCTTCAGATAATTTTGGAAAAGCAGCTTAGTGGCAGGGGTTTTTTTCAGATGCCATTTCTCAAATATCTCTCCTTTTTAATATCCGCTCTTTAACGGGATCAACGTCCTTCGCCCAGCACAGTGCCAGCATTGCAACCCAAGATTTCTGGGGGGTGACTCTCAGCACCGGATTATTCGATCTTTGGCACATTAAGCCTGATGTTCAAGAAGAACTAAAACACGGCAAAATTCCCCCAGGCCCTTTAATGAGTGTCGGCAAGGGTTTGAGGATGGATTGCTGTTTTAATTACACCCCCGTGACATCCCGCTCCTCCAGAGCTCAGGCAGTTCCTGCAGCCCAGCACGATCTAACCAGCCTCTGGGTAAGCACTGGTTTTTTTTTCAGCTATCCACTGGGATTTTAGGACTTTCAGATTTACCCCAAACTCAGCCTTTGTTCTACTGAGTCCAGCTACTTTCCAAAAGCCAAGGTGACACCCCAAGCCCCCCCAGCCCAAGGACTTGGCTGCCCTTCAGAAGTCCACCTCAGCTGGAGCAGAGAGCCGTGAACTTGCTTATACGAGCAGCTCCAGATGTTGGAGGGTCCCCAGTGGGATGCTGTGCTACTGTCCAGCTGATGCAGTTATCTGAATGCCCTGTTATCTGCAGGGCTGGGATTTTTTTCAGGGGGCAGTCAGGTATGGGAACTGGTTGCACTGGTATGGGGAACTGGGTTGATGGTGGGTCAGGGTGGTGCAACGTGGCCCGAAGAGGATTATGCAGGTGTTTTTTAGGAATTGTCCTTTCCTTGGGGTGGGGAACTGCCCGTCATCCACTCTGAGCCACACCCCCATCAGCTAGGAGGGAGGATTGAAGGCAACACTACAGGGTTGGAAATTTTCCCCAAAAAAAATTCAAAAGAAAAACTCACAAATACATAGGTACACTTTGGGCCATCTGTCCCTGGGCAATGCCAGCCACAAACCATGTTACAAAGCACATTGATGTCACAGCAAGAAGTCATTCACGCGAAACTACTCTGACATGGCATAGCCGTTGCAACCTGTTGTAGTTTTACACAACCCCTCCCTCTCCCCACTCCCAGGGATGGGGGAGAGAACTAAAGGGACGAAGGGAAAAGAGACTCATGGGTTGAGATAAGTACAGTTTAACAACTGAACAACAATAATAGTCTAAATAATAATTATAATAACTATAATGATAGTAATAGACACAAATATACCAATGAGTGACACACAGTGACACCGCTCACCACCCCATGACCAAGGCTCAGCCCATTCGCAGCTAATGATCCTGGAGCAGAGAGAGTCCCAAAACCACAATCCCAGAATGGAGATAAGAGCCCGAGTGCCTGAGAGACTGAGACAACCCTGAGAGAGGATTAACCCAGAGGGAGACAACCCGGAGCAAGAGAGAGCCCTTCCGGACAGAGCCTCACCTCTACCCTGGGCATGCCGGGCATGGGATGGAACAGACCCTTGGCCAGTTTGGGTCTCAGTCCTAAACCTGAGGTCGAATCCTGGGCTGGTCACTGGGGCTGTGCTCCCTCCCAGCTTCTCCTGCCCCTGCAGACACGGGCCCAGCAGAGAAGCTGGAAAGTCCTTGAGTGTCCTGGCAGCAGCTCTGCCCATCAGTGTGTGATCAGCTTCTCCTCAGCACAAACCCAAACACAGCCTCACACCAGCTGCTGGGAAGAAAGTGAACGCTGTCCCAGCTGGAACCAGGACAACATCCAAGGGAGAAGCATCCTTCTAGTGCAATGAAGCCATTCCAAGGATTTTTAGGTGCACAGATTGCAACACCGCATCCAAAGCTACCTTCAACCACAGCAAGGTCTTCCTACTTCTTGTTCACCTAAGTTATAACCCAGCTCCCACAGCTGGGTCTCTGAAGAGGACACCAGGGATGGTTCATGGTTGGGAAGCATTTCCTCAACATCAGGCCAGTACCAGTTGTCTCTGCTGCAAACCCCCCCACACTGGCTTCAATCTGTCTGCAGGGAAGACAGCAGCGGTGGTTCTGTGCTCCCTGTGCTTGCCATCAATGAACGGCATTTGGTTTTTTTTCCTTTTTGATTTAAAGGCAATAGGGTGCCAGTAATTAAAATAGTCTACAGAAGCAAACCCAGCCACCTCAAACAGAGAAGCTCTTGCAGACACAAAAAGAATATTAATCCACAGGAATATTCAAGACCCAGGGAACTATCCACAAATCCAGAACGAACCAAGCTGGGGTGATGAGGGAAGCCCATATGCAAACCTGGTTTCACACCTTCTCCAGCTGCTGCGGGAGGAACAAGGGGCTCAAGCAGATGAGGATGCAGGGGAGGAGGAGATGGACCCCAACAGCATTTTGTGTTCTCCTTCGAGCAAATCCTCTAGCAGTCTGCTCCTCATCAGGTTATTCCAGGCAGAGCTAAACTGAGCATTGCAGGGTGGGAAATCGGTGTGAGTCCAGAGTCCTCACACTGCATTGACCCCTTGGTTGGCCGTGATGGGCACTGTGTGGGATGGAGAGCATCAGGGACCTGGGGGAGCTGCTGGGAGAAGAAAGTGGAGACAGTGTCCCCTGTTTCAGCAGGGGACAAGACAAACCAGGCACCCCAAGGCAGTGGCAGTTGAATTCATCTCCCTTCACCGTTGTTTTTCAAAGAGCTGCCTCCTCCCATTGTGTGCAGCAGCACATCTCCCAGCTGGGACCTGAGCTGACCTCCTGTTATGATTTTTACCGTTCCTGACAGTGGTTTCGCCGAGCCCGCTCAGACAGAAACATTTCTCCTCTCTCACATGGATATAGTTTTTATTACATCTACCTTGGAAACCTCCACACTGCCATTCAGCATCACCAGTGAGCACCGCACGTACAGGGAGGCTACTCAGCCCTCAGCCCCGCTGGACCAGCAACACCCCTTGGAGAATGACCTCAGCAGCACCAGGTTGCAACAATTTAATTTTGCTTTCCAAAGCCAACTTTGCTGCTGAGAAACCAAACAGGCATTCAGAGGGAAATCAGCTCCCAGGTCTGCAGATGCAGCCCTTAATAGAGACTACAAAGTAAAGAAAAGGTTTTGGGTTACAGGGTGCAGAATAACCTGCCAATTATTGTTTATAGGGCTGGTTAAATGCCCCATCAACACAAATAGTGGCAATGATTGGAGCTGAAGGAGCTGGAAGCTGTAGGGGGGAAAGGGGGATTCTGTGGCATGGAAAACCTCTCCCCAGGGTTTTCTGCACACCAGGAACTTTTTAAATGAACTGATGCACCCACCCACAGGTTTTCAGGATCAATCACTGACCACCATATGAGGTGGGATTTGGCTCATCCTGATGGGTTATTTCATGTTTGCAGGGTGTCTCGTATGGGCTTTTAGTGGTTTTAATGGGTGTGAGGTCCAGCTGCTCCCCAAACTCCTGGTCTTGGACCTCTGAAGTTTGTGGGAGGCCCAGTGGTAGATACTGGAAATTAGTCTGGGAGAGAATAACTGAACCCTGCTATACCAGCCATCCATGTCACAGAATGGTTTGGGTTGGGAAGGACCTTAAAGATCATGGAGTTCCAACCCCCTGCCATGGGCAGGGACACCTCCCACCAGACCAGGTTATGTCAGCAGAAGAACCAAGGAATTTGACGGTTAACTATCAGCAGAAGAACCAAGGAATTTGATGGTTAACTATCACAATACTATTAGAAGAAGGTTGGTGGCCTTGGGGAGAAGTCTGTAGCTCTTTCCACAAGAGTCTAACCCCCCCAGTTAAACTGATGCTTTGACTCTGCTTTTGCCAGATGAAATTTGTCTCCAGTACAGTTCCTGCTTGGGCAACTTTTATGTCAGATGAAGCCTTTAAAAGATCAGATTTTCAAACAAATACTGGATGTGGTGATGTACCTAATAGACATCCAGAAATGGTCAAGCAGACGCAACCACACAGCAGACCATAACCCAACAGGATTGACCGTTCCCATCTCGTTGGGGGCCTAAACAAGCAGTAAATCCATCTCAGACTGGCTCAAGCTTTCCTCCTTCACCCCCAGAAACTCATCTTTCACAACAGTTGTCCATCCATTGAGGCCATCCCCAGAAGACAGGACAGGAGGTTGGCAGACAGACAACGCTCTGTTTCACAGCTGCTGATTAAACTGGGATGATGAGGCTTGGCAAAATGCCAGATTAATTAACGCTAGCCACACGATCTGCAAGCCCCTTTTGGCTTAAAAAAAGCAAAAAAACAAAATAAACCAAAAAAACCCCAAAACTAAGATTTTTTCCAAATTCATTTTCATGTACCTTACCAGCCTGACATTTTCCCTTGAATTTGCCGTTCCTGAAGATGCAGGAACGACAAATTTATAGGAGGTTTGTGCCATTTTTAGATGCCTTGAGTTTGAACGTGCAGCAGCAGGAACTCGGAGCCTTTCTAGCTCTTGGCCTTTTGGAGAGGATGGACAAATCTTTGGCTGATATTTAGCAGAGGCTTGTAGTGCTGCACACGACCTCCTGCTTGATATTGTTACGACCTTTCAGCTTCATTTGGGAGATCATCTGAAATTTGTTTGATTTTCGTTCCTCTGCAGGGCCTTCAAGAAGAATTTTTCCCCACTACCTCGTGGTGATGCTTCAAGGGCTGAAGCTACCTTTTCCCCTACGACAAGCCAAGGTCTCCACCATGATGCCATGCTTGCAGGGCAGTTAGATACACCACTCCACACCAGGCTCCTATGCCAATTAGTGTGTTACCATAAACCAAAGAACAGAGCTGAGTTTCTACCAGCAGCAGCCTAGATACCTCTTTTTTTGCCTTATGTGAACCATTTTTTTCCCCAGCAGCAGGCGTTCTTCTACCCTGCAAGCCATGGACACCCACAACCAGGAGCAGGAAGACTCATCCCAGAGGGCACAGGGTCATCTCCAGGGAGGTGGGCAGCAGATTTACAGACCATAAGAAAGCTCAATTTTGTCTATGTACATCACTCCTGCATCTTAGGGGATGGAGACCTCTCCTTCCCAAAGGATGACAGAACTCCTTCTACAACGTCATGGCACTAGATGTTTGGAGGCATTTAGAAAATTGCAGTTTGATCTTTTAGTTGGCACTACCCCAGCCCAGACCTTCCTCTTAGCTCCAGAGAGATGTCTTCATTTGCTGCAGGCTGAAGAGGGACCACATTTTTCCCTGTTGAACAGCTGGGATGGTGGGCTCATTCTCCACTTTTATTTCCCACTTTTATTTTTCTCCTGCAAGAGCCCCATGCAGGGAATCCCCTGCCTGCCTGCCCTGCTGCACCAAGGCTCAAATGCAGCTCATGGAGAGAGGACAATGGGCAACAAACCTGGTTGATGGTCCCAGCCTGAACACCAACTCATACCTTTTATTTTTGGCACCCAAAGAGTAGGAAATGGTCAGTGCCGAGTCCCAGGCAGAGGTCTGTACTTCTTCCCATAGTCTTGAAAATCCCGTAGGATGGGTGGAAGACATCCCAACAGCCCCTGCCTGGTCCATCTGATCCAGCTGCACAGATGCTCTCAACCTGCTGCCCACGTTTCCCACCAGAGCAAGGACTGCAACTGGGCACCAGGGATGGGGGTAATCACATCCACTTTAGGCACCCAGCTGGATTTTTAGCAGGTGACCATCCCTGAGGCCAGATGGGGACCACAGGGAGCCCAATTGGTGCAGGTAATGCACCATTAAAGAGGGACCTCATGGGGCGATGGGTGCATTGAACCATGGAATCACAGAATGGTTTGGGTTCAAAGGGACCTTAAAGACCATCTAGTTCCAACCCCCCCGCCATGGGCAGGGACACCTCCCACTAGCCCAGGTTGCTCAAAGCCTCATCCAGCCTGGCCTTGAACCCCTCCAGGGATGGGGCATCCACAGCTTCTCTGGGCAACCTGGGCCACTGCCTCACCACCCTCAATCAGGAGAGATCTTATGGATGAGGGTCTCAGGGGTACAGTGTCTCTCAGCAACGCAAAGGAGACCAGGAGGATGATGGTGTTGGTTATGGGGATGGAGATGCACCCATCTGAGTGGGGCCAAGGAGCATCTCAAAATCTCAAATCTCAAAATCTCCCACGACACCAGGGCAGACAGACTGTACCACACTCCTCCCTGTGGCATACAGGACACTACAGGAACCCACACGGTTGCAAAGTGGAAAAAAACAAGACACAACACAGTTTTTTCAGGTCTGCATGTGACCTCTAGGCCCCAAGGATTTTTACTAATTACTAAATTTAATTTGTTTTGCTCTCTTCTCGGGGCTAAGGCTTTGCATCACTGGCCTTGTATTGTTTCTGTTACAGCCTGCTGGTGTCCAGAGAAACTTCAAATTCAATATCAGTCACACATTAAGGTCGGGCAGCTCAATTCCATTAACACACAGCGAGACTCAGCCTCCCTGTGATGAATGCTGCCCGCGCCTCCTAATGATACCAGCAGAGGAACCGGGCAGCACCGGCACAGAGTGATTGGCACCCTGCTGACACCAGGGACCACAAAATTGATTTTTAAAGTCCATTCATCTTCTACAAATCATGGCTTGAGTTTTTCTGGCCTGTGACAAATCCGCACAAGCTTCAGTTGAAAGACAGAACCAAGATGGGGGGGAGGAGGGAAATCCAGAAAAAAAAATCCCAAAAGCAAGAAACATATTTCAGTAGGGTTGTTCTGTCCCAGCTTCTGGCCCTTCACTGCTAGTCAAGAACTCTACCCCTCACTTTATGAGCAAAATTCAAGGTTTTTCACCCCACAGCCTGCCAAAAAGACGGAATGGAGAACTTAAAGATGTTACAAGATCCTCCCTGTTGCTGGACTCAGATCTGGATAAGCTCACCCCAGTCTGTTGGGTGTACACCTCCTTCTGTGTCTCACCACCCAATAGCCACCAGCACTGGTCTCTGCGCCCAACTGGGAAGCAGCTTTGAGGAGCTGGTGGTCAACACAGCAGGGAAGGGAGAAATGGAGGTGCACATCCCATCATCTGCCCATTTCCTCCTGGCATGGCCCCATGGCTGGTGGCCCATTCCACCTGCAGTTTCTCTCCCTGCCTTAATAACCAAGTGGTAGATCTCCTGTCACTCATGGGCAAAGGAGGACCACTGAAAAAAACATCAGAAAACACTTTTCCTACCTTTTAGCATGATTAACCCAAATCCAAGGGTGGAGCCAGCTCGTCTCCATACCAGAGCAGTACAAGCTGCAATGTTGCCCAGAGAAGCTGTGGATGCCCCATCCCTGGAGGGGTTCAAGGCCAGGCTGGATGAGGCTTTAAGCAACCTGGGCTAGTGGAAGGTGTCCCTGACCATGGGTGGGGGTTTGAACAAGATGATCCTGAAGGTCTTTTCCAACCCAAACCATACTATGATTCTTAGAGCGCCTTAATTTATTGAAGTCTCATTTGGATATCAAGGTGAGGATGTTTTCCACCACGTAACACAACAACACAGAGAAGAAGCTGGCTTGGGCTTTTGTGTTGAAGCAAGATGACAATTTTAGTTGTGTCTGTGTCCTCAAGGTCCAACGCCATCATTTCAGAGACATTTTGGAAGTCTAATTGGGGTAAGGAAGAAGAGGAGGTTGGGAAAGGGATGAAATAGGAGATCAAGGCACTACCACAGTACAAGGAGATTAATTTCCTCTTGGTGACTCCAGATCTGATTTACTTCAACAAATCTCCTGCTATTGAAAAGTGGCCACAAGTCTCCATGGCCCTGTATCAACTTGGACAGCGAAAAGTCACTGTGGGACTCAAAAAGTCAAGATCTATCAGCTACACAGGGAAAGAAAACCTATTGACCAGAGCAACTAGATAAGGAAGTCATACAGTCAGCATTAGCAGCCAGGTTTTCCCACCGATCATTATTTCAAAGTAGATTTGATAGAGGAGATGGAGCCCGAGTCACTCTTCCCACTAGTGTAGTGGGTAACCTGGGGAAAATGCCTCTCCCTGGATTAAAACAAAAGAACGTTAAAACCATTTTTAAAAGAAATACATATATATGACACTAAGAAAGAACTGATGCTTTAATTTTTCATCCAAAAATCTCAGCTTTCTCTTTAATATCTAAATCTACTTCTTGAAGAAAGCACAGACATCTAACCAAGTTTTTATGACTAAATACAGTTCTCCAGACATCTCCTGTAACACATTTCCTTAACAGTGACCATAGAAAAGAGGATGAAAACCAGAAACCCACTTTTCCCCATCCATATTTACATTTCCCCAGGAATTTTACCTACAAAGGAGCAGAATCATGTGCATTTTCCTTGAATTTTATACCCAGTGGCCAGCAAGATGGGCACTGGTGCCTTGTACAGATGCCAAAATGAAGGTGGGAGACCAAAAGCACTTCTCAGCCTTAGGGAAGACCAGGGGGTCTGAGCAGGGGTCCGTGGAGCTGGGGGTCAGCGTGCTGTGCCCGCTGCCCAGCTCAACCCGTAAGTGCCATTTGGGCAAGCAGGAGCACGTCCAGCACTTTGGGGAAAGCCAGTTTCTGCTCTGGGTGTTGGACTCAGCCCAGCTGCTTGGCCTTGGACCAGACCCATGGTGCATTGGGATCTTCCCCATGCAGATCTGGCCTTAGAAGTGGATCTCCCTGTCCATGGAAAGTCCTCTTGTTTGGAGGGGATGATCCTGGTGCAGAATGGACAGAAAAGATCCAACATTGAATTTTATGGCAAGGGAGAACACATCTGCACCTCTGCCCATGACATCCTACTGCCCATTCAGCCCTGGGAACAGGTGTACCCCCACCCAGGGACTGCTGACTGGAGAGAAGCCACCTCCAAGGTGCTGTCATCTCCATCCTTCAATATCATAGAATCACAGAATGGTTTGGGTTCAAAGGGACCTTAAAGATCATCCAGTTCCAACCCCCCTGCCATGGGCAGGGACACCTCCCACCAGCCCAGGTTGCTCAAAGCCTCATCCAGCCTGGCCTTGAACCCCTCCAGGGATGGAGCAACCACAGCTTCTCTGAGCAACCTGGGCCCCTGCCTCACCACACAAAAAAACTTCCTCCTAATATCCAATCTAAATCTACCCTCTTTCATCTTTATTATTTCCCAGATTGGCTGGGCAAGACCCTGAGACACTCAAGAACTATGAAAGTAGCCCTGCCCTGAGCTGGAGATCTAACTGGAGACCTCCAGAAGTCCCTTCCCAGCTGAATTATTCTGCAAGTCTATCAGCCAGTGGAAGATGCTCTTTAAAAATAATAAAAACAAAACAGAAAAAACAACACACCACAAGGAGCACAGACTTCACACAAAGACTGGAGTGAAAATCATCCTAGATGTGCATTTTTCCATTTGTTTCATCGGTTCACAGTGCAACTGAACCTTTAGGGAAAACAGAAAAAAGATTACAAGGTTTTTCACAGCGCTAGGCACTGAATCCAGGAGAATGATTCTGCCAGAGTTGAAATAATACAGCGTGAATAACACTAACCCATGTCATGTCCGTTGGTCAGTGGTTCTGGCATGTGGGCAAGTAGAAGAGATAAAAGCAGCAATTAAAAATATGTATTCCAGATTCAACCCAGCCCTGGGGGAAAAAAAAGCCCCAAACATTTGTTCAAGTCACAAAATCTGTTGACTTCTCAGAGCTCCCAGTAACAAACAAAAAGGAATTAAGGCTGGGATCTGAAATTCTCAATTATGTTAATTAAAGCCTGGTGCCTCTAGCATCCTGCTTTTCTAAAATTTCTGTCTTTTTGAGAAACATAGACTACAAAGCATCTGACCCTGTTCTTCCATTCAGAAGCAGCATTTTGACCCAGCAAATCAAACCGAGCCCCATTAGGAGGTGTTTGTTGGCTCAGAAGTTGCCCAAGATTTGGTGGATCTGCAAATATCTTACCCCAAATAAATGTCTGCAAGCAATCCCCAAGCCCTGAATACCCTCACACAGAAAGCTGCATGGCTGAATCTGAATTTCTGACATTTCACAGTGTGATTTCTTATTTTTTTTAGAGAAACTTCTCCAGATGAAGCTTGAGCAGAGTTGCCACACTCCCTAACACTCCATTTTCTCCGTGACAGGTGGTGGCTCATTCAACCAAAGCACCCAGCCCTTCAGAGAAGCTCAGCTTGCTTGACAAAAGATCTTCTTTTCTCTTAATATCATGCAAACCAGTCAATGGCCAGCCCCAACCCTTGCCCAGCTTCGGTGCTATGGAGACCAACGGTTCTCCTAACCTTCACCAAGCCACGCTGATGAGCACCCCCATCCTGTGATATGGGATCTCTCTCTGCTGCTTTTCCTTGACTTTCTGGTCCACCACTCACTGCCCCAAGAGCCTCCTGGGCTTCCCTTCATAGAACAGTTTGAGCTGGAAGGGACCATGGAGGTCATCTAGTCCAACCCCTCTGCAGTAACAAGGGACATCTTCCACTAGAACAGGTTGCCCACAGTCCCAGCCTGACCTTGTTGTGTTGCCATCTCTCCTCCACCATCACTCAGCACTTCCACATCAGAGCTCAGCTAAAAACCTCTCCCATAGGTGAAAATTTCCAGGAATTTTAAGCTCTGCTCTTTGGAGAGAGGAGGACACCAGAGGTGAAAGCCACCTTTCTCACCATGGCAGTAATCAATAAGAACAAAGCACCTTTTCATTGGCTTTTTGGTGTCTGAACCTTGGCAAACACTTTGCATTTTCATGTTGCTGTTGTGTTCTGGGCTTTTATCCCTTTTTGCCCCCCCCCCCCCTTTTTTTTTTTTCTAAATCACAAAGTCTCATTTTATTTTTTGGCTTTCTCAAAGCTCCAGCCCCCTGGTGTGATGTGAAAGTGCATGCGTCACGGCATCACTAGAAACAGGCTTGGTTTCTTACAATGAAAAAAAAAAAAAAAAAGCTACCAGCAGGAGCTGGGTCTATTCATGGGCTGGAGAAGAGCATTTCGGCTCAAGGGGCAGGGTGCCAACACTGCACACCCACTCGCTCTGTTCAACTCACCTCCAGTGGGCAGCCTCCAAAAAGGGCTCCCCAAAATCCTCTGCAGAAGTGGCAGCTCCAAGCAGGGTTAGTTTTTTGGGTGCCCAGGTATATCCCTCCCCACCCCAGACCAACCACCTGTCCCTAGCTCTCAGGAGGGTCCCAGCACCTCTTTGATAGATGCTAGGACCATCAGCACCCATCTTGTGCTGGATGTCATCTCCCCCCTCAAGGGATGCTGCCTGCGAGTTGAGTTTCTGCAAACCACGACCTTCTCCCTGTTTCCTACCTGAATTGCTGGAAAGGGATCCTTGGTGCTTCTCCATTCCCATCATGGGGACAGAAGGCTGAGACCAGTTGTGCCAGCACAGCAAAAACAGGAGATGGGGGAGAGGAGAGGCACCAGCATTCCCTGTTCAACATGATGAACGAGCAGCAGTACTTTTACACGGGTACTTTCTGCAAAGCATCCGTCAAACGCACCCCAACTCTAAAAACAATTTTCCAGAAGTGAAGCTGGATGAGGAATGTGTACCTAGACCCCACTTGGTACCACACCATTATGCTCCTTTCCTCCAGCCAAATGACCAACATAACCATGATTGAAAGGTAGCCCTCCAGTTACGAAATAGACCTCCCCATCACTGCATTCCCATCACCACCTACTACAGGTGTCGATCACAGCCACCTCCTGATGGAGGACAGCACTTGTTCTTCAGCCTCCTCATCCCTCCAGCCCATACAGAGCTCTCAAGGAGATCCTCCACTTTCTGAACACGCTGTCCCATGGTGAGCAGTGCCTTATCCTCCTCTCCACCAACACACATCACACCCGTCTGCTTGAGCATCTCAAGTGGTTCCAGCAGCTTTGAGCCCTAGAAGCAGCACCAGCCCTGAGGAAGACTTTATTGCCTGGGGAATTGTTGTAGTTTTACACCACACAGCTGCTCACTCACCCTTCCCCATGCCGGGGATGGGGGAGAGAATCAAAGGGGAGAAGGGAAAAGAGACTCGTGGGTTGAGATAAGAAAAATTTAATAACCAAACCACAATAATATTGGAAATACTAATGATAATAATAATAGTAATATATACAAATAGGTGACACTGCTCACCACCCAACGACCAAGGCTCAGCCTGTTCCCAGATAATGACCCTGGAGCAGAGAGAGTCCTGAAACTGCAATCCAAGAACAGAGATAAGAGCCCGAGTGCCTGAGAGACCGAGATGACCCTGAGAGAGGGGCGATCCAGAGCGGGATGACCTGAAGCAGCAGAGAGCCCTTCCGGACAGAGCCTCACCTCTACCCTGGCCATGCCAGGCATGGGATGGAACAGACCCTTGGCCAGTTTGGGTCTCAGTCCTAAACCTGAGGTCGAATCCTGGGCTGGTCACTGGGGCTGTGCTCCCTCCCAGCTTCTCCTGCCCCTGCAGACACGGGCCCAGCAGAGAAGCTGGAAAGTCCTTGAGTGTCCTGGCAGCAGCTCTGCCCATCAGTGTGTGATCAGCTTCTCCTCAGCACAAACCCAAACACAGCCTCACACCAGCTGCTGGGAAGAAACTTAACTCTGTCCCAGATGAAACCAGGACAGGAATGAATGCGAGGGAGGAGCAGTTCAGAAAAACCCATCAGATCCATGGCTGAAAAGAGGGTAGATATTTTAAAACATTACTGCTTTCTGTCCAAGGGATGGGGGGATTTACCTTATCTCCCCTTCCCTTGCTTCATGTCCTATTTTTCTAAGCTTGAAACTACCTCCTGGTAATATTTCCCTTCCCTGGAACACCCCTGCACCCTATAGAAGCACCTGGATGGCGACACACATCATCTGGATCCAGCAATACAGGACTCTCCCTGTAGATGTCCCAGGACAAGATGATACATCCTTATCTCCAGGGTGTTCCTATGGACTCTTTTGTCAGAACATCCAGAATTTCCACCAAAAAAAGTTTGTAATCAGGTGGATTCTCGTACTCAAACAAGGAGAGGAGAGGTCCATCAAAATATGGAGAAAGTATTATTTGTCCCTCTGGACTGAAGTAACTCAGGAGGAGGAACCCACTGAGGAGCAAAGCAGTGGTTGCACATCCCATTCAAGACTTCAGCTCTCATTTTCATTTTGGAAACTGCAAAGCCTACAAGTCCACCCTTGTTACCAATAGAGGTGAGAAGGAAGGAGAGGCAGGGGCTGACATGACTTCCTTCGTTTTGTAAGGGGCCAACAACATTTTGCAACCTCCCACACTAGGAACACAACCTTTGCTTCTCCAAGACATTTTTCAGGCACTAAAGCACTTTCTGTTGATTAAATAAATCAAGTCACAACACAAAGGACTGGAGCAGTCTATTCCTCACTATTGCATGCTTTCCAAGTACAAAACACCGAATCCATCTCTCAGATACGAAAAAAATTACATCTAGGTGAAACGTTTCTGTACAAAAAGCCCAACTGAAAGATGATGATGAATTAGTTTTATTCCCCGCATCCAGGTGATGTTGTTTCATTTTCTACCATACGATAGCATTTGGCTTCTAGGGTTGTGGCCCATTTCATCTCACTTCAAATGAAACATTTAAAAGCTTTTTGTCCCCCAACTCTCATTTTGTTGAAAAACTCAAAGACAATATAAAACCAGGAAAACAAATTTCCAGCCAGTGAACCAGAAAATAATCACCACCGTTCAAACCAGATATCTCTGTTCTCATGTAGCTCTAGTTCCCAAGAACTCAACAGACGTGTCATCAGCTGAGCTGCTGGTCCACCACCTACCACTCACCCGTGCATCCTCCCGCTGATGCTGGGACACGACATCCCTCCCTCAGAGGCCCAATTCCTGTGCAATATTCCTCCATATTGCAAATTAATTGCCATTTTTTCCAGCTCAGAGCTTCAAGGATTGACCTCGAACACAAGAGTCTGGCCACCACTTATTAATTTAACACAGGAAAGAGTCAGGCAGAGTGCTGAGCAACAGATCAAGGATGGACGACAAGTTTTTGCTGCTACTTTAGTAAGAGCAAGAAGGTATTTCACTCCCTGGGCTACAGGTCACCCTTGCAGATGGGAGGTTGAGGGGCTCCACCTCCCGACATCCCCCAACCTGCCCACCCACGTTCACCCATGCCAGATTCAGGCACCAATATTCAAAATGCCAGAAGGCATTATCTCAGGTCCACGAGAAGTTGCCTGCTCAGACCAATGAGGGCTGAGCAAACACCAATTTGGTAAGTGCTTTTAGGACATCAAAGATAAAATTTTCTCCACTCAGCCTCATAGAGAGTCACCTGCAGCCCATCAACATCAAAGGAAGCCCTGCCCAGGAGAGGGAGTTTGGGGCTGTCAGGTGGCCAGGATGGGAGGAGACCCTATTTTACAGGGTTGTATGCAACTGAGCCATTTACTATTAAAAAAACCAACCTTGTAACCCCCGGTCCACTCATGTCATGCTATCTCTGCACAGAAAGCCTCCCCGTTTCTTATCTCAGCCCCCGCAGATTTGTGGGATAGCACAAAGAACAGCTGGACACGATAAGGCTTCTTCCAACACGCTTCTAACATCTATAAAGCCTCATCGTGATGGAACTGAATGGACCAGTGCCTGTGGCTGCTACAGCTCATGCATTTCCAGTCCTCAGGATGCCACATCTCATCCATTTTCAGTCTAACCCTGCTCATTTCCAGACATTTTGAGCAAACATTGTGGTTTTTCCCCCCCGTTGTTCTCAAGCCTTAGATACCTATCTGCAAACCCTACCAACACCCACCATGAAGAGCAGAGACCAAAGATGCTCCATTTTGGCCAAGCAAAACTTAATCCACTCCTGGCCCTTTCCAGCTCTTAGCATTGAGAGGAAAATCTTAATTTCAATGAGCCACTCGTGTGGTAAAACTCCCCTGAGGAGGAGGTGAGCTGTCAGGATCCAACCCTTCAGGGCTTACCACCATGAAAACTCAAAACCAAGCGTGCCGGCAACAAGATGTTTATAGTGATTCATAATACTGCTGCAGAGTTTGCAGGAAATGTAACGCCATTGATGATCAGAGAAATGCTCGTTTTTCTGCTAAATATATAAAATAATCACTCATCCCTTGAGCAGCAGATGCAAATTATACATAGTATTAGCCTCATATGCCAACCGCTATAATTCCGGTGCGGCATGAAGCTGTTTCCCCAAGGCTCTAGAAGTCCCTTAATCTGCCCTTTGACGTCAAAAATGACAAATTTCTTGCTTGGGATCATTAATAGAATGACTAATGAAAGCCGATAAGTGAATTTATAAATGAAATTTAAAGATATTAATATTAAAGGCCAGGCTACACAAAAATGAAAGGTGGTTTTAGCAAACCACAACAAGAAACGCAGTAATCTGCATGAGATTTAACAGCTCCCTTCCTGCCAGGCAAATTAAGAGATGTGGTGTGTCATGTGGAAACTGCCAGGCTTGACGGACACCTCTCCTGGAGCATTAGCACCCTCGGTGCCTTCAGCCTGGGATTTAAAAAGCTCCTGCTCAAGTTTGCCAGCAAATGCCACGCTGGGGCTGAAAATAAACTGATAGTCTTGCAATGGTAAATGCATCACCAAACCCTCACACAAATAAAATATCTTTAGACTGTGGGCAGTTTGCTGCCAATTACTTTAAAAAAGGAAAAAAAAAAAAACCCACCAAACAAAAAAAAACCCTCAAAACCCCAAACAAACAAAAAACACCCAAAAAACCCACCTCAGTCTAGATTCAATTACTTTAAAAAATAAAAACAATAAAAAGAAAAAACCAAAACAAATGAAAAAATACACCCAAAAACCCCCCACATCAAACCAGGTTCTCATCTTCCTTACCCCAGCATAAAACCAAGGAACTCTTTTAGAAGGTGAGGACTTATCTTGGATTTACTGACATACAGACAAGTTCAGACCTCTCCAGTTTGGTGTCTAGGCAGCTTTACCACGACCCCACAGCTCCCTTCTGACTCCAGCTCCTCCTCGCTGAGGTTTAGGGCTCCCAGGAGAGCCTAATTAAGCCTCAGGTCCCACCAGCTGATGATTATTAGCTCTGAACGGACCAGCCAAACATCCTCCACTGCTCCAAGGAGCACAGACAAATGAGATCCTACCCAATGCTGTAAGGTTGTAGGAGAACAGGCACCTCCTCTGCTATCAAAAAAAAAGAGGAGAAAGCTTATTTTTTGCCTGTAGATACTCAGTTTTCAAGCAGATGTATCATGGAAACAGGTTGCTTAGGCAAGTGCTCATGAGTGGTGCCTCCTCAGCTTCCAAAAAAACCAAGATCCCTTCGGATGTATCAGGACCTGGAGTTAGCAGCATGACTGAGGGAAGAGATGCCACCAGGAGAATGAGAAACCCCTGAGATACAACATGAAGAACCACCAGGGAGAGCACATTTGCTACAGGGATGTTTCCCAATCCCACCTGCCCCTGGAGGAGTCCAATGTGAGGAGCAGCCCCAGCACCACAGGTACCTGAGGGACTGTTTCTGAAGATCTTTTAGAGACTCCCAAAGCCTGGAGAAGATGAGAACCCTGGCGTTGGGCGCCTGGACTCCATCAGGGTACTGCTCAAGGTCCCTTCAAAGATGTTCCAGAAGGTACTCATGGCCCAGCTTTCTCCCTCTTGGAACTAGATGATCTCTAAGGTCTCTTCCAGTCCAAAACATTCTATGACTCTATCATTCTATGACTCAAACCAAAGAGTTAATCTTCATTAAAGAGCTACATAGACAGGCTGGACGCCCATGCCCCCAGAAGAGCTGTCCTCCCCTCTCCTTCCACCCCTGCACCTCCAGCAGTTGCAACCATCCTCCATTTGGTCAGCGGGGATGGATGAGCCGATCTTGGGTGTCAGGCATGTTCCCCATGGCTCTCGGGAGGGTTTCTCCTACAGCTTCGGGAGGACAGGAGCTCCCATGCCTGCTCCATCCTCCCCTTCCAGCTAACAAGGTGCTCCCCAAATTCCGAGCAGGGTTTAAAACAACAAGAACAAAAAGGAACCTCAGACTTACTCTAGGACAGTCCTTCCAGGAGGTTCACGGAGGAGGACTTGGCACGAGGACTGAGGCGGGAGGTGGTTATGGCAGCGTCCCGGTGCCTTATGGATCTCACCCCCCGGCTTTGGCAACCCACACGCTTTCTGGGATGCACTGAGCGATGATGGACTGTGTCCCCACTGTGTCCCCACCACCTCGTCCCCCACCCGTGGCCATGGCAGCTCCCGCATTTTGTGGCAAATACCACCCAATCCCCCTCCCAGCTTTGCTCGGGCACCAACTCACCGATTCTTAAATAACACATTCCCACGGGGCGGGATCCACACACAGCAAGATAAATCCAGATGGAAATTCCCAATATCAGCAAAATGTGACCACTGTTTGGTTTATCTTTTTTCTTTAAAATGATGGAAATTGTAAAAAAAAAACAAACCCCGTGTGAGAGATCGGTCCAGCACCCATTTGGCATCATTAAATACACACAGAAGTGTACGAGACCTTTACGCAACCCTTAGAGCAAAGAATCTCAGAGCCCGTTTTGTCTGTGTTTGGGATTATCCATCTCCCTGTTATCAAAAGAAGTAATTTCAAGGAGCCCCAGGAATTCAGTTTGGTGCTGGAGAGATGTCTCAGCTTTAGAGAAATCGCTGCATGTGCCTCCACACCCACAGCAGCACCACCAGCACGTGACTCCTCTTGGATTTCCACACCCCACGATGCTAAAATAAAAAAAAAAAAAAAAAAAATCTTTTTCCCCTTTGTACCAGGTGGCTTTTCAAGACTTGGTAGCGTCAAAGGAATTAAGTCATTAAATCATGGATGTGTTTGATGGATTATGAGCTGCGAAAGCCTGGTGAACACTGCCTAATAATGCTGGGAGGTGGAGGGTGGTGGTAGGGGGAACGTTTCCTCTTGTAAGAATGTGTTTCTAACAAGACAGGTCAAAATATGATGCGGATGATAAATTGCATAGTACGAGTTGCCATTAACCCAGCAGTTTTCTGGATTATTAGATAACTGACGTATCCTCGGAGTATATTGACCCAACAGTTTTGTTCTGTATTAGTGCTAATTTGCAGGAGATCAGAGGAGGGGGGAGGTTATTCTGCTCGCTGCAGTGAATCCGTGGCTCCGAACAAAGGGGCAGCTGCTGGCAGGTGTCTGTCACACAAGGTAATTTTGGGAGGGGACTGGGTTTATCCGTGTCAGGGTTTTGGGGGGGGGGTAGAGTGTGTGTGCGGGGAATTCTTTTTCTTTTTTCCAAGCCATAACCCAAATCTCATTGTCTCACGTGGGGGTTGAAATAAAAAAAAAATAATAAAAAAAAAAAGAAATAAAAAGGAGGGGAAAAAAAATAAAAATCACATTGGAAAATGATCAGCCCCAACAGGCATGCACGTCTCCCTTCATGCAAGCGAGAAGCACAAGCCTCCCTCCTCGGGATGCGTACGGGGGGACATGTGTCACGCACGGAGCTCAGCGCTGGCCCGGGGCGAGGATGGAGCGAGAACAAAGGGGCACAGCATACACTACATCCAGGGGGGGAGCAGGGGGGCAACCCGCTTGTACGGGGATGGGAAGGGAACAGGATGGCCAAACAGTCATCGAGATACACGGAAAAGGGAATATGGAAAAGGAAATAATAAATAAATGTGTTAAAAATCACTAAACTAACCAAACTCTGGGTAAAGCCGGGAGGGAGGTGGAAAGGCACGGCCTTGCAAAATGATGCGACTCTTCGAGGGATGCCAGGGCGGGTTGCTGGAGCCCCTTGCTTTTGTTTTTGTTTGCAAGCGGCTCCCTCTTGAAAATTTTTTTAGCGCTGGGAACCCACCAACCTGCTGAATTTGTCTTCCCCTCATTAAAGACAAATCACCAGTCCTGTGTTCTCCCCACCTTCTGTAGAAATGGAATTAAGATGCTCCCACCCCCCCCCAAACCTCCCCACCGCCCCAACCCCAGCCCCATCTCCTGCTGCTGGGAAGCCCTGACTTCCCCCAGTTTCTGGTGGCATCTGAGCCAATAATTGGGAGTTTTTACAGGACCATTTTGCAGACCCGGGGAAAGAGGTCTGCGCAGGAACGAGGAGAGGTGACCGGTACTATTATCGCTTTGCAGCTGCAGCAAAAATCACTCGCTGACCGCAATTTAGTTGTCCATCCCTCCCTGCTTCCACTATTTGGGGTAACTTTCTCCCAACCTCATAGTTTGTTCTTTTTGACCAAATCCAATCATTCAGAAGATGGTGGGCCTGGAAGCTTCAAGCAGAAAAAAAAAAAAAAAAATGTAGTTACAACATTAGCAGCTGGGACAGTTCGACAAGCCCTGCCTTGCAGGGGTCTAGTTAAGATATTTATAGCGTGCCAGTCACCGAGGCACGGCAACTTCTTGCCTAGCAGATGGTGGGCAGGGCACTCGCATATATGTATACGTTTAAATATACAGCTAATAAATTGGAAGAATTTTTTTTTTCTCCATTTACCTCTGGTTAATCAAGAGTTTAAAAATAAAATAAAATATATATATATTTATATATAAATAAACTCTCCCCATCCAGAGGTTGTCCCTCTCATTTTTGTCTGGTCAGGAATGTGTCATGTTGTAACTAGAATGAAATAAGCAGCAGACCCTTCATCAAATATCTTTTTTTTTTTTTAGTAATAATGAGGGTTTGGATTTATACACTTTTTTTTTTGGCTATTTTGCGGTAAAACAGAATTCTGCATCGGCACAACGGTAATACGGATTGTGCATCTAGGGACAATGTACACACAGAGTAATGTGAGGGTAGATATGGGATAGGAGGAAAAAAAATATATATGTATTAAAAAAGCCTCCATATATGCACTACAGGGAAAAAAATTCACTCACTCAAACCTCACGATGGGGGAAAAGCAAGGAAAAAATCTAAACAGCAGGATACGACAATAAATGGGAAAACAGCAATAGAAAAAGCACACTAGGTTAATATAGGAAAACTAGTTTCTTTATTGAGAGATCGTATATTAGTATTAGTGAAATCGTGTGTAACAATGTCATCATGCACACAATACAAAAAAGGCAAGGCCCACCATGCTATGGAAGGGCAACAGAACAAAAGCAGCGTACACTGAGCAGATGTATAGGCTACAGCACATTACATTTCAGCAGGGTATGTCTCTACAGAGAGATTTTACATCGGAAACTAGGTAATGTAAAAAAATACAGACCATGCTTTAGTTTTAGTACAAGAAAAAAGGTGAAGATACACAACCAAAGGATATTCGATACAGAAAAAATTACCCACAAAATAAGAACAGGAAGTAATTTAGCACAGCAGAAAAAAATGTTATCCCTGTTTAACGGAAAACCATTTTGCCAGTCGTCTCTTCTTTGCAATTATTATTTTTTTTTCTTTGTATTATTTTTGAGGGGGGGGTGGGTGGGTGGGTGTTCGCTGACGGGACACTT
>VZTO01014178.1:83352-104694 GCA_013400615.1 Syrrhaptes paradoxus
AAAAAAAAAAAAAAAAAAAAAAGAAAAAAAAAAAAAAAAAAAAAAAAAAAAAAAAAAAAAAAAAAAAAAAAAAAAAAAAAAAAAAAAAAAAAAGCAGCCACAGTAAATCACTGTTCCAAAATTTACAGCATGTGTGCTAGCCCACTGAAACGATGGCTGAGTTTCGGGATTAAAACACGAGCAGAAAAGATGGGATGGCCACTGCCCATCTAACGCCCACAGGGCTTTTCCTTACCATGGTGCGGACACTCCATCCATGTGCCGTTCCCTCCCTTCTACCCCCAGAGAAAAAAAATCAGTCACTAGAAGCACAAAGTACATTTTTCTGGCCATGCAATACATTTTATGTTCAATGTTTTAGCTTGAAATTGGAATATCGATCCCTTAACTAGTTGTTCTTTAAAGTGCAATCATAACCGTTTTATTAAAGAAAAAAATGTTTGTTACTCACTATACCACCACTGCTGGCTTGTTGGTGGGGTTTTTTTTCCGTTTATATGACAACATAGATAATTTTATTTATTTCTTTCCTTTTGCCCACAGATAGAAATTACTGGAAGCCAAATAAATTTCAAAACCAGCCAACAGAAATCCAAAACAAAACTTTGCATGTCCTGACTACACCCTGTTCAGCCTTAAATGGCAAAAAAAAAAAATCTGATGATAGAGAGCTGTACAAAATTCCCACTAGAACCATTCTGAGTACAAAGGAACGTTTTAATTGCACAACAGAAATTTAAAGTGAATATCATCTAGTTAAAGGCTAATCTTTGGTTTTTGCCTTGAGAAAGGCTCAAAAACGACAGATGAGGGTCAGGAATTTCCAGACAGGCAACAGAAACTACAGCCCACTTAAATAAGTAGTTCCACTGATTTTGGTAAATATTCCGGAATAAAATGTTTCCTCGATCATACCCTAAAAATAATTCCAAAAACTGGATAAGAGACATGACGTAAAGCCAGGAAAATGGTGCAGATCTAGCTAAAAAAAAAAAAAAAATATCACAGCCTTAGGCCCTGATCCTGCACCATCTTTTAGGACAGAGTTTTAAGCACTTGAATGGCCCCAAGAATTTCAGCGAACTGTCCCAGATGAACATAACACAGCTGCTAAAGTGCTTTGCAAGGGGCTTTGCAANAAAACGTTTCTTTTCTCTCCTACTCCAGGCAAGACCTGGATATAGGTAAAAAAGTTCACCTGTCTTGGAAAAGGAGAGGGATGCTGGGCCTTTTTTATTACTTTTCTTTTTCCTTGTGCTTTTGCAATTATCAGCTGCTACTAAGTCACTTCTATGAGCATTTTTAAACCATAAGAAACTGTGGGAAACGCTCAGTGAAACACAGTAGTCAAGCAGACAGAAGACTCAGCACTGAAAAAGAGCGTAAACTATAAATTATCTTGAAAATAAAAAAATCCTTTTAATTACAAGCTGTTCAGTGCATACGTTACGGGCCATTTGTATTAAAGACAGTCCCTCCTGCTGGTAATAAAACCAAATCAGCTTGGGTAGAAATACTCTTGGCCCAATTTTCGGAAGTGTTGAATACCCCCATTTCCACTGGAATCAGTAAGGACACAGCATTTCTCCAAAATCACTGATGCTCACACAGCAAAACACTAACTCCTACTAAAAAACTCAATATACCAATAAATTAAAAAATGTTCTGAAGGTGGGAAAGGGTGGGAGGACATCAGTTTGCACACAGTTGTTTCTTCAGATTAACGCACACATGAGTTAGTAACTGTAGATGTGTTTGAAATTTGGTGCTATTGGGGTTTTAATTCTGGGAGGAATCCTCCCTTGAGAAGGCAAAACCATTTGAAATGATAATGAAATTATACCACAATTGTTAGGGAAATTAAAATCTTCATGAACTGGAATTTCCTAATGCCAGGCCTTCTTAAAGCTGAAGCTTTTACAATGAACTTCTGTGCCACGAAAGGGAAGAAGGGGTGGGGGACACAAACACAGTGACACCGCATTACAGTAGATATTTGCGTCTGGTATCTTCATCCAAAGTGAGGTCTACTACTTCTGGGGGCGAAGACCAATTCTGCTGGGGAGTCACAGCTGTCCATGTTTGTGTTTGCTGAGTACTGATGTACTGGGAGCCTGAGCCATGCTTCCAGGAAGACACACTCTGAATCACACCTCCCCTGGGATGCACACACCTGCGGCAAGGCAAAAAAAAAAAAAAACCACAAAAGATTAAAGCCACTTTTGAACCCAGGCAAAAGATTCTTAGCTCCAGTGGTTTATCACTTAGACATCTTATTAACATGTCCCTCTCCAAAATGTCCTTGTGGATTTTCCATTAGTAGAGTCCATGACATCTTAAATACTCAGTAAACAAAGCTGTAAACTTTAAACTTCTTTGTTTAAATGATCATTTTTAAGAACTGAATTCTGCCAGTGGGTGTAAAATGTGTGTATTTTTATGCACATACCCACAGATCCCAAGGATCTTGAAGAAGTCTGCCCCATCATGGGTAGTACCACACATTATATTCAGAACTATAGTTTCCCACTAGTCGTTTTACCCACTGGACTTGTCAAAAGACAAAAAATTTAAGCGAGGCTTGATGAGACCAAGAGAAAAACTGTTGTTCTATATGAAATCAAAACCATGTTCAAATAAGGACATGATGATACTTTCAGTACAATAACTACAAGAGACATCCTCTAATTACATCATTACACTCGATCTTTCTTTGGTTGTCTTAACTGAAAATTACAAACATGCTGGGAAGTGCTCGCTGATAACAGTACAGCCCCACTTAAGCAAAAAACATAAGCTTTCAGTGATCACAGTCAATGAGACTAAATCATGTATTTAAAGACAAGCACATACTCAAGTGCTTTGCTGAAGTGAGGTACATATTGAGTTATTTGCACGGTATTTTTACCTTTTACATTTATAATAGATATGTGACAACTTAAGTACAAGGTTGCCCAGAGAAGCTGTGGATGCCCCATCCCTGGAGGGGTTCAAGGCCAGGCTGGATGAGGCTTTGGGCTAATGAAAGGTGTCCCTGTCCATGGCAGGGGGTGGAACTAGATGACCTTTAAAGGTCCCTTCCAACCCAAACCATTCTGTGATTCTATTATTTGTTTTAATTTAAGGTACTGCAATTTATTTTCTCTAGAAATACCTAGGTTATGCTCATCTCTCTTTGCTCTGCTTTAAAGTTTCATGAAACAGAATGGAAAATCTCATTCTCCAAGCTCTAACTTATCTGAATATAAATGTCTCATTTCCTTCTCAGATATACTATTTAGTTTCAGATGAGATGTTCAGAATGACTTTCTTATTACTTCTTCAGTCTTAAAAATACATACTTTATGTATCTAAAAGAATTAGTAGTAAGAGACTGGAACTCTTAACAGATGTAGGAGATTTCTTTTTTTCAAAGCCTTCTTTTAAGAAGAAATATTTTTAAGCATAACTGACATGAAAATTTAGTAGCCAAAAAAAACTAAATATGATGTTCGGTCTGAGGGACTACAGTCCATCATTCTGATACAGAACAGTTCTCAATGCTTAGACAAAGCTAATACTAACTTTTCTCCCTGAAGATGACATAAAGCAAGCTATAAATTATCTCATAGAAATGATACCTGGCAAAAATAAAAAAATCTTCAAACAAGTAACACAGCCAGTCAACAGCCAAATATTCAATCAAACCTTAGCCTAGGGAACATGCTTTCCAATCTGAAACTAAGGGAAGATACCAAGTAAAGGCAACCAAAAAAAGAAGGGGGGGAAAAAAACCCTTGGAAAAAATCAGAGGAAGATTGCTTTATACATGTGCATGATAAAAAATAAAAATTTTACTGGAAAAAAAATTAAACAAACAGAAAAACATGACTTGGTGCCCTAAGTAGATGCCAAGTAATATTCCAAAGAACAGAAACACCACCAAGCCACTAGTATCTGAAAACTAAGAACGATGGACAAACTCTAGGGTGTCACATCATGCCAGTCCAACCATGACATGGAATATGGAGCATGATAAAATTTTAACAGTGGCAATGAAAGAACAGAATCCAAACACCATACTAACCAAGCATGCAAAAAATACTGACCAAAAACCTAACCCTTTTCCAAATGACAACCCTGTCAGAAGCCCATCAATACTTCATAACTGCAAGCCTAGATCTGCAAAAGAAATAAAATTCTAAATAGGATTTGAACAACTGAAATGTGTGAGTATTCAACAGAGCCAGTAAGAACTAGTCTTCAAGAGATGGCAGATAAACTGATTTTAAACAGCAGCTCTGCATTTACTTAGCATTTCCATTCTTCTACAAGGTAAATATTATCGAGGCCAGGAGCACGGAAAGCTTTTGAACAGGGAACCTCAAGCAGAAGTGTTGTCTGTACATAGTGCTAGATTAATTTATATGAATTAGTATTGGAGGACAAGTCCACGATGCTTATCATCAGTATAAAGATCCTCTAAAGCCCTAGGTCTGCCGGATAAACAGCCAGGAGAGCTACTTCCTAAGGAATTAGGATCTTCCAAGAGTTAGCCATGCAAAAACTTCCGCTATTCTAAAAGCAAACACTAAAGGAAAGATCACAGACTAAAGATGAAGAGTACCATCAAAAAATGCCTATTAGAGAATAACAGCTGAAGCACAGCTGGACAGCTTTCTATCAGAGCTTGAGAGAAACCTCTGTCTTCTTTACCCTCATCTGCTTTGGGGGTTTGAACTCTCTTGTGTCTTGAAATAAAACCAAGATTCACAAGGATCCAATTTAATCTAAAGAGGCTAACTTACGGCATTAGCCATTGAAAAGTTGGTAGTATTTTTACAACTACTGATGAATTAAATAAACTGGAAGCGGATTAAAGGCATAAAGTTAATAATTTGAAAGAAAAAAATAACCCAAAATTTTTTTAAATGTCTTTGCATATTCATACTATGCCCTTAAAATCTGAGTTCCTAACAATGGTTCCTGACGTGTATAAATCTGTATTTCAGTATTTGGTATTTTAATACTATATGTTTTGCCTTTTTATGTTTGATATCAAATCACAAGCTTAATCTGAATACAGATGAAGTTGATAATGTTCTAAAGAAAAACACATTCTGACATTGCCGTGACCAGCAGAATAGAAAAAACAAGTGTAATGTTTGCTGTCTTTTGGGCATCAGTCGTGGATGGATAACTACAGAAGTGGAAGTCAACACGTTTTTTTTCTTTATTATTTTTAGCAATACAGATATTCTGATAAAAAATGAGAGGCATATTAGAAGCGAAAAAAGCAAGAAAAAGGACTTCCTACCTGGCATGTTCCTGAACTCCAACAATCTCTACTTCACTATCAGAAGAGGTGATATTAATTTCTTCATTGATCTGAGCATTACCAGGAGAGGTTTTGCCACTTGCAAGGAAGCCTGGATCCAAATGACCTATAGATGGAGAAAATGCAAATACAGCCAAAGTTTAGCAGCTTACACAATCAGAAATTAGCTGGAAAAGGAATTTCCCAAGCTAACAAAAAAAGACTGAAATATTGATATCAGAATCAGAAAATCAAGATTGAGTCACCCAACTTTAAGTTCATCACCTGGTAGAGGATGATCACTGGACGATCACTCAGTGGTACTGTGGCAAAAAAAGCCTATAGGCTGGAGAGAAATATCACACACAACAAGGAAAATTAATTTATTTTCTTTTTTTCTTTCTTTCTTTCTTTTTTTTTTTCCCAATAGGGGAAGCTATTAAAAAAACCCAACAAACCCATCAGCTTCTGGTCACACTGCTTCACACATCTGCTCCAACATTATTACAAATATTTGAAAAAAAAGAAATCTGTTTTTCCTAAGTTTCATATACAACACTTGGGTTTTTTTTATTACAGTTCCTCAACACTATCCAATTCAGCAGTCTGTCAAATAACAAGTCCTCTGTAAATACTCACAATGAGCGTGTCAGGTTTTATCTTTTCTGCCAAGTACCGCTGAGAAGGTTCTTCACTGCAATTAGTGAAGCTGTGTTGTGACTTATTAAGTAATACTTGCATGGAAAAACACAAAACAGCCCAAATAATTATTTGTTTTACAGAAAATAAATTATTTTTTAAAAATCAATTTAAAAAAAGATTTTGATAAAAAGAGGCAACTTCTACATTCTTTTTCTCCGTTAATAAAAAAATATTATTTCTACTATCCCTCTTTAGCAGTAACCTGGGGGATGTTGAGCAGCCCTGAAGCAGATGAGACCACCTACTTCTTGGAAACCACTCACTCAGCTGTATTACACAGAGGAAGAATCATTTCTCAAGCAGGAAATTTGAGATTAGAGGAATATATTATGTAGATCTAGTTTGACTGGACACCTCTTCAAAGATGAGAAGAGGGGGATGCAATAATGATTCACAGAATTTCAAAGGTGTGCGAACATGCAGAACTGATTATGCCCCCAGGTAGATCAAGAGGACATAAAAAGAAGAAATTAAACTTAAAACGAGTGCCAGGGAAACCTTCTAATGTACTTAAAATACTTGGAAGAGATGCAAATACAGGGGCAGAGACTATACTGTATGTTCAGTTTTTGGAAAGTGAAGACCCTTAGCAAGGGAAGGAAACCCAGGTGCTGCCATGCACCCAAAGGAGGAGTTTCAAGCTCAGAAGACAAAAAAAGATTTGTCAGCTGAACTTCAAATGAATTAATAGCCCGGCCAGGCTTTTCCTAACGTTACAGTTCAGTTGAATATTTCTTGGCAAAAATATCACTGACTGCCACAAAGTCCCAAAATGGGTCATGGGTATTCCTTTAATCGAAGCGGCTGGGCACACTGTGAAACATGAAATGGAAGTACTCAGAGGTTTTGATTCATGGGCTGGTGATGCAAACTGGGAGCTTGATGTGGTCACCACCCCAGTGATTTGCACCCTCCCACTCCTGAACATCGCTGCTGCTACAGCTCAGGCAGAATCACAGAATGGTTTGGGTTGGAAGAGACCTTAAAGATCATCGAGTTCCAACCCCCCAGCTGTGGGCAGGGACACCTCCCACTAGCCCAGGTTGCTCAAAGCCTCATCCAGCCTGGCCTTGAACCCCTCCAAGGATGGGGCATCCACAGCTTCTCTGGGCAACCTGGGCCACTGCCTCACCACCCTCAAAGGAAAACATTTCTTTCTAATGTGTCATCTAAATCTCCCCTCTTTCAGCTTAAAACCATTACCCCTCATCCTCTTGCTACATATCCTTGTAAAGAGTCCCTCCCCATGTCTCCTGTAGCCCCCTTCAGGTACTATAAGGTGCTGGAAGATCTCCTCGGAGCCTTCTCTTCTCCAGGCTGAACAACCCCAACTCTCTCAGCCTGTCCTCACATAGGAGCTGCTCCAGCCCTCTGACCATCTTCGTGGCCTCCTCTGGACCCATTCCAACAGCTCTGTGTTCTTCATGTGCTGAGGACCCCAGAGCTGGATGAAGCACTGCAGGGGTGGGGAGGGTCTCACGAGAGCAGAGTAGAGGGGGAGAATCACCTCCTTTGACCTGCTGCAGCCCAGCACACAGTTGGCTTTCTATTGCTGCAAGCGCACACTGCCGGCTCATGTTCAGCTTCTCATCTACCAGCACTCCCAGGACCTTGCACTTGGCCTTGTTAAATTCCATGAGGTTTGCATTGGCCCACCTCCCCAGCCTGTCCAGGTCCCTCTGGATGGCATCACTATCCTTGGTCACTGATTCACGCAAACTGGTATGGATATCAACCTGCCTTTATATGTTGTATGACTCACCCCCATTCTGCACCCTTTGGTAGACAGGGTAATGTCTGGCAGAGGGACAAAGTAGATAAGATCTTACATAGCCCCAAAATGAATCCCCAGAAGTATAAACGGGAGCCCAAAAGAACTTTCATATATGACCACAGCTTTAAGTTCAGACAACAAAAAGGTAATAAGCAGTGGAGAAAGCATGATTATCAGAGTAAATATTGCAACAGTTGCTGTTTGTAAATCAGGATGATAACATCCAGATAGATTTACAGCCTCTGGCCGTAAATTTCATGCCTAATAACATGCCTAAGCTGTTAATTTCTTTGCATGAACATTAGGACAATGCCCATAGGAGATGTTTTGTTTGACCTACAACATAAGGGCTTGACAAACAAACCAAAATATCTGCCCATGCACAACGATGTGATAGTGTGTCCTAAAAAGATTTTTCACTTAGGTAAAACTTACGTTGTTATTTTCCCATGGGAACACATCATTTCATGTCTGGTAAACTAGATACTGGATAAAGATTAAATTCGCAAGCAAGATTTAAGATTTGAAAACTCTGCTTTCCACGTGTGCAATCCTGGACATAGGAAGAAAAGGCCAGTACTGACGAACACACAGTCAGAGGTGTATGAATGCTACAGGGCTCTGGGGCAATGCGTACGCAGGAAGAGAAAGAGATTCCTCCTTTCAGACATCAAAACGGCTGTAACACCAAGAGAAAATTTGCCTGGACACGTTCCCACTGGGTCAGCGACAAAGAAGCTTTTTGAAGTTTTCTAGTTTTTCTTTTACCTGGCAACCTCCTCCTTGCAAGTCTCCTTGTATATAGGTGGAGGAAGAAAGACAAATTTCTACCTGCATCACAGCATCATACTCATAAGCAGAAAGTGGAAGAAAGCTTGGTAAGAAATATTACTTTTTATCTCCTTACGCTCTTTTGAAGTACCAGTCCATTGGTGCTATACAAGAAATTTCAGCTCTTCTAATCATTTAATAACTTACTTAGTAAAGGAGTATTAGTAGGGGTCAAATAGCTAACTATGTAAATAAAATAAAAATAAACATAACTATCAGTCAGCTGTTATCCTGCAAACAATACCAGTGAGCTTGGAAACCATCAGCTTAGCTTCAGAAAGGCTGGAACAACATCCAGCCACAGACCACCGTGAAAATAATGCAACAGATTCTCATATTCAAATAACAGACTTATCCACTATACAATAATGGAACATCTCTTGCAAAATCAGCCACATACTTTTATTTCTTTAAGCCTTGTAGACATTGAAAAAGTAGCTCAGAGCTACCAGTAGACTTCCAATGTAGAGGCATTTTTGGTAGGATTATGTTGGAAAAAACAGCATGGAAAAAAATTACCTGCTGTGCTCCACCACTGCAGGCAAGGCTCTGTCTTATGCAGGTAAAAATCTTAACAGTGTATTAAACAAAATGAGTGGAAAGCAAGGCAGGATTGTTGGTATACAAGACTACAGGATGAAGTCAGAAGGAAATATTCCGTTAGCCCTCTGCATCCAAAATGCTGTAGCATTTCCGGTTGTTGTTCAATTCTGTTGTTAGTAAAGAATTGCAAGCACTTAGCAAAGCTAAACAATTTTTTTGTGAGCTAGAGGAACTTTTTCGAATTCTTCCACAATATTCCTGCTCTTGCTTTCTTGAAGGAAATTACTTTGCTGTTTCCCGATGCTAAGCCCACTTACCAGCACCTTTTCACCCTTCATCTTTAACTGATGCTGGTCTGTCCCGTTTTCTAAGGTATGTTAGAAATGCGGATGGAATATGGGAATAATTGTTGTGTTTTAAATAAATAAACAGAGAAAAAAAAAGACATACAAGGACAATGACAATACTTAAAATAAGATAATGATCGGTTTACGAGCTGGTGGCATGGGTCATGATCAACCATTCAGTAACAAGCTTAGCTCACTTTCATTAAAAAAAAAAAAAACAAACCCCACCAAAACTCCAGTGCTAAGTTCCAAGAAGTAATTAGAGGGAAAAGGAGAAAAAATAATTAAGAAAATTAGTGTCAAAAAAATACATTACAGTCAATTTTTATCAGCTGTATTTTGGAATAAAAGACATTTTTAATAAGCACCCATGATGCTTTATTCCAAAATCCCCACAAGGAGCTTTTAAAGCTGTATAAACTACAGAACTAACTGAAAGCAAGAAAGGGAGAGACATCAACTGAGATGCTGGACCGAGTGCCAGAGGAAGATAATTTAAACAAACCTGTGTCAGCACTCCGTTCATCTATCAGCCCTCTGGTTCTCCAGGTAGATGCCGAGTCTTGATTTCCTAAAGAATTATTGTGCTCTTGAACTACTGCAGCCGCCAACAGATTGTCCACATTTACCACCTCTGGGTCGGAATTTGTGTCTGATATATCGTAGTGAGCTACAACTGGAGGTCCATCTGCAGAAGGAGAGAAAAGCAATGGGGTATCAGAAATCAACACACTCTGAAAGACACCTTTAAAAGTACAAACAATTTGATAAATGAAAAATTAAATTATTAAAAGTAATTTATTTTGTTAATGCAATCTCCTACATGAAGCTCTTAAAGAACTATAAATTATATGAATTATTAAACTTCAGTTAATGAACATAGTCTGAAATTACAGAGACTTTTCACCTTTGCATACACAGAAAACACAAATGCAGGAAAAACACGTTTATCAATGTATCAGTTATTCGTGGATTATCTTTTACATTAACACACAAACATCTCCATATCTGACAATGTCACATTTACAATCTTAAAAGGATAAAAAAATAATTTTAAAATGAAAAATAGTTAAGTTACAGGACATTAAATTTGTCAAGACATTTATCTAGAGAATTTTACAAAACCCAAGTCACAGCTTACATTACTTTAGGGCTGATGGAATAAAATTAACTTTTTTATATAACTGATCCAGTGACAATAACTTTAACACTAGGCAACCTTCCTTACATAACATTTACCTGTCAAGGGCAGGGAAAATTTTCAAAATTGCAATCTTTTTTGGTATTTTATTTTAAGATCAAGAATAACAAGAAAGAAATCTATAACGTGCAACGATAAATATACTTTTAATTCACTATGACTACCATATCCATTTTTGGCCACCAAAGCAATGGGGGGGAAAAAGAGGGAGAAAATTGCTTACATGATTCTGAAATCTACTCTTGAGGAATACCAAAAAGCTATTTTTGGTCTGTTTTGTTAGGATGGACTATTTTCTTTGTGAGAAATGAAAATGACTTACAGTTCGAAAACACACTAGAAACAGAAGAAGGTCAGAAAAAGTCAGATTCGAGACAAGGATTAATGTGGAAGCAAAGAGAGAACGGATAAATATTGTAATTCTAAAATGATGCACTCAAATGCCTCAACTCAGCTCCAGTTTATAGACTCAAAGTGGATGAAGGTGGTTGGAGTTCCCAGTCCCCAGATGGCAGAATTGAAACTTTTTTTTGGCTAAGACTTCATCCACTAAAACGAGTATGAAAGTTGGGCCAAAGCTCAGCAGCTTTGCTACTGCAATTCCTTAACTCTAAGGAAATTCTGGAAGGTGAGTGTCTGCATGTCCTGTTTGTATGGATATGATACAGAGAGGATATAATTAGTGTGGGATAATATAAAATAATGATTAAATGATAATGTGTTTAGGAAGAGAGGACCTTCAGAGTTACAAAGAAATCTTTAAAAGTCACAAAGAATAAAATGAAAATGCTTTTCAGGAAAGATTGGTTTCTTTTAGGAAACTCAAGTGTTGAAGACAAAGAACACAAACTAAAACTTTCAAATTTAGTTCCTGAAAAGCTGTTTCTACTGAGGTTTTTAGGGTGGGGGTTTTTTGTGTGGTTTGGTGTTTTAGTTTTTTTTTTTTTTTAACTTGGTCCCTGAAGCATAATTCAACCCACTATTTTAAGTGCCTGTTTTGTGATTAGCAACACACTTCATTAAAGAGTGACCATATTGCTTAAGTCGTACTAAAGATCAGTTTTGCAACAAGGTATGAAGAAATTCACCAAATATTTCCAATCAGACCTGCCTCCAAAACAACAATTTCATCAAACAATGTTCTATTACAAACTTAAAACAGACCTGACAAAAAATAAATGGGTAGTTAAATGCCAATGTATTAAAGACCAAACTGTTCGCAACATGAAACGCTGATGATTACGACTGAAAAAGAAATCCCAATAATTAACTGAAAGGCAATCTTTGTCTTTTTAAAAGGCAATTACAAAATAATGGAATACCACATTCGAAATTAAGCTGGCTGATGTTCAGTTAATTATTTGCAAAAGCCAATGATTAAATCACATGCAGAAGTTACAAGTGGAATGAATCATGAGAGGCATGTTTTCTTTCAGTCTTATCATCAGAGTTCAGCGTGAACATGTATAATGTGATCTATAAAAATAAACAGTCGAGTGCAGAAGATACGAGGGTCAAGTACAATATTGACTATTTGACCATTTTTTTTCAATAGGTTAGCTAAAGTTTCAGGAGCTATGTACTGTTCCTTCAGGTCTTTTCTTTCTCTCACTTCTTACTACAGTCTCCAAAAGCAGAAGCGAAATTTGATTTTTTAGATAGATGTGTCTACACAAGTAAAATTAAATTTGGACAAAAAGGCAGCACCACAGTCTTAAGTCAAAATTGTACCACTCCTACATGTATAATCATGCAAAAATGTATAATAAATGTATATACATGCAGAGTGATATTCTCATCACCTACCCATCGAAATAACTTGTGTGAAAGTCTTCATCAGTAGGAAATACAAGCATAAACTTGTTATCTGTAGCTCCACTCTTGTATCTTCCACACTTCCAAACAGCACACCTTATAACTTAGCTTAAATTTAGTATACATCAAACAGACAAAAATATTTTCAATATAATTTACAAACTGTAATTATATTTGTCAGTCTAACAGCCACCAATTTAACAATCTAGAAAAAAAAACCAAGCTGCCTATTTACAAAGCAATCACAGCAGAGTTCTATTTTTGCTTTTCTCAGCCCTGCCTTTCACAATCAGATTTGGAAATGAAAGGCTCAGGGTTATCCATACCCACTGCCAGTAAATGACCAACAAGGCTGAGAGAATGGCCATGATGCTGCAACAAATCCTAGGATGCCCAGCATGTGTAAAAAAAGAAGCAATAAATGCCTACATGTATTTAAAAAAAAACACAAACCCAAAACCCAATATATACGTTGTAGAGAATTAGATGAAAGTTGCAGTGAAGGCATATTTTAAAAGTTCTCTAAAAATCACTAGTTCCTAAAAACCTGTCTCCTTTTCAGTGCTCCAAGGATGAGACAGGAGGGGTTAAACTTGGAAATAAATAATACTTCCCTAGCCAACTATGTGCTCATCGGATGATGTGATGCAAAGTGAATGTGTGGTACCAAGGACAACTGGCTTCAGCTAGGAAATAAGTGGGAAAAAAACACTTTCAGGTTGAAAAGGTAAAAGGATTAACTCCAGCCATAGTTGTAACTTATTTTTTCTTTACAACAGAATTGTAATGACTGACTGTTGCAGGATTCCAAGAGATAGAAAAACAGACACCAAAACAATTATCACAATTAGGAGGTTCCTTGGTCAGTAATTTCAAACAATATATTTAAGAAAAAAATGCGTCTTTTGAGAAGCCAAGGTAGCTGGAAGACATTTCCCTGGCGATAAAGCTTTAACTCATTTCTAAAGCAATAAATGCTGAAAAAAACCAAGGCTGAAAGTTAATAAGTACCAGCAGCAAAATACAGCTGTTGACATTTAATATTAACAGGGGGAGGGAAAGACTGCTTTTTTATCTTTCTTTTTTTTTTTTNTTTTTTTTTTAAGAATTCAGAGGCAGAGGTCATCATGGGGACAGCATTTCCAAGTGTCTTAATTCTCCCTTAATTTAAGCAGCTCATCAAAATTAAATTTGCTCAGGACAACTGAACCAGAAGCCACATGCACAAAAATCCAAGTCTACACATATCAACTTTCATTTTTAAGCTTGCAGTACAGAAAATACAATAATTTCTTCTCTGCCAGCCCCTCCTATACTTTTCATAGAGCTGCATCTCAACATTCAGCTGTCTAAACTGTAAGAACCACGTTCCTATTATACCTTAATTCATTCTAATGGCAGCAAAAAAAAAGGGGGGGAAACAACTGTAAAATTTCAGCTGGATGTTTTAAAGCAGCAATCCTACAAGAAGCACTGTACCTTTGTGCTGCACCAACAAGACTTTATCGTAGAAAACAAAAAATATTAATCTGGACGAGGAATTTAGTCCTTTAAGTCTTGATTTTTCTTTAGCTTTCTTAAATTTAGACCCAGCTCGCCACCAAAACTCCCTCTTGCTGTAGCCAGAGAGAAGAACTTCAGGGTCAACTAATTTTAACCTGGAAATTACAACCTGGAGCATCACCTCCCAGTAAACTAAAAAATCTGAGACAACAACCTCAGAAGAGGCACCTGACTTTCCCACTGCTTAAATTCACCAAAATTAAATCCAGTCTTAGGGATGGGATTTAAACTTCACTGTATTTTTTCTACAAGTAGTGGAAAAAGACTGAAATCTCCAGAGGACAATCCTGATTGAAATAATTTGAAAATTAAAAGCCTAATTTTGGTGGTGTGAATTGCCCTCATGGACCCTCATTTAGGTGTGAATATCACCTGAAGCTTTAAAACACACAGAACAGGTATAATAATAACAGCATTAATAATTACACTGCTTTATTCTTACAAAAAGCTTCCCATTAGTAAATCTCAAAGAGTTCCGAGGTGGTTATTAACCTCCTCATGCCTACGGGGGAAACTGAGGCAAGCCGAGATTTGCAGCTTGCTCAAGGCTCAGCTTTGCTGAAAACAACACTCCCCTCAAATTACTCAGCTATTTTTAACTGCTAAATTATTGAGGAGCTTAAAAATAGTGTTTAGGAATGGTACGGTGAAAAATGCAAAAATCTAGAAAGGCTTCTTCCAACCTCACCTCTGCATCTTCACCACGAATACAGGCAATGCTTTGTCTCAATCTCAGCATTCTCAACTAAATCACATTTATTTTTTATAAAACAAAACAGAATACTGAGACATGTTTAAATTATTAAAGATCTAAGAACACCCTCATTTACACTTGACACTCATATTTGAGAGATAACTCCATTTAAAGATTAACAAAACATAGAACGGACTTCAATACCTACATAAATTTTAAGATCAGATGATCATTACAGTAATCAAAATAATCATATCTTGTGTGCCAAAAACTAGAGGATTCATCCTAAGTAACTTGCCAAAAATAGTTTTACAGTAGGCGCATCAGTAAATTTGATCCAAACTGAAGGGCTTCATATACAAGACCACAGGCTGAAGTGACAATCTTTTTGGTTTAGATTAACAATACAAACCTGCTATTATTTAAGACATGATCGAGAGCTGTGGTTTCATAAAATGAGCATTTCCAGTGGCATAAACTAGCTGAACCCTAAAGCAATTCCCCAGGCGGGATGAAGGGCAGGAGATCTGTGGCTGTTTATGTTGTTTAGCAACATGAAACGCTTCATTGCAATTTATATTTATTTATTTAATCCAGGTTACAGTAGTTACAGTTCGAAATGTACAGGGTTAGGCAAAGAATACATTGTCAATACAATTTAAAAACCATACTCGTGTAACAACGTTCTCTCTAAAATCATAAAGTGAACAAAAAAATTATTGATGAATCCATTTTCCTTCATTTCACACAGTAAAGCTTTTGTGTTTTTACCATAATAATAAAATAATAAAATCAAAACAACATGAGTATCAGTTCTCAGATTGAATAATTTTCAATGTATCACATGAATACAGATCTCAAAAAAATTCAAGTCTTACTGATCAACATTCATTCTTTCAGGCTTTTTGATGACTAGATGGAAAATATCTCGGATTTGTTTTACCAAATGATATAAAAACACATAATAAATTATTTTTCATTGTGCATTAAGCAAAGGCACATGGAACACGGCCGTGTATTGAAAATATCAGGAAGCAGCATGGATTTTCTATCGTCTGACAGGATTTATTGTCCCTGATGCCACCTAATGATTCATTAATTACTGCAGCAGATACATTATCCAGATCTCCTCCCCAGTTTATTTGAAAAAAAAAAAAAATATCAGGAGAGCTTTGGAAACTATCACACTGTCCTCTTACATAGCTACAACAGCTAAATTCATTTATTAATTAATTAGTTTATTTATTAATTTACATTAGGAAAAGGCTGGCAAACATGCACCCTGTATGCACCCCTCCAGAAAACATAACTTTTTTTTTTTTTTTTTTCAAGTACAAACTACATCTTCCCATGGAAGGACTGACCCAGTCTTGATGCAGAAAACTTTTGCCGGTCCAGCCTAACCTCCGGGAGATTTAACGGAGTGCTGGAAATCGCTGTTAACTTCATAAGCCTGTTTTCCATGTGCCTTCATTTTGCTGATCTAACACTGGGAGACTAATCGAATTTGGGAGAAAAACCGATTTATAGCCTCGTGTTTTGCAAGGTACTGTCCATCTCTATTAGTCAGCCTGAATATTTTAGCTTCTCCAGTACAAATTACACAGTGTGTTCGTTCTCACGCTTCCAAATGGAACTGCAGTGGTTGCACTGCAGACCCCGGTTATTTTAAAAACATTGACACAGTGGGTCTGATTTATACACATTCATCAGGCAAAGACTCCCTTTAAAGTCAGCTAAAGGATTCTTTGACCAAAAACTACAGAATAAGTTTAATTTCTAATGAGGTGAAGCGCTAACCCTATTGAAATTAGTAGAAATTTTCTACTGATTTTAATGGGGCTAGGATTTAATTTTCTTAATGCCCTTGAAATATTACTTTTAAAAAACCCCAGAATTACAGTATGTGGATACAGAAAGAGACAAAATATATTAACAAGATAAAACAGTGATAATAAATACATTTCTATTTGTAAAATAACTGCCAAATATAATCCCGTTTCATTGAAGTTAAGGCTGGTTCTCCAGTCTTAACTCTAGCAGCTCTGATAAAATAACCTAACAATACTGCAAAAAACCTAAAAGACATGGTGAACTTAAAAAAATAGAGATGTGCGTTTCTGCCTGAATTCTTTTGTCCTAATACTGTTAAAAATAACACTGCAGAGCAGTATATCTGAAATATTTAAGATTTTTTTTCTTTCCCTGCTCAGTTATTTTTTTGCAATAGAAACACTGAATAAAGTTTTACTGCCTTTACTTGAATTCATGTTGTATATTTTTTTTTTCTAAATAAAGCCTGAAAATTTGTTTTATAAGAAGAATGGGAGACAAAAACCCAAACCCTCAGACAAACTGATCTGTGAAGGGTGGAATTTCCTAAAGATCTTTCTTACCAAACGCCACTCTAGGGAGGGAAGCAGCAGAAAGACTTGGGGAAGAACCTGCAGCCAAATTTTGAGTCTCCAAAAAATCACTGCACACTAAAGCCCCTGGACTTCCAAGGACTCCTATGTAAGGTCCAATTCTAGAAGCAGATCTTTTAATTTTTCACTTACTGAATGGTCAGTTTGACATTTAAATTAAGCCTTTATATAAAGACTTCTTTCTTTTTGCACTTGCACAAAAAAAATGCTAACAAAGTAGCTATGTTTCACCTGCTAATAAAACCTGACTGCAGAAACAGCTGCAACGTTGAAAAACAAATAATTTGATATTAAAAAAGGCAATATAGGAAACGTGAACAGGCCAGTTTGGGTTTAAACTGGCACCATCTTCACTGGAATTACACCAGTCAACACCAGCTGATCTGACTCGATGCATTTTCTCTTTCAAAACCACAAAACACATTTTTTTAAGGACACTAGGATGTTTCTTTACTCCAATCTGAAGTCTAAAACCTAGGGCAGCTAGAAAAACTCTTAATTATCATCTGTGATTCTCCATGTCTGTAAAAACTCTTAATTGATTTCTCCTCTACTTGTTAAATTTGGTGTTTTTGAAGGAATTTATTGAGATGTCAGCATAAACATACATTCAAAACAGAGCTGGAAAGTAGAAGAGTTTCCTTCTGATAACCTTAAAATAGTCTTAAATAAGGCCAGACTGCTTGATTGAAATACAGAATGGATGAGATTAAAATTTGTTAAAATTTCAGCTGAAGAAATTTTAACTCCCTGAAAGTTTCTAGTCAAAGCCCTTCAAAAATAAGAGCTTATAATGTTAACCCTGACAAACTTAACTGCAACCATATAATATAGAAAAAACATCTTCAGGACAAAATAAAAAAATCTGAAATTATCTATCAGGAATCTGTTTTCTCAAAGAGATGCCGAAGGCTGTCGTGCACATATGTAAAATACGGACTCATCACTAGTATCGGTACCTGAAGGTTGGCTTCTTCAGTGCTCTGCATCTTTCACACTCACAATACAAAGCAAGAAGAAAGATGCTCCTGTTTAATTCCACAGCCTGCCAAATCCTTCATCAGGTAGGTTATATTACACCTGAACAGCAGAAAGGTGGGGTTCCCCTCTCAGCTCAAAAAAAAAAAAACAAACCCCAAACAACATGTACTCTTCATTTCCAAGGAGCTGATTTCCAACAGCTCCAGTTTTGAGGCAAGTTTTCACTTTCAGAGCAATTAAAAAAAAAAAAAATTACCATTTAGAAGAACATTTACAACCACTGGTCTTGCATAGGTGTTCTTAACACTAGGTAGCTTTGTGGGGAAATTAAAATTATATTTAATATGAACTATTCCCTCAGTCTTGTGGGTGCCTTGGAATAAGCGCACCCTAAAAAAAGGACAGATATAAAGTCTGTATGCTCGACTGCTGTAATCCTCTGCTTGTTCTTTCACATTCACAGCTGCTTGCATTGAAAATGACCATTAACAGTAACGGACAAAAATATTTGAAAGTTTTAAATTTTTGCCTATAGTAACAAATCCAAATTTTGATCTATTAATATAGTGGTTTTTTTAATATGTTTATTTTTTAAAAAATATTATCTAACCAAGACCTTGAAAGTTGGCAGAAAACTCACTGGGTACATCCTTAATAAAGTTATTATCCATTTTTCACTGTGCGGGTGGTGAGGCAGTGGCCCAGGTAGCCCAGAGAAGCTGTGGATGCCCCATCCCTGGAGGGGTTCAAGGCCAGGCTGGATGAGGCTTTGAGCAACCTGGGCTAGTGGGAGGTGTCCCTGCCCATGGCAGGCGGGTGGAACTTGGTGATCTTTAACGTCCCTTCCAACCCAAACCATTCTGTGATTCTATGATTTAAGGGATCAGTACGTAAAAGTCTGTTTCAGTCTGAGAGATAAAGAAGTTCAACTGATCTCCTTACACGGTTTGTTTCAAAATACCTAATTACTCCATAGATACTATTTTATAAAAAAAAGGTTAAGGTCATGCTTACAGACATACTGAGTTAAGTGACTCTTACACATTAAAAGAAACCAGTCACTGCAAAAAGCTGCTTCTGCATGCACAGGAAGACTTGTAAAGCTGTCATGCTTTAAAATATGCTGCTCTTATCGTCATCATAAAGGTGTGTGTATCTATATCAAATCTATGAACAACAGAAGGATCAGATTTTTTTTTATATATCAGTAAATAATCTTCCCTGAAGGATCTTAAATTTTAAACAGATTAGAAGAAGCTTATTAAATTACAATCCAACATAAAATACTTAACTTTTACCTACAGTTAAGTTAAAAATGCACAAATTCAGATGAGGGAGGTTTTTTTACAAGTTCATATCAAAATCTTTGTATCAAAATTATGCATGAAAGTGATTTGGAAACAATTTATTCCAGTACTTAAAAATTATCTCCTGCATAGTCTTTCAAACTGTGACTCTGCAAATAATACAGGTCTCTAACCTAATTTATTTTTTAATGAAGGCATCACATATTTAAAGAAAAGTAAGTCTGGGTCATGGACAATATTAAAATACCAGTGTCAGTATTATACTGATAACAAAAAGCATTTCTTGAGTTCCCGTTACAGGTTTGACCCAAACCCCATCATAAATTAATGGAAAAACTCCCACTGACTTCAGTGAGGGGGAAAAAAAAATTAGACCTACAAAAGATACAGTGGTTACCTCCAACAGGAATAAAAGGAATTACACTAAAATAATCAGGAAAAAAAAGTGACTGTGGATTAAAAAGCAAAATAACAGAGCTGAAGGAGACCTATAGCATTCTCTTTACTTAAACTACATCTATGCAAAGACTTTCAACTTCCGTTATTAGAATTTTGATTTAATTTGCATTAGAAACTTTTAGCATGTTCTAACTGATGATAAATATACATTTTTGGTATCTACAGAGAAGTTACTTCACATGAAGAAAGGCTTTAATGAAGAGATGACCAAAAAAATCCCTGTGTGTAGTGATAACAGTAAGAATTAAATAGAGACTTGTAATATATAGTTTAAATTAATCCTACTCTAAACATCACAGTTTCAAGCCTGCCTATTCAGGATAACTATCAGTATAAAAAAAAAAATCCACATAATAGCAAGTTAGTGTATTATTTAAATAAAACTATTGTTCTGGCATTCCCCATCACAAATAAATAACAATTTCGGTGGTATTCTGACCAGCAACCCCTACCTTCAGACCACCACAGTGTTTACTAATCTGACCATCAAACCTTCCTTGAAATTCCTGTGCCAAGCCTCAATCCATCCACCGACGGCTGCTTATCTTAGGGCTGACATGAGTATTTTTACTCCTGTGTGAAGGATGCAGTTTGCTTGTCTATACAGAAGGAAGCAGCAGCGCTTTGTGCGCACAGGTCACTCACACACACGCGGTTGTGTGTGATTCATTTCACCATAGTTATCTATTCTAAACTGGTTTTGCAAAGAAATTTTTGAGTATCGATGGCAGAGGAAGACCAAGCCGGGAGGTATCCTCTGTAGGTGCTGATCTCTTCCTGTTGACTCCAAAGGGAGATCCACAGAACAGCAAACTAGACACCTAAAATTAGAGGAGATGACTTCCATCCAAACCAAACACATATGTATATATGTATATATGTATACATGTATACATGTGTGTATTTGTGCACACAGTATAAGACAGCTGCCTCCAGAAATACGCCATGTGCAACACAGCAGTGACATTAATAAAAACTCTGGACAGAAAATGAAGTACTAAATGGGAGACAGGAAAAAAAAAAACAGTGGTGCACGTTTGTTATATATAGCTAAATCTTTAGGCTAAACTTACTTATTACTTCTGCCTGAAAAGGAAAAAAAAAAACTAATGTGTGACATGTCCAAGCTGCAAAACTTGAGAGTAAACAGATAGTTAAGGAAATGGCATGGGTCTGTAGGGTCTGGTTCTCTAGGGTACTCTACATCTTTAAATATAAGACTTATTTCCTTATATAAATGTTTTAACATGCAAAAAGAGCATTTGGATGAATACTCTGAATGCTCCTATTGTAACAAACATAGCTCTACTGATTTTGGGATATCTAAACAAGGATTCTAATTTATATTTTCCCAAATTTGGTGATGAAAGCTTAGGGTGGTTCCCCCACACACCATTAAAAGT
>VZTO01014179.1:0-44509 GCA_013400615.1 Syrrhaptes paradoxus
AGGTAAATACATAAAATAACAAAACTCTTGGTTACTTTTGATGATTCTGAATTTGCAGAAGTTGTGTTCACACCGTGAAAATTAAACCCAGCATGTATGATATTGTGATGTGAAAACTAAACTACAAACAATAACACAACTCTGGTTGATCAAGTTTTGCTTCAAAAAAAGGGAGATGTATTATATGTCCTTATATAACTTTATATCTACTGTACATAAAACATTTTTTACACCAAGAAATATGAGAAAATAATCATATATGCTAGCAAAAAATACTCAGAAAAAACTCTAAGCATGTAAATCAGAGGTGAAGGAATTTTAAAATTTGTGTCATGAAGAACTAAAAGTTTTGTTTTACTTCCAAATAAGAAGTGCTTATCATTTTACAATTACCAGTAAAACTGAATTTCCAGGATATTGGCTTTAGAGAAAAATCCCATATGAATGTCGATACCTCAGTATGAACTTTTATCATGTCATTTAAAATGTTATAACTCATTCATATTTATTTTTATTGCTTTATTATACCAGCTGTATTACGGGCTGGACAACACACATATATTAGAAACACTTCAATTATTAAATCAGAATATGTGGATGCAACTCTGCACTAATTTAAACATTATTTCTTTTCTACATCAAACTCTTTCCCATATTGACAATAAAGGACTTTGTCATTCTAAATAGTACTTGCCATTCCATGCCAAAAAGCAAGTATACCATAAAATACTACTATGATTTGAGTGTTACATATTAAAATGTGGCATCAACATCTGACCATACATTTTGCCTACTCGGCTACCTCTCTTTTTCATATCCAACATTACCTTAGTCTCTCACTTTTCGTCTCACAAGCCTTATATTTGATTTTTTTTTTTAATCTGAATTGTGGTTTGGCTGGAAGATTGGAGATATTTTTATATAGTGACATAACTTACGGTCTAAGTGAACATGTTTTAACCAAACTTGAAATTCCAATATCCCCATGGCCAGTTAGGGAAATGCAGACATGAAGCTAGATAAAGCAGGTTTTAGGGGCAACAAACAGAACACAGGAGCAGTATCTAACACACATAAAAGGCACCATATACTGTACATTTGGATGTAATATGAAGCTGCAGACCACTGAATAAAAAACAGTGTAAGAGCATGTTAGTAAAAACATGCAAATGATCCCAAGTGGTCTCCTAAATTGAGGAGAAAGAAACCATCACCATTAACATATTATTCATCTCTGCAAAGTGCTTCAGAAGATTGTGACTCACCATAAAATCCCTATCACCAGCATCAGAATGAAACCATTGACCATACAACCAGGATGAGAAGTGAGAGGATGAACATGACATCAGGGAAAGGGATAGTAACTAAAAGTGTGTGTAAAAAAAATGTTAACTCTATTATTATTGTTTCTTTTTCTGTAACAATTAGATCTGGGCTAATACCATTAAACTCGTAAGATTTCAGAGTACACTAACAATAAATTCTTTGACTTTAGTATATAAGGTTTGCTTCCTCATTGTCCAAAAGTAAGATTCTGAGTGTAACCCAATTAGTATGTACCAACCTTGAAATACACACAGAGATCTTTCTATTTCTGGGTTACTGTTCATAGAATCACAGAAACATAGACTCACAGAGTATCTCAGGTTGGAAGGATCCCATAAGGATCATCGAGTCCAAATCCTGGCTCCTTGCAGAGCTACCTAAAACTAAACCACATGATCAAGAACATTGTCCAGATGCTCCTTGAACCTCACTTGGTGCCCTGACCACTTCCCCAGAGAGCCTGTTCCAGTGACTGACCACCCTCTCAGTCAAGAACCTTTTCCTAATGTCCAGTCTGAGCTCCCTCAGACACAACTTCATTTCCTCATGTCTTATTGCTGCTCACCAGAGAGAGATAGGCCCCTACCCTCCTTGAGGAAGGTGTAGACTGTGAGGAGACTGGGTGGGCTGCAGGGAGCCTCTGTGAGGAGAGGCCGGGGCTACCCCATGCAGGACACAGCTGGTTCCAGCCGGTCCCAGCCGGCTCCAACGGCCCCACCGCAGGACACAGCTGAGCCCCTCAGCCAAGCTGGGGGCGCCGGGGGGAAACAGGTTTCAGAAAGGGCGAAAGGCGGCACAGGCAGAGGAGGAGGAAGCCAAGGAGGGAGCAGCAGCAGATCAGGGACTGACCACAACCCCCATCTCCCCCGTGCCGCTCTGGGAGAGAGGAGTCGGGAGTGGAGGGGTGAAGATGGGACTGGCAAAAAGTTTGGGGGGGCATTTGTTGTTTTAATGTCTGTTTCTTATGACCCAAATATATTTTCATAGACAGTCACAGTTGGATTCTACCCAGAAGTCTTTATGAACTGTATCATGTGATATTCACAACACCTAGTATTTAGTAATGTTAAATTTACATTCAGTGACACCAAAATGGTTAGAAATGCACTCAGGTCCTGAATACTAATTCTTACATTTCCCCTCATTCCTTATTTCATTTTTTCAGTCGAGTAATACTCTGCAATGCAACAATATAAAGTTTGTTTTATTTTTCTCTTGTGTTTAATGTACACATTTTTACTCTGACTAATTTTAGCTTAAAAAGAAGAATTTTGACTAATGATGTCTTCATTTTCAGCAGCTCATAACAGCACTGACTGAATTATAACAAAACTGCAANAAAAAGAAAAAAGAAAACAAAAAAAAGGGGAAAGTGGATAAAGTGAGGATGTGTGTGTGGACTTTACAACAAATCAGTTTCTTTTTTTTTTTTTCTTCAGTTCTATGAAGTCTTGCATATTTCTTTGTCAGAATGAAAAATAAGCAAACAAAAAACCGAACAGAAAACAACTCCGCTGTCTCTTCCTAGTTTCCACTCTCAAAAGTGGAAACTTTTTTGGTACAAGCAAAATTCTACGATTCATTGCAGAGGGAAAGGGATTAAATTAGAATTAAATGTAATGCTTAATATAGTTCTGCTTTCTCCACTCTACTGGTAGAATAAAATAACCAGAAAGGGTCTCTAAAAGTAGGAAATAAATCAATATATGGAATGTATTTGAAGTTTTCACGCACTCATGTTCTGTTCCTTTTTTAAGAAAGAATAGTTTGGAAGGTGGCATAAATTATTTCAGATATCTGAATCTCCAAACATTTGATTAATTTTGATTCATGCCATCAAAAAATGTTTCATCATCTGCTTGTGCTACTGTTATAAAATAGGACTCTAGTAACCAAACTCCTTAGAAAAAAATGCCCCTCCACTGTACTCACATAATTTTTCCTTTAGGAAGAAAAGAGAGAAAGTGGAGATATATAAGTCAGAAAGGACCACCTAGTGTGATGAAAAGATGAGATCACATTAGAGTATTTTCTACAGATTTCCCAAGTGATTTTTTTTCACATGGTATGTGAATGTGTGGTAGAAATATTGCTTCTGTTAAAAGCAAATATTTGTGTCTGCCTCAAATTGTTATTCAATGAGAAAATATATACCTCCCTCATTGCCTGTGTTATGTTTTTACAGTTGAAAACAGCAGTGGGAAATGAATATTGATTTGTTGCACAATTTCTTCTTGCATTTCTACTTAATCACATTTATGTACTACATAACCTGTGTGTGTATTCCTTCTTGGGCCATTATAGGACTTCTATATCAGTTCTCTCTCTCAACCCCAGAGCAAAATTAATCAGAATATTAAACAAACAACACAGAGTTTTAAATAGGTTCACTTTCCAAGGGAGATCTGTAGAGCATACCAACATAAAATATAATGGTCAGGTGCTCAGATTGTCTAAATCACTGTACATCTACTTAATGTTGTAGATATACTAATTTGCAGTACCTGGGTATCTTGCCTATAGACCATTGATAATGTTTATTTCTACCAAACCTAAGCTAGTCATGAAACTGTAAACAATATAGTTTCCATTGGAAACTGCAACTTTCTGAATTGCTTAAATCAAAGGATCTAAAGTAAATTAGATGAAAAATCTGAATGAGGTTAAGGTGCAAAATCTCATGAGGTCAGCATAAAACTACTACAGATCAAGGCAATTTCTTTTTCAGTGGTCAAAGAGGATAAATCTGGTTTGTATTCCTTTTCTTGCCCCCTGGAGTTGAGGGCAACACCAAGGGAAAAGGAAGTTGGAATAATAACATCAAAAGATCATTAATGCTATATGAGCTAAAGCTGACAAAGGACCTCAGTTTTGCCATGCTTGACTTATAAACATGTATCACTCAATATCCTGTTTTAAGCACTTTTAAAAAAATGCAATTATATGTGTATAAAGAGCACTGAAAATGGCAATGTCCCTGCTCCTCCTTCAGGCTCGGACATCTCACTCATAGGTGCAGCATTGGACCACCTGGGAATAAATAATGCGAATCTTCAACACCGACACCTACAACCAAAGCATTTAAAAGAGCTCACTTTTTACCAAGAAACACTAACCATTCTGATTCTATGATTCTAAAATTCACATTGATAAGAGCAACAGCCAGGCATTTTTTCCTCTCCAAGAAAAAGTTACTATAACTCTCTGAGGTGAAGAGTCAGATCCTGTTAGCGCATGTGGGGAAGAGCTGAGAGGTGTTTGGTTGTTTCCTTTGTAGAAGGTAGGCAGGACAACCCATAAATTCAGAGATACTAAATGGGTCTATGGGGGTGTTCACAGAAAACAGTTCTGAAAGGACAGTCTGGGCATGCACAGAAACACAAAGGGAGATACTTGCACAACACAACTGTGCAACAGAGAAGTCCCTTAGTAACCCTCTACATAGGCTGCTCAGCTCCCCTGAATCTGGAGAGAGGGAGAGAGGAAGAAAGGTTTGGTTTTATGTGCCTATATCCTTTAGCCCTTGGGCTCCTCAGACAAACATTGTAAGGAGGGCATCAATTGAAGGCTCTTTGCAATCTTATCATGCTCTTTGCTGTTCCATGCAAGAAACAGACACATGCTACAAAGATGGCCTGAAACTTTACTGAATTTTTCCCCACTAAGGACCAGGAAGAAGAAGTGATGCTCCTAATTTTTCAACTTCAGTTTTCCATTACCAATTTATCCTAAAGGCTTATACTAAAATCCGTGAAGCATGGGGGGGTGAAAACAGCAGCTTCCTCCATTTCTGCAGTATATTTCAAGCAACTCTGTTTCTACAGTATCTACCGAGGCTATCAGAATGTTTTTAAGGGAAGAGGAAATATTAATTTTAGATATTTCACAGACATCTGGAAAACTTCAGAAACTGTTGTAGAAACTGAGTAGGGATTTGATTTTTAGAGGTTCTATCTTCTGCTCAGGAATTTGGAGAATTCAATGCCTCTAATGAATTTTGTTCTAAATTATTTTCTCATAATCACAAAGTTTACAGCAGATAAGAGAATCATGATCTTACAGTCCCTCAGATGCTTCGAGTCTAAAACTCCACTTGCCTTTAGCAAAGCCCACAGGATTTTTATTTGCTCACACAAAGGCAGAATTCAGATGTAGGTATGGGAAGAGAAAGATAAGGAAAAATTTTAATCAAAGTATATAATCAGAAGCTTTTGGAAGTGATGGTCCTTAATATCTTCAATGTGCTTACTTGTAAGCAACTAATTTTTGTTACTTCTTAAGAAGGTGTAGAAAAACAAAGCAATAACCTTACTGGGCAAAATTCAATTGGGGATTACATTTGCCTTTTCCACAGCTGCAAGTAACCACATCAATTATTTGAAGTAAATTAATGGATTAGTCAAAACAGAACACAGTAATAGCAGTAAAGCCAAAAGCCTTTTGCCTAGTTAATGTCAAGGCAGATACATTAAGTTACATAAAAACAAGTGAGACATGTAAAAACATAAACATTTAGCATCCTCCAACAATATGCTTACTGTTTATTAATTATACTGAAGTGGTATTACTGATTAGTTTAATAGGAAACATCATGAATGGAATTATCATAAACAGAAACCTACAAAAAACCCTTCAGCTACCCAGTTTTCTATCCTGGAAAAAAATAAAAGAATTATATTAATTCTGGGGTTCTAAAATGTATGGCATTCTACTGACAGTAAAAGGATCATTTGATATATGTCCTCTCTCTATAATAACATTTCACTATATGTAATTTCCTTTTCAGTATGAGCTCCTTCTGGACCATGCAAGATACAAACTTCTTAAAGATTATGAATTAAAGTGATTGTTTTATTCAAGACAGAGTGGTATCAGTACTGGGGATTCCCTGACGCCATTTGAATAACAACTCAACTAACTGTTGTTTTAGAGAGGTATGCTGGTGTTCTTACAGAATCATCTGTGAAACAGACTTTTTTTTTCTTTTTTTTCCTTCTCCTTCACCCCCAGAAAGGTTTCTTGTTTTGGTGAAACCCAAACATGACTTTTAATTCTTTGGTCCCTTATGTCCTTTCCCCACAAGTTTTATCATACTGAAACATAACTTTCGCTGGAAAAGGTGAAAAAGAAACAAGAAAAGGTAGAGTATGGGTGATCTTTTGAGGTCCCTTCCAATCCCTAACATTCTGTGATTCTGTGTGATTCATGGTTTAATGCCACCATGCAGCTTCTTGCTCCCCTCTGGTGGGATGGGGAGGAGAATCAGAGAAACAAAAGGTAAAAAAACTTTGTGGGTTGAGATAAGGACAGGGAGGATTCACTCACCACTTACAGTCACAGGCAAGAAACAGACTTGACTCGAGGAAAAAGACAAAACCAATTTAATTTATTAACAATCAAAACCAGAGCAAGATAGTGATAAAGAGAACTACATCTTACAAAGGCACCTCTCAACTACCCCTCTTTTCTTCCCAGGCTCAAAGGCTTTGTTCCTGATTTCTCTACCTCTTCCCCCATGGCGGCACAGGGGGGAAGGGAATGGAGGTTGTGGTCAGTCCATTACAGGTTGTCTCTGCTGCTCCTTCCTCTTCAGGGGAGGGCTCCTCACAGTCTTCCACTGCTCCAGCATGGGGTCCCTCTCACGGGAGGGTCCTTCACAAACTGCTCCAATGTGAGTCCTTCTGCGGGCCGCAGTCCTCCACTAACTGCTCCAGCATGGGTCCCTTCCATAGAGTCATGGCCTCCTTTGGGTACAGCCACCTCCTCCAGTGTGGGGTCCTCCACGGACTGCAGGGAAATCTCTGCTCTGGCACATCCTCCCTCTCCTTTCTCTTCACTGACATTCATGTCTGCACAGTTGTCTCTCACATCCCTCTCCTCTCTCCAGTGTGGGTTCTTTCTCTGACTCCTGAGAAAGTCCTTGCTCTTGAGTGGGGGCTGCACTGGGTCAGCTGGTCCAGGGCTGTGGCAGAGCTGGGGAAACTTCTAGCAGTTACTTACAAGGGCCATCACAGTAGCCCCTCCTCACTACTAAAACTCCCTCTCCCCTACAAAACCACAACAGCATAAAAGATAAAATAAAAGTTTTGATTTCCTGGACAACAGAAGAATAACAGTGGCATAGCATACAAATAAATTATTTCTGAAAAAAAACTAGAGAAATAATTATTTCCCAGCTGCCCTTAGTGATGATGGACCATTCTATTTGTCGGTGTTAATAAAGCAACATGATCACCTCAGCATTTAGAGGCCTTACACTATTAGTCTTCTCTAGGAGATCAGCTGTACCAATGAGTCTTGAGAGAATATGACCTTTTGTTAAGAGATAAGGAACTGATACTCTGACAGTAAGTACAATAGGAAGACATATATAGAAAATTAATTTAGGATTAGCTAAAGTAAGCAAGGGACCAAATATTTAGATTAAATTGGAAACTGGAAAACAGTTTCCAAATTCAACTGCTGGAAGTGATTAGAATTTGTTATTTAATTTTCCTTGGTGCAGGATCCAATCAAACTTGAGATATTTTCATATTCATGGTATGATTTTGGAATAATCAGTGTCAAGTTTATGCAAATATTGCCTGATTAATATGATCTTCTCTCCAATTGGAGATTAATAAACCTACTAATGAGATTTACATCTTCTGTATTTAATTAAAAAATTTATGTGAATTCCAATCAAAACTCAGAAACGAGTGCCCTGTATTTCACAGAAGAAGAGATCTAGGAGCCTTAAAATGAATAATAAATCTCAGACTGAGAGCAAGAGCTGGAAGAGGAAGGACAGGATGAATCTGAAATCTTAATCCTTTACCAGGTTTTGACTTCAAGAGAGGTAGCTTTGTTCAAACCTCTGAATTCAGTCTTCAAAGTAGGTGTGTACAAGTGTTCTCTAGGAGAAATGAACCAAGTTAACTCCTGAAAATGCAAAAAGAAGATGTGCTGCTGATGCCCATAATAGCCAAACAGGGGGATTCAGGTCCACAAACGCGACAGTTCTGTTGATAGCTGCATATAAAAAATGGGTTGCATTTTACATTGAGGATGGGAGGCATTAGACATTCATAACTGCTACTTGTTTTATTTCTAATTGGTTCACGATACTAAGTCCCAAATGTTCCTGCACGTCTGAAAATGGGTAGGCCATTTTATTCAGCTGCTTTTGACTCATCCTTAATGCATCCATTTTATACTGTTATTTAGAGGTTATAACCCTGTAGACACACAAGAAAGAGTCCTTTTGGATATTGAGATAACTTTTGTGTCTAATTGCGGAGGAACGGTTACCTGTCACAGTGCAGACTTCTCCATGTAAAATGAACATACAGTTTCAGAACAAGATTACTTCAGCTGGACAAGTCCTCTGCTATCTTTTAAAGACAGAAGTCTATCATTAAACGACATCATTTTTAGACGAAACATCATTTCTGAATCTTCTCCTAATCTATTTTGTTAAACCTGACCTAACAGCAAGAAAGCTTCTGTTCTGTTTTCCAAACAGTTCTGGCCTACTTTAATTTCTTCCATCTATGTGGACCTACTGCACAATTCCAGTTCATCAAAACATGTGTTCACTGGATAGCTGAATTGTGCTGTATTCACAGTCCTTTTGAAAACTTTAAATGTAGCAGTCCAGCTATCTCTGAGGAGTTATTTAACAAACACATTTTGTCTCTGAATTGCATGTTATCTATATAGCACACATTAGCATAAGGAAATAAATTTGCAGCTTGCTGTATTAAGGGTTTATTGTTTGAATGATATTTACTCAGGGTACTCTTAAATTCAGTCCAAATAAATTTTTCATACTATAAAAAAAAGAACAATGTCTTTATCAGAGGTGGGAAAATCACTCAAAACAACAGGTGCTAAGGATTTAATTACTTTTTTGCTATACTTACAGAAATTGTTGTGTGCCTAACACATGAAATTCTAATGAGCTCTTGACAATTACTGCCAAGCAATTAACCACCAATGGTTGTCCTTTAATGTGTCAATGGCTTATCTGTGACCATTAATTTAAACAGTTACCTCTGTAGTCACACAATAGTCACTCATGTTGGATACACCATGATTTTTATAGAACGAATAGTGGTATAAGGCTGGTTAGGAGGACACATCCCTGAATGAAGAGTTGGGAACTCAACAAAACTCACTCGTCTAAGTGACCCATACAACTTGGGCAAAAATGTTAGGAAGTTACAGTGGAATTTATCACACCTAGCTCTGATGTCTACAATATCTATGCATATGTCTGAGTAGGTCATCTTAAGATCCTTATGATCAGAGCTGAGAAACAAATTTCATGAAGTGTACATTAAATATTTACTGATGAGTAAGGTAAATAAAGGTCGATAGAAGTTGCTTCCTCTGGGGCAAGGTATGAGGCCCAGAAGCAGGTTGTTTATCTGCAGATGCTGTCAAACCAATCAATGTTAGATAGTTCTTCCTAACGTAAATCCAGAAAGTGATGTAGTAGGAATGCATAATGAAAATATGTCACATAGGAATAGGAAAAGGTGAATTTCATACTTTTGAATATAAACGCTTCAGACTTTCTAATTCGTTTGGTAGACTTTCTTCCAAATGAATTATCTAAGGTAAAAACAGGAATCTCCACCTGAATGTTTTACTTACCATGTGAATTCTAAAACCAGGTTCTTTGTTGCAATAATTGCATACTTTTGCATATTTTTTCAGTATTTTTATATTCTTATAGGACACTGTAAAGATTACAAAGATGCAAATAGGGATGGAAAATCCATTTAAACTTTATTTTATTTGCAGTATCAATAGAACTACCATAAATCCCTGATGATCTCTTTCAAGATAGTGTGGGAATTCTGTGATTACCAACAGAGATGAATTAAATTTAAGTGTGTGTTTTTTGGTTTTGGGTTTTTTTGTTTGTTTTTGTGGGGTTTTTTAGATATTAATTTTCCTGCAGTTTCGGCTCTTCAGTATACATTCTTTATAAAAAAAAAAAGGTCTTTCAACTTGAAAATGTTGACTGCTCTGTTAAAAGAAACGAAGGCATGTCCAGTAACTCTGTATTCCTCCCTGCAATGTAATTCAACAGATGTTCTTTTTACTAGGTTGAATGATTCTTGAGATTAAACACAAAAGGAACTGTCCTGTTTCTCTTTTTATTCTGCAGATAAGTTGTCTGCTGGCTTTGTTTCATTTAGGGAATACAACACAACTAGGCACTATTTCTAGAATAGACAGACAAGCATGACAATCAGAGCTCTAACAATATCATTTTGCCCTTACAGGTATGAAAAGCTACATTATTTAATGCAGGCGTGATAATGTGATGCAGTCTGTACAGTCCTATATTCAAGAGGGAAAAAACACAATGTACTTTATAGCTATAATTAATGGTGGGCCTTTTAGCAAATGTCTGGGCTGAAATGCCATGAGTTTCAAAATTAGTGTAATAGTACCTACAAATTCCAGCTTCATTGTAAGCCAAGGTCAGGATCTCCTTTACAATTTGGATTTTTTCCCAAAACACCTGCATGGATCTGTGCCACATCATCTTATAAGGACGAAGCAAATAAAAGAGAACAGCTGAGTGTCCTTTGTATAATGGAGAATGTCCTTTAGTTATTGCATTGCAGCAGGATATTTTGTTTCTGTACATGTTGCAAGGGATTAAGCACCAACAGGGAATTTAAAATTATCATAAATTTTCTTAACTCTTGTGGTCCCACTCTCTCTGAGATGTGTTTTTGAGATGGGAACAAGTCTGAGGTGAAAACAAGCAAAATAACAATTGTGTTAGAACAGCAATACTGTTGCTGGATTAACTCAGCAATTTTTTTTTACATTTTATGCTGTAAAACATGACTTCATCTATGAAGTGGTAATATCACAAAGGCCCTGACTGTGTGAATTTTTGCAAGTGGGCTGTGTGGTTATATATAATTTAGGATGTCAAAATAGCTACTAGCAAACATGTACCAGAAGAGAGGAAGGTACATGCTAAGAAGCTGTTAGAAATTTCCCAAGGACTGGCAGTCGTTGAGATTAGTAGTCCTGTTTAATCTGCAAGAACTGACAAAGTCAGCACATCAAGACCCTGCTCAATTTGTACAAGGCCACAGGCACCCAGTATTGTCACATCTGGGTTATGGAACTCAGCCTACACCCAAAGAGAAGGCAGCTGTGGACAAAGACTACGGGGTTGCATAGACAAATGCCGAAACAAGGACCTGTATAAGACACTCTCTGAAAGATGAACTAGTAGCCACTGGCAAGTCAGCACAACCCTCCACTTCTGAGGAGTCAGTTGCTATTTTCAAGTTGCAACTGAGGTTGCTGAGATTGCAGTTGAGCTACCCTCCAATTAGATAACTATAAGTAAATGTGTTTGTGTGTGTGATTGAAAGTAAATGTCTGTGTGTGTGATTGAGCACCACAAACAAGTAAGTGGAAGTGGTGTGTAACTAGTTATCTGCTATTAATAATAACAATTTAGCTCTATTAATAGCAGCTCAGTGAAAAAAATGTTAGATTTCTCAATGAGTAAAAGGGAATTTACATCAGTCTCCTTCGTACTAAAGGCAGGTGAGAAGTAGTACGGCAAGTGGATAAGGCACTGTGCAGGATAATAGGAGATTGGGTTCTATGTGCATGGTCTGTGCTAGCCAGGTATGCACATAGCTAATAGAAAACTTCATATCAGGATAAACTATAGCTTAACACATAAATCACTTTTTAGTGTTGAAAATCTTAAAAAAGAAAACACAGCCAAGCTTCCTCTGGTCTGCTTTTGGACATGGACAAGCTGGGAGTAGCAGGTAGAAGAAAGAGTTTATTTGTCCAGATCCGGAATAGTATTTAGATTTGTGAATCCAGACCTCATCTGCAGCACCAAAAAATGTTCACTGAATATGATGTTATATCTATACTCGTGTTCTTTGATGACAAAGTTGATTCAAGAACTTTCTTCACTGCATGACTGTACATAATTTCGTCGATTTTATAAGTGGAGTTGTGAGCTGTAAAATGAATTACAGATTTAGGCTAATAATTAAAAACCAGACTCCCCTCCCCAAAAGTTCAATGCTTCCAATAATGAGGTGAGAACTGAATGGGAATCTTGACTGTAATATGTTCCTGATGAATGCTACCCTAAGGCCTTGGGTGCTACAAATAGCAGAATACTAGCAATAAAATAAACTTTACCAGTTTGGAAGTTCTTTTGGTGACTCTTGCTGCTATTTTATAGGTATTATTTATATCAGAAAATAATAGTTGTTAAAAGACTGCCTTGGTTTTTTTTTCTTTTTTAGTGACAAGATAATCTGGTAGCAATTGTCTGGTGGAAAGTTTGTCCAAGTGTAGCGTTAAATGATAAGCCAGAGCTTTTGACATTGCTCAGTAGAAACATAAAATACAATTCATAACTGGAGAAGCTTCTGTGCACAGTTTGATGTTTACATAACCCAACAGTGACACAGATTCAGTCAGTAGTGGAGGCTGGCAGGCTTTGTAAGATGGCAACAGGAATTCAGTGTAATAGAACGTGCTGATCGCAGCTTACTACAAAATTAAATGCCCTGGTGCCTGCACTGTATGATCCAAAAGGCATAGTTCAAAGGCACAAGCTGATCTCAGCAACACCCAGGTCTGGACTGACACAGTCAGTTGGTAGCATCATTGGTGTTTGGCTCGAGGCTGTTTGCTGTTCACTGGAAGGATTTCAGCATCTATTAGAATGATCTTGCGTTTAACTAGCAGAAAAATGCCTCAGCCGCTAAAAGAATGAAACTTCTAAAAGCATGCTATTATGAGTCAGGATCGTTCCAGCACTGGCTGGGCATTTAGAGTTCCCTGGTGTGTGCATTATTGGCATCATTATCCTGATTATCAGTGTCTACTTGGCTCATTTATCTGTGGATATAAAACTGCGTGCTTATGCTGAGTACTCACTGAGCATACAGGAATATTTCAGTGCATAAAGTTTGGCCAGTCATTTTTATAAAGTTAAAAGACCATTTCAAAATGACTAACTCACTTCCTCAAACCATGATTTTTTTTTAAAACATGCAAATTTCCTGTAATTTGACATATCCGCTGGTCAGAAGCTTCCCAAACTGTGTACTCTATGCTTTATCCAGATTTTTATGCTGTGCCCATGTCTCTGAGGGTTGGCTATGATTTACAGGCACGATGACTGACAGAGGGATCACTACATGGTTTCCATCCCTGGTTGCCTGTTCCACAGCAGGAACAGCTCAGTTGCTCATGTTGCAGACTTTGAATCACTGCACATTACAGTTGCTGCAGTGTGGAACATAAATGCTGTGGTGGCTTTTGCCAGTTTGTGGACTATGGAAATGGAGGTGCTGCTTCACAAGAAGCTTACAAGCCCCCATATTGGAGCAGCAAAATGTGAGAAAAGGTTTGGGTGCATAGTTAGGTGACCCGTGATGCTTTGCTGTGATCACCATTTGTGAGTCAGGTGTATATTGAATAGAGTCTCTTACAAGAGTATGATGCCCAAGTTCCCAGGTCCAGGATATCTCTTTTCATCCTCTATACAAAAAAACCAAAAACAACCAAAAAACACCTAACAAAGAAGTAACCTCCACCACCACCACCAAGAACAAAAGAACCTCCAGCCCTTTTTAATAATAATGTATTTGCTAATTTTGTCGATAAGTGAGTAACTAATAATTTCAAATTGGTATCTTAAATTATGAAGAGTTATTGAAAGTTGAAGTCTTTGAGTTCTACTGAAAGTGTACATAGTTGTCTTTGGTAAGAAGACTTGGAAACTACAACAAGTTACTAAATGTCTTATATAGCATCATAGAACTTGGTCATTCTTTGTAGATTTGTGTCAAGATATTATGAAACTGAATGCCTGTTGAGTTTTGAAGTGGATAACAAGGAATATTGACAGCTCAGGGGTGGTTTAACATGGTCATCTGACAAAAAAAAATAATTAAATGTAGGGGAATGAGAAGATGCTGAATTAGGATTTGACTTCTGGGACATAAAGTTTTACCCTTCAGAGACTGGAAAAAGAAGGCTTTGCCTTTAAGCAAAATCGAAGAGGAGGTGATGGAGGACCTGACATGGCTGGAAGGAGAACTGGCTGGAATGTAAACAATTGAAAGATCCAGATGTAAACAAGGGAACTATTTTTGCTAGAAATAGTGTGTTGTTTTTAGTTAATAGCCAATAAAAGGTTTTGTAGATGACGTATTCACAGTAGTAAAAGACTATAAAAGTAGTTGTAAAGGAGCAATAAAGTAATTCTTCTTCACCACCCACCAGAGTTCACTCTTTGATCCCACTGTTACAATTAAATATTATGTGTGGTGGATTTCTTCACCCTCATTTTCATTAATCTTAGATTTCTTTTGGCACTTTGCTGTTTGTAACCCTGAGGACAGCATATCGATGTTCAAATCACCAATACTAATGCAACATCTAAAAAGAAAATCAGGGTTGCTGGGGAAAAGATAAATAATACTCAATATAACTTACAGCATTGTTCATCACACCATCACACGTTAACAATATTTATCTTTCTGATTTTGACAAGTTTTCCTATGTGCAAAAGACAAGTAATACATTCTGCAAACTATCCAGTCTTCTAGATTATGAAAAATAATAATTTTGAACAATCTATGCTTGTTGCCTTTCTTGAAGCCCAATAAGAATGTTATAAAGTGGAGGATCTGAGAGCAATGTTACCGCCAAAACTTTGCCCTCAGAGACTTAATTGCAGAGAAAGACAGGGAGAGTAACAGAATGCTAGTAATTTTTTGATCCTTTTAAGTCAAAGTAAGTTCTGTCATTCAACTGACTGCACTTAAATCCAGAAATTAAACTTCTACAATTTTATGTTTGAAAGAAACACAAAACCACAACCCTCTGTCAGTTTCTCTTGTTGCAGTCAGGGAATTGGCAGTGTGTTCAGAATGGAAACATCTTTTCCAATTTGTATTTCCTCTACTAAGCTATTATTTTGGTATTCTTTACACCTGCTGTATCTGAATGTGAAAACAATGACAAGCCAACGTGATATCTAGAGGATACTCTGTGCAAGAACATTAGAAGACAGAGCACTGACTATGCCACAGTATGTTTCTTCAAGGCCATCTGCACTATCCTTTAAACCTCCTCTAATTAACTAATTAAATGTACTAATTTTGCACATATTGTGCTCTCCAAGACAGATGTGTGCTTGCGTGCAGTTATGTATTTATGTGTAACAAAACGACCTGAAAATATCTTTCTTTCTGTGAAACAATTTAGTTGGTAACTAGTTACTATCAAGAAGGGAGATAAACTAATAAATGGAAAGTTCAGGTGAGGTTAAATGATACTGTGATTTTGGTCAAGTAAAACATTATTGTGATTATCTGATATCAGGCTCTTGTTTCCAAGAAAGATATTTTATACCTTAAATGTTTAAAAGTAGCATCTAACTATAGCTCAGTCGCCAAACAAATTTAAGGTGCTGTAAGTCTCCGTTCATTTGTTGTTTAAATGAGATATCTGCTTTCTCTTAATGAACAAATTTCTGTTCCTGAAATAAATGTGGTTTCCCATCCCAGAAGTTACCATTTCTTTCCTTAAAATTCCTCTATATCTGGAGACTAAATATTTGGTCCTCTTTGGACCCACACTCTCAGTGTAGTTACATCATTTACAAACTGACACATAACCCCTTGCAAATCCTCAAGCCTGGATGACACCAACACTTTGTCAACAGAAACCTAGCAGGATTCCCAACGTACATATTTGCCATCTCGATAAATCCCTGAACAATTTGGTCAAATCCCATAGCTCAGCCTTCTTTAAACAGGAGGTTGATCTAGAAACTTCCTGATGTTCCTTGCAACCCAGATTATTTTGTAGTCACATGGTGTGGAGGGTTGACCCTGGCTGGGGGTCGGCTGTGTGGTGCTTAGTTTCTGTCTGGGGTTAAACCATGACAATGCCTCCATAGGAAGACAATTTTTTCATTCTCCAATATTTGCACTAGAGAACAAAGCTATTACCTATTTTAAAGGTAAACACATTTTTTCTGTGTCCTTTGAAGACACATCTGCATAAAAAGGAGTCCAACATAATTTCAGGAAAAAGATAATGTGTTAGTTAAAAACAAATATTAAAACAGTTAGCCCATAATTTTAGTCCAAGACAAGTTTTAGAGTTTCAAGCAAAGCAAACCCAGAAATTTCAGAAAATCATTCTAAGCTCTAGTGAAAGTAATGGTGTGAAGAGTATGAAGAGCTTACTGACCAAACTGATAAGTCACAAAGTAAAGTTTTGATGGCTAATACATTGAAAATGAAAGTTACAATGCAATGAAAGTTACCTACAGCCTCTCTGGGCAACCTGTTCCAATATTTTGTCACCCTCATTGTAAAAAAATTCTTCTGTGTATCCAGTCTAAAACTACTCTCTTTTAAGTTTAAAGATGTTGTCCCCTGTCTTGTCACTGCAGGTCCTGGTAAAAAGCCTCTCTCCATCTTTCTTATAAGCCCCCTTTAAGTACTGAAAGTCCATAATAAGGTCTCCCCTTCAGGCTTGACAACCCCAACTTCTCTCCTCCAGGCTGAACAACCCCAACTCTCTCAGCCTTTCTTCACAGAAGAAGTGTTCCAGCCCTCTGATTATTTTTGTGGCGCCCCTCTGGACCCATTCTAACAGGTCTATTTCTTTCCTGTGCTCAGGATTCCAGAGCTGGACAGAGTACTCCAGCTGGGCTCTGATGGGAGCAGAGGGGCAGAATCACCTCCCTAGACCTGCTGGCCATGCTTCTTCTGATACAGACCAGGATACAGTTGGCTTTCTGGGTTGTGAACACACATTGTTGGCTCATGTCCAGCTTTTCATCTACCACTACCCCCAACTTCTTCTCTACAGGCCTGCTCTTTATTTACTCTACTGTTTTATTTAGATCCTCTGTGTAGGAGTTGCTGGAAGCAGTGCCTTGCCTGTAGCAGTCTGTGTGACCGGCCATGTCAGTGTCCCCTGTGTGTGTGTCTGTGTGATTGTCTCTGGGACACATGCACAGCTTTGTTACTGGTTGAACCTGTAAATGTGAAAGCAGCTGCCACACCCCTCAGCCTGGGTGGAGGCTCCAGTAGCTGGGCAGGAGGAACCTGCTGTGGAGTGGCTAGAGCAGGCAGCCACACTAGCTGGTCCAAAGAACTAAGCAATGCAACTAAAAAAATGACGTAACTTCAACTGAGTGATTAAGCTTGGTGTGGTGGTTTGTCAGCCATACAGATTGTTGTGATGCTGGTAAAAATGAAGGAATAGGAAGTTATGAGTTTACATATCCTCTGTCTGGCACACTATTTTCTGTGCTATTTCAGAATATTGATGCTGCACAGATCTATTTTGCAGCTCTTGTTCTCAAGTTTCTGAGAGACATTAATCTTCAGATAAAAAGCTCTCTAATCTGTAATACTGGCACTCACACTGAAATGGAAGGTGTTAAGAAGTAATTGAAATTAAATAAATACAATTAACATGCTGATGTTTTTTAAATATGGGACTTTTTTTCCTATATTTTTTTCTTCTTTCATGGAAGAAAAGAAAACACCCTCCTTGTAACTGTTTCCAGGAATATCTTGCAATGGTGTGTCCAAATCAGTTGTAGTGTAACTGCTTAGGAAGAGGAATCTGCAAATTTTCTTCCATATTTATGTGTGAGTTAGAGTAAAAAACCCTGGAATATGCTATAAATACACACAAGAGAGATATAGATAGATCTGATTAATTCACCATACATATTCCAGATTTGCAATGGATGATGGTGAATTTTCCTCATCTTCACTTCTACTTTATTATTATTATATTGCCCTGTAAGTCAGGAATATAGAAGATATGAATGTTCTAATGTATCTCAAAAATGAAATCATGGACAAGCCAAAAGAAGACAATGGAGAAACTGAAGACATTCCTCTGCTTGAGGGAGAAGTATGACATTTCTTCCAAGAGTTTTGATTAGAGCTAAAGACAATAAAAATACTGTGTTTTCTGAGGCATAAGAGCAGTGTGGGACTTGGTCTGTATATCATGAGATTAGAGAAATGTATTCAGTCCAAAGTGTTTAGCACAATTTTTCATCTGGTTTCTTCACCTGTCCACCATACCTAGCAGTCTAGTTAGGGGCTTATAGTGGGCACAGACAACAGCCAGTGCTCAAAGGGCTGTGCAGGCTATAGAATGACTTACTTATAAAATAGTTTAAGAACTATTTCATCTACTAGAAAGCTATCTTTTTAATTTTCAAGTCATAATGTTTTTATTTAGCATAACATAAAAAGAACAGAGCTTTTGTTATATTCTTTTATTAACTGATATAACTGGAGAGAAAGTAAACCTGAACTACTTGACAGGCTTTTCCCTATTGACAGCTTTTTCTTCTAGTGCATTCTGTAACAGTGCCTATTCTAAGACTAAAGCCATTAAATGTTTTTCTCCCCCTCTGCTCTCAAAAACAATATCTAAAGAAAAAAAATTAATAAAACCCTAGATCATTATGTGTCCCCATGTTGCCTGAGATCCATCCCAGAAAGGCAGTGTATAATGGACATCAGAATCCTTGAAAATGGTTACTTGCCATGAGTGCTTGACAGCTTGACCTTTCACTTCAAAATTACTTGTTGTCACTTCTTGCCATACACCCCTGAATGTCACTCTCCACATAATTTCAATTATTATGACTAGTGGGTGGTAGACCTGTAAACAACTTTCTGTACTCTGGGTTTCCATTAGATTCACTCTGAGGTACATAATATGCCTAAAATACATTTTCTGAATCAATTATGGAGTTAGTGCTTTAAAAAAAATGTTCTCGGATTTTTCCCCCTTAGAATCTTAATTTAAACTAAGTTTTGATATTTCAGATTCTTGGTTCAAAATATTGTAGAGACCTGTGCTCTCTGCTCCCTAATTTAATCACAAACTTTCTTGATAGTGATTGAAACTTTAACTGCCATTTATGAGAAAACAACAAAACAACAGCAAAACAACAACAAAATTATAAAGAGGTGGGAACATTATTTTCCATCATCTAACCATCTTCTGAGGCATTTGGTGTGCAGTTCTCTATACCTTCCTGGTGTAAATGTCACATGTTGAATTAAATGCTTGAATATGCACTGAAACAAGAACAGAAATATTCAAATCTGACCACTAGGATTAAGCATCATTTTTATTCTCCTTTTGAATATTTTGTGTAACACAAAAATTGAAGCAGTACCTTTACCCCACCATGGCAGTACCCTCTTGGTCAACGGCTGGTGAATCTGATTATAAATTGTGGTTAAAAACTTCCATTGGGGAAGGTAACTTCTAGATTGAAACTGCTATACTGAGGTTGAACCCTTCACTGATCACTCAGCTTTGAACTGTTGGATGAAAGGGGTGTGCTGTTTGTGTGACTCTGTGGAGTGCTCCACAATTTAAATTACACATGGAAATAATGTATTATTATTATTATTACTAATATTATCATTATCACTATCATTAGCATTATAATTGTTATCATTATTATAGCTTTGAAATAAAAAAATCCACTTACATACACAAGGTTTTTGTGTCATTTAATTGCTGAGATAGAATAATCAGAAAGAAAAAAGACCCGAAACATGCAGCATAATATAATGTAATTTGTTCTAGACCCCTAAGTGAGACATAACTGAGTAGCATAGGACAGCCAACACATCGATCTTTCTGATCTCCATTACAATAGGGGGAAATATTCCAGAGGTACTAAGTTACTTACAGCTGTACAAACACTATGTCCCATGTACTAAGTGCCTAGGTTAACACATATAGAGCATTTGGTACTCAAGGTGATGCTTTTTCAGAGACATTTGGATTGTGAAGTCTAACCTTGTTTACACTGATATACTTGAAAAAATACTCACAGAATATTTATTCATCCAAGAGACTTTTAACTCAAATGCATGGGTATCTCAGCTGTGATATCCAAGCTGACTACCAAAAAATCACGAAGAATTAAATAAATGTGTTTGATAAAGATAACCCTGAAGGATAAAGCATTCCACAAAACCATAATTTTCCAGATTTTTTTTTAATTCAAGCAGAAAAGGGCAAATTTGATATAAAAACTAGAACTCCTTTTATAAAACGGCTTACACTTCCTGAGGAAAAACTGGTACGTGCAGTTTTCATTTAAAATTTTATATACTGATAAATACCATAAGTCACTGAGAATTAGACAGTTTTGGACACATTCCACAACAGACACTTAATCAATGGATATTTTCTTGATAGCTGAGTCCTTTCATGGAACCAGCACTGCAAATCTAATGTCATGAGCGAACTTAAAAGGGGTAGTTCTGTAATAGGTACATTTAGTACTTATTTTCTTGCTGGAAACATCAAAGATGTCCAAGTATTTTTTTCAAGTATGAGGGAATGATTTGAAAATGAACTTAATGGCATTTCAATATCTGCTCACAGCTACTTCCCCATGTAATGGCTTCCAAGTCATCAGAAAGATAACGGAATATTTTAACAAATATTTTGTCACAGGGTGTGGTGCTATAAAATTTTACAACAGCATATGCCACATGATCATTTCTATTACATACATCATGAAATACATTCTATGCTCTGGATTAAAGCATAATTTTATAGCAAATCCTTTTTAAACACCACTTTTACAAAGAGTTCACTTAGGGTCTTTTTCTTAAACCAAGATAATTTTTTTTAAATGCGATTAGGGATGAGAATATAGTTTCAAATATGAGAAAGCTGCCTGGAAATGGATAGAAGGCAAAAAGTTAATGTTTGTGGAGTATAAGTGTCCATGTCCTCAGAGGGGGTCTGTGGTGGGAAAATGTGCTCACAGGAGAGAGGGAAAAAGATGGTTTCACTCTGATGGAGTGCTTTGTCTAGCACATCTGCATTGTGTTTTTGTTGGGGCCCAAAATAACCACACTGCCCATTTTTTTTTTTCACATTTTGGTGAATAGCTCAGCTCCTCATTTCAATAGGTAATGTAAAGTTGAGAGGATGTCACTACAGCCTCCGATCAAGTGATTGAGAAGAATTGAGTTCCTTATGCATATGGAGATAGGCTATTGCCAGTATGGGTCACACTGACCTGCATTCCTTTGCAAACTCTTTGATCAGTAGTGATTACAAAAATACAGAAAAGAAAGGGGACTGAAATATCGAGCTATTTGCAGTAATTCAGCAGTGATGCGGAAAGTATTCTACAACAATAGTTCATATAATATGCTGCCAAGAAAATTATTCACTTATATATGTTGAAAGTATATATGCCAGATTACATGTACTCAAAATATTACCTTTTTTTTTTCAGTACTTTGTTGTAATTTCTCCATATCATTTTGCTTCTGTCCTACTTTCTTTTTTCTTCCTGTTTTCCCTATGTTTCAAAATAATGTTGTTTGTCTTTGGCCTCTCCCAGTTTCCATTTTCAGAGCCTTGCCTACATGGGTCAGAAATTCAGACACATAATCCTCTGCTATTTGAGCAAGGTCAAAATTAAGAAACATAAATTTCCTGTGATTAGAATTAGTTTCCTCTGCTTCAGAAAAAACCTCTTGAGGGCAATCAAAACTGTTAAAAAGAATTGCTGCAAAATTAATACTATGGAGAAGGGTTCTTTTTTTTTAAAATCACCAAAGTCTTTATTTGAAACTCCCCACTGTCTTCTATCAACCTTTGCATCCTTCTGCTGAATTTAGAGCATCTCTAAAGAATCAGCTATGAACTCCATTTCTTTAATTCACTAATACCCAGGGGGTTGGCTTAGTTCTATTAATGTTAAATAGTTATTTCCTCTACCCAAGGAAATCAGTGAGACTGATTTCACTCTTGGAGTGAAAATTGTGTGCAAGGGTTGATCCCTCTAGAAGTGTTAAATCCCAAATTGCTTCTCTAAGTCAAGGACAGCAATTTCAAAGCATTCCCCAATGTCTACCATTTTCCTAACACCAATCTTCTGATCCCTTTTGACCAAATAACATGCAGGGCTCTAAACAAGCAGATGACTTGGCGCTAAGAGGGACACTGCTGTGGAGTGCTATATCATCACTGTGTCTGCTGCCTTCTTTCAGCCTCTGTGTTTTATCTTGTTGTTAATCTCTCACAGTGTCATATTTTGTCTTTAAACATTATTGTACTAATCCTGCTATTTACATGCTGGTATAGACATTTGGAGTCCTGCTGAATCCAATGAGCCCACATATCTCCTGTTTACTGTCAGGGATTTTGATTAACAACTATATGGGACAGACACAAGGGAGTAATCCTGACCCCAGTGAAAGTGGAAAAAAAAAAGTCAGTCATAGGAATTTAACCACTGAATTTCATGGACCCTAAGAATTTTCTTACTAGGGAAACACATAAGATAATCTCAGGACTGCATACAGACATGTATATGCACCAATATATGCTGGAGGCCACCCAGCTGGCAGGCAGTTTGGCAGAAAGAGACCTGTTGGTCCTGGTGGACACCAAGCTGAACATAAGCCAGCGATGTGCCCTTGCTGCAAAGAAGATGGAGTCCTCTGTCACATTAGACAAAGTCTTACCAGCAGGCTGGGAGAGGTGATCTTTCCCCTTTATTCAGCGCTGGTGAGGCTACACCTGGAGTGCTGGGTCTAGTGGTGGGCTCCTCAGTACGGGAGAGATATGGACATAGTGGAGAGATCCAACAAAGGGCCGTGAAAAGGATTAAGGGTCTGAAGAACCTCACATATTGAGGAAAGGCTGAGAAAGCCGGGACTGTTCTGTCTAGAGAAGAGAAGGCTCAGGGGGATCTTAACATATGTATAAATACCTGAAGAGATGTTGCACAAAGTATGGAGCCAGGCTTTCAGTTCTGCCTCTGTGCCAGAAGACACAAACTGAAACACAGGAGGTTCCCTCTGAACATCAGGGAATGCTTTTTTGTTGTGGGGGTGACGGAACACTGGCACCAGTTTCTCAGAGAGATTATGGAGTCTCCTTCATTAGAGATATGTAAAAGTCATCTAGACATGGTTCTGGGCCGTACTTGAGCAGTGTGGTTGGACTGTATGACATCCAGAGGTCCCTTCCAACCTCAACCATTCTGTGATTCTGTGATTCTGAGATTCTGTGAAGGGGGGTCCCCATAGGAAGGAAAAAATAAAAAATAAAAGACAAAACTTTATTAAAATTCTCAATGAAATGGAAATTTCTTTCTTGAAAATCACCCATGTCTTTAACATCTATAAACTGAACAGTAAGTTTTGTTTTACTCTTTCCTCTTAACAACTTATTTGCAAGTCCTTCAGGCTGGAAGCTGGGGGAACCCATTTGCAGTCTACAGCAGGTTCTGAATAAGCCACAGGTTCCTTGGGTAGCAGCTTCCCTTCCTGACTGGAAATGCTGTGACATAAAGGTTTGACTACTGCTTCCAATTACTCTGAAGGGAAATGTTTGATATATTTCACAAAATGTGGAAACATTTTTACATCAGAGATCTCCATCATGACAGCTGCCAACACCTTTTGACAAAAAAAATGATAAAATTTTGACATTCTGACATCTGGACAGGCAGAGAGGCAGCTGCAGTATCCAAACACAATTTTGAACTGATGTGACACTTGGGGATAAGGGCATCAACAAAGATCTGTGAGTTGATTCCTGAAACTATGATTGTGCCAAAGATCTGTTAACACAAAGAGATCTTTCCCCCCTCCCCAAGTCTCAAAGCACTAAAACCAAAAGGTTAGTGTTTTATCCTATACCTCTTTAAGCAGCAGGACCATAACGTTCAGTAGGTATGCTTAACGTTAAAGTAAAACACATTCTGTCAGACTGACAGCCTGAGAGAGGCAAGTCTGATGCAGCTCCATGTCCCCAGGTCCAATCAGTAGCGAGGCTGAGCACATATTCACAGAAGGCACATGCACACAGAGCACGCTTATACAACATGTATATACGTATGTACATAGGCAGCACCAAAGGCTTCATCCTGTTCTCCTCTCTGACTGAGCAGGGCAGAAGTGCACTAGTGAGAACTGATAGATCTACATCTGTACAAGGTGGATCCCTCCAGAACTGGGCTCAGACACTGAGTCTGACCAGCTGCTGCCCCTGCATCCCACTTTTCCCAGATGCTGATATCTGGATGTACAAGCCCCTGAGGCCACAGTTCCACTGCAGTTGCTGGTGCAGACTGTCACACACACAGACAGACACACAAAGCTGTCTGGGACTCCCCATATAGCCATCCCCACTATGGTTTCACCCTTAGGGTCACCCCTGTCTGCCAGACCACATCACGGACTCACTTGCTAGTCCAGCTTGATCTGCACTGGTGGTTCACAGATTTTAGCACATACTAACTTACAGTCGCATTTTGTAACATGCTAAATGTTAAATACTAGATCCCAGGCCCATCACAGGAACCATAAGGGAGGGGCAACAGACAGAATGTCCCTTCCTCTGAGTCCCTAAATTGTGTTCCCACCTGCCATTGTGCCCCTGTGCTCCTCCGGGCTGGTGCGGATGGGCCTTTGACGGACTGGCTGGGATAGGCCTAGGAACAGCCAGTGCAGGGTATTATTTGGAGTCCCCCTCCTTGACTCTCTGTGCTCCTTTTTGGGGGCACATATGGGTTTTTATCACATAACCTAGCACGTAACATATTTAACAATTTACAAAATGCAAACATAAATTAACATGTATTAAAATCTGGGAATATGGGATGCTTCCTATTAATTTAAATCTCCAATATGGTTAACGTTATGCCACTTTCAGAAATATTGTACAAGGCATTGGCAGAGGGCAGGTACAGAGTGACCTCTGTGAGGAGAGGCCTGACAGCCAGCCAAAGTTACTCCACCACAGTCACCATCTCTATTAAGAGTTAGGAAAGTGAGTTCATTTTACAATAATGTGATACCATTAGGGCTGACAAACACTTCCAGGTAGCACAATGTTATTTGCCCATAAAGGTAACCTCCAAATCATCCTTAGATAACAGGGAAAGGAAAAGAAAAGGAATAAACATATTAACTAATTATGATTTAGTCCTTTTATTACTAAAAGTATATTTCTGTTAAAAATATTATCAAGCAAATACTGTTCTCCAATGGACTCTACCACTCAACCACACTAACTTCCTTTTGCTTTTTTCAAAAGGACATCAGTCTCATTCTCCTGTTTCTCAATAAGAAAAACAAAGATACAGATAGACACCAAAAATTATTTTCCTTCAGAAATATTTTCAGAAATGCTTTGTTGTATGAAATAATTTGCAAAATAGTGTGAGGTCATGTAGTTAGAGAGCGTGAAATGAGTTTCACACGAACAAGGTATCTTCAGGTTAGCATGAAATCTTTGAGTGCTTTTATCTTGAGTCTCCTCATTTTCATCACTTCTCCCCCTCCTCCTCCATAAACAAGTAGATCATCTCTAGAATTGTCATTGTATCACCTAAACACAGGTGTGTTTTCTTGTTTTAGATGAGAAGTATTTAAAAGTTGATAAAAATAATCCTTCTTGTCCAACATCTGCAATAATTTTCAAAATTTTGATATGCATAATATGTAAAGATCTGTAGTCTCTGTTCTTTGTATTCTGGATCTCATCATGGCTGATGTGATTTCATCATCTATACCATATCTGTAAGACTGTCATAAAGACATGATTTTTAAAGTGGAGGTGGGGAGCACGCAGAAAGAGAGGTTTATAACAGGCAGTGACATCCTAATATCAAAGAAGTCATAAAATGATTTCTTGTATAGCTGTAATTTAACATTTCTTTTTATATGGGCCATTTTTTTCCCATTATTTGTAGCATGTTTTTCCTTTGCAAACAGACTTAGACAGGCTTTACTTAAGGAAATTTGACAGCCTAACATATGCCAGAGGCAGGCATCACTATTAGAAAGAGCATCATTTTGGAAATGTGAATATATTAGACAAGCCAGAGTAGGCAAAAAAGCAAGTATGCAAAGCTGGAGTGGGGAGAGAGGGCCAGGATGCACTGTGGGAGATGGCCCTAGAAACATTAGGGGAAGGGAAGAGCAGGACACTCTCACAGCTATGTGCTACCTCGTCTTCTCTCCCATTAATCATTAACACCCTGGTGTGGGTCTTACAATCAGACTGTTATCTTGTCTTCAGATCCCATACAGCCTCCTATCTTTCTGTTATTACTCACTCTTTCAGCTCACACTTTCTTTCCAGCATGTTTTGTGAGTCACAGGTCTCACTGCAACAGCAACTGGATGTAAGCAGTGAGGGCTGGGCAGAGGAGCTAGACAAATCATGTGTATATCTCAAAAAATTAGTTTGACTCAAAAAATTAAGAGCACCAAAGATGACTATAAACAGAATGTAGGACGTGGCACTCATTCAGCTTGCTGCCTGTTGGGACAGACAGGATGGCTCAAAAACAGTGTGAAAAAACAATGATTCCATTCTCCTTAAGGAAGAGGACCCCTCCAGTTTGCTATATTTGTATCCCCACTTCTTCTGTCACTATCTTTCAGCATATCTCATTCTCCCAGCTGCGGTTTCAGATGTCGCCATTTTCCACAGCCGGCACTTAAGAAATATTCAACACTATAAGTAACCGCAAAACCTTATTGAAGCTCTGGTTTTGATTTGGGTTTTCTTAAAAGCCAGTCAGTTATGTATATACAAATAAATTAAAGTAAAAAGTAATATTCGTATCCAATAAATATTCTCCAAGCCAGCTGTATGATTTGTATTGACTAATATGCTCCACATTCTTCATAGAATATATAAAAAAAGAACGCAATAAAAACAAAATAAAAGCTATGCAGTACTTAACTCTGTATTACTTTTCAATTATCTAAGGCTGGAGTGTGATTAACTATGAGAAACACAATAGTTTGGGATTTTTTTTTAAATAGATGCATTTTTTATTTCCACTAAACACAGCTCATCATTATGCAAATAAGCATTGTGGGTCTTTGTTGTGGTTTGAGTTTGTTTATATTCCAGATAAATTAGACAATATTTTGGCAGGAGCTTCACATCTTCTTGCAGTCATATGCTCTTGATTAATCACGTGTAATGGCCAAGGAGTGCGTGGGAGGAAGTCATTTCATACCAATCACTACCCATTATTTAAGAACACTTTGACACACTGCCTTGACTGTCCCATAAGAGACCCCAGGGTGAGAGCGAGGAAGCTCATTCTGATATGTGTTACAAGAACTGGTGGAAATCACTGACAAACAGAGCTGGATCATAGAAAAAAAAACATTAGCAGAGAAGCTTGTGTTTCCTCTCTGTTACAAGCAATGGGCACTGATGAAGCTACATCAGTAAAACATCTGTTTTTAAATGAATTATCATTCCTTCTTTCATGGCAATGTAAAGGACTCCCCTCCTGTGCCGATCAGGTGCGGGGTGGTTTATCAATTGGTCTCACTGCTGGAAAGATGCATAGCCTAAAAACCTTAGGTCCTTTGCATTCTCCACAAGGTTCTGATTTCCAGGCACAGCCCCACAGCCTGCAGTCCTCACAACAACCTGCCCCACACAGTTGCCTTAGTGTCATGCAGATACACAAATCTCAGGTTCCCATATGGCTGAGTCATCCAACAGGGAATTATAACCCTTCTCATCTTGTGGTCAAGTACCTTTCATGCTCTGCCTCCCCCAATGTCTCACAATCCTCCTCTTTGCTGGGCACATTAAATAGTACTGGGTCAAGGGATACGGGATCTTGCCATTTCACCCCTAAACTGGTTATGGCTTCACTTCCTCCTTGGGTAGGTCCCACTTCATGATGTTTGAATCCGTACATTTCACCAGGGGAGTGATCTGGCATAGAGAGAAAAGGGATAGGACAAGATGACACAGCAGACACACAAAGAAGTGGTTACAGGGGGGAACGTAAGAGAGAAGGCAAAAAGAAAAAAAGGGACGTGTGGTTGGGTTGGCACTCAGGACACCTATCAGAATAATGTACATGTGTACATTTCCAGGGTTAGATGCCATTGAGTTATCAAAAAATTCACATTGTCATGGTGGGGTGGTTCTTCAGAAAAACTGAAAACAGTCAGTGATCTGGGTGAGGTTTGATTTGGCAGCATGCCATGGAAAAGCTGACTTAGCAGGCACCGTGCACCCTGGTAGACCTAAAGGAGATGGCCAGGTAGGACTTCACACCTCAGCTTAAGAAGTCATAGGAGAAAGGGAGTAAATAATCATCAGCTCTGATGTAGCCAACTAATTACTTGATACTATGAGCATGAAGGCATCTGGGAAGGAGTTACCTTCACCAAGGGTCCCTTCCTTTGTTCAGTGATGCAGATAATGGTACCTTACAGTCCTAAGTGACCAGCTAATCCATCTGAATGGACAGTGTTCATATGTATGTGTGTATACACACAGAAATATGTATATACACACATGTATACATACATGTATACATATGTTTTAAACCATAGTTGGAGAAGACAGGAATAATTTTCCCAGGAAATGTTGACTTCATGTGTTTATTCCATGAAATTAATTTGTTGACTTTGTGGAGGTGTCTCAAAGATTAAGCATGGGAACATGTATTTCTTATTTTCGCCATTACAAATTCGGACCAAGAAGTTTGCTTGATTGCTGGCTAGATTTCTGTGTCAAATCCTAAATGAACTATTAACCTCTCAGCTTTCATAGGAGTTGCTGGAATAAATGGGATCCAGTTTTGCACCCACAGATCATGAGTAATTTGTATCAAAAGGAACATATTTAAGAAGAACTTGAGTGGAACTAGCAGTGATGTGTCTGGCATTTTGTAATCTTGCCATTGGCTAAACCCTCTGACAATGTATCACAAGTTTGATCACATTAAAGCAGAAAGCAGAAAATGTCAGAAAATACCGAGATGGCTTAGCTGATGAATGGAAGACAGTTGGGGAAAAGGAGAGGGGATTTCACTTTTCAGTGATTTGTCATCATTGTGTGAGCAAGAAATTCACACAAAATTTGCCCTCATCACCTGTAATGTACCCAATACATGGAGAATGAGTTCTGCAGATAAAACAGATATCGGGATGGAGAATCTGATAATTCATTTTCCTGCTTCACACAAACTGACTTCTGAAAAGCCAAACTAAGTGCAAAGGCAGCGCTCACTTTAAAGCAACACCCAAGTTTCAAATTTTCTGAGGAAGAATTATATTTCCTTTACTTCTCCTGCTCACATTGTACCTCATGGAGAATAAAGAAGAAATTAAGAGTGAAAGAAGCTCAGAAGGACTCTGCACACATTCTTGTAAATGAATGCATTTTGGAAAAGCTTGCTTTTTGATTCAACTCAATGCAGTTGAAAGTCAATACAATAAATGCTTTCCAGAGTGCACTTACAGCTGTCTTCCATGTGCTGGCTGGTAATTGCTGCTAGAATTGACAGCAGCAAAATTGTTGTACTCAGTCAAACCCAGCTGGTATCTTCTCTCCAGTTGTCTCTGGTGTTGCAAGCTCCTTCGCCATAATATTTTGAAGAACCTGTTAGTGCCACATAAAACTGGAGTTGCACTTATGACCTGCATGGAAATGTAATAGGGGAGGTGGATCTTTTGAAAAGGTATAGCAGTTTCAGAGAACAATTTTAATGGTGAAGTCTGTGGGGAACGAATGATGACATCCTATTTTTTTTCTGGTAAAAATTGTCAATGATGCCATGTTTGACAAATGTGTAAGACCAAGGTGGATCACTGGGAATAAGACTGAAGCCATCCATACACCATGTTGTGGAATACTTGTAAATTTCCAAGATGATGAACAAGATCTTAGAATGAAATATTAGAAATAACTTCAAAATTATGGAAGTAGCTATCTGAATAAAGGTTTCAAATTGTTGCTGTGGCAAAGGGGACTGACTTGAATCTGGAATACATTAACTGAAAAACATCAAGTAAGAATAGAGAAATAGTAGTGAGATCATTCTGGAATTGATTTAATGTCTACATATGAAAAAAATGACCAATCACAAATGGCTTAAAAATAACTGAAATTTCATTGATGTTTAGGAAACTTGAGTTATAGGCAAATACTCGCAAAACCTGATTTCTGTGCTTAAATGCTGAACAGACTACAAGGAACTGAACATCTACAAAGTGAAATAAATGGATGGGTGGATGAGCTGGAAGCTGAAATTAATAGGCTAAAAGCAAGACACCTTATTTTCACAAGGGAAAAGGTTATGTTTGGGCAAGGAGGATTTCCCTGACTTGAAATGTTTAAATCAAGACTGGATATTTTTTCCCATTTAAAATATATTTTTGTTTTAAATAGGCATTGTAGAATCAGTGGAGAAATTACTATTTCATATCATCTGTGTTATAAAAAGATGAAAGTGGAGGGTCGCAGCAGTTCACTCTTGACTTAATATATAGACCCGTATGAAATTATGGTCCAGTTAGCAGCTGGACTTTGGTCAACTGATGCAATTCTGTTCAGTGTCAGTGACCCGGGCTCCTGCTGCTCACTGGCAAGCTGGTTACACCAACTCGCTCTTGAAACTACGGTTCCCAGCAACTCACAGCAACCCAACAATTCTATTGCCTGAATAAAAGTGTGCTTGAGACAGCAGAATAGATGCAATTAAAGCTCTTTTATGTTTTTTAAATGCTGTGGGACAAGGATGCAGATCTTCCTGCACCCTCATAATGGCACAACTAATTTGTGCAGTCATTTTATAGCAGTAACAAATTTTCTCGTGGCAATTATTAATTGACATCTTTAGACTACATCTAGTCCCCATGACCGGGTGAGCACTCTAATCCCATACCTGAGTGAATGCTCCACCCACCTTTTTTTCTTCCAAACACAACATCCACACAAATCCTCTGTGCCTTGGTTTCCATTGAGAAGGAAACTCAAATACGTATTTTGTACAGGGGACTGGTCCACACCAGTGGTGTGCACAGACCTCCTTTCCTTTCTGTTCTTTTTTTTTTGCATTACGATGTACAACAAATGAACAGGCGCCCAGAAAAAAAAAGTAGAAACAGGTAATTCTGGATTCAGTCCTGACTGGATGAAGTAAGTTTCCTTCCAAAAAGAAGAAAAAGAACATATTCAGCATATTCTGGTGTCTGACACACCATACCAAGAGTTAGCACTCAGCCTTGGCACCATCTTTTTGTCCCTGTGTCACTGTATCAGCATGACTAGAGCATTTAACCTCTGTTTGCTCTGCTTCCAGCTACTGATCCTGTTTTTTGGTGGTGTTGTTTTGTTTTTCTTTCTTTTTTTTTTTTCTGAGGCTGCTTTCTGTGTGAAAAATAGCAATGCAGCAAACCTTGTAGCAAACACACTGTCCTGGAAAATCCAGTGTCTGGATATTGGATTACCAGTGATGTTCCTGTACCTAAAGATCCATGGAGAAGACCGAGCTTCCTTTCATTTCCACGAGGTACACAGAAGAACTCTTGCTAGAAGGCCTGATCACTGTCAGCTCTCCACCATGAGAAACAGCCTCTTACATACACAGCAGAGAAAGCTTGGAGTCTCGGAGAACACAAACAGGAGAGGGAATTTGGTTTTATTTTACCACACAGTCCCTCCTGAACACAGCTCTTTAGCTATCCAGAAGTGCAAAAGTAGGAAAAGATTCTTTCCACTTCTCATGCTCAGTTAAAAAAAAGTGAAAATAGGAGGGAAAGAAAAACAACAAGGAAATAGAATCCAAAAATCCAAGTTTATAACATATTCCATGATAGCAAATCTCAGTAGAGCCTATAGTGCCTGTGCTTACCCTGCACCATACTCTTCTTCTGTGCGTGAAAAATTTGGGAAAACCAGACTCTTCCTGCCAAAGCTGGTTTCTTTTTTCCTCCATTGCAAGCCCAGCAGTAGACTGTTGGGTGAGCACCTGAGAAAGGAATTTCTAGCTTATTGAAATGACTTATAATAAGTGCTTGAGTGATTTCCGGAACAGCAGAAAGCTGTGTGCATGAATGTTTTGGCACACATGAGAGTAAGGCAGATGTTAGCCTCATACCTCCATCTATTTGAATAATATATATTGTACAATATCCAGTTTGGCTATCCTCAGCCTCTCATTCAAGCTGCTGCTGCTGTTGGCTCAGCCAGCCATTTGGCACATATGACACAGCTTTAAATCAAAGCTTGCTCTTAAAATGTGGTGTGCCTCTCTATGGTGAATAATTTTGAGGTGAATTTGGGAATCAGAGCAGAGTGTTTCTTTGCTGTTACAGAAGTGGATCTTGTTCCTACTGCTGCTACGGAATTCTTGCATAATTTGTTACTAATTTTGAGGGAAAATATCTATATCTTAAGTATTTTACTGAATTCTTAAAAAGACACATTTGAAAAAATAAAAAACAAAACAAAAAAAACCAAAAAAGAAAACAGCAAACCCTGAAACTAGGAAAAGTTGGCTATGCTCAATTACTTGCATAACAAAGTTGTCTTATAAAAACCCCTCTTATCACAAAGATATATATGCCCTGAAGGTAAGAAAAAGAATAAAAACCCCCAAAAACCAACAATAACAAAGAAAACCCCACTTAATATTTTCCTTTTTTTTTTAAAATTAAGTAATAATAATTGTTTCTAGGAACCTTCCTGAAATCAGTAAAGTGATACAAGGGGTCAGAAGCTGAACAACACAAGAAATGTGTAAGAATTTGACAGAGCGACCGAGTATGCTAGGAACAGTCAAGGTCACAATAAATTAAAATCACCATGAAGAGAAGATGTAGTTCATTACCTGACTGTTTTACAAATTCAGCCACCTGAATAAGGTTTCGTCTGGCAACTGCTGCTCTCAACAGAAGTGGGAATTAATATGGAAAGCACCTGTTACAACACTGTTGCCTTATGAGGCATCAATGGAGAATCTAAAACTAAAGACTCAAACCTCTCCTGTCTAATTTAGGACCTAAATGTTTTGCTTTTCCATTACCATCATTGCTGTTGTCTTTTTTTTTTCTAAAGAAACACAGTGGAAAAAACCATTTATTAAATATGTCAAAATTCACCCCTTTCAAAGTAATGAGGGAAATTTATAGGTAACGAAAGGAAAACATCCTTCACACCATTTAAAGCTACAAAAGCTGGTACATGATAAGGAAAAAATGTGTCTCTAAAGTTTTGGCCCTGTGCTTTGACCACATGAGCAAACATATCTGAGATGAAATTCTAAACCCATGATGAATAATGTTACATGAGGTCCAAAAAAGTGTCCAAATAATGAAGCACTGTGAATGATTCTGCAAATTTCCTCATGGAAAATGCTCAGTAATATGAATTCTTTCTGAAAAGACAGTCCATTATTAGGTGGACAACAAGATGCATCCAGGGAAATGTAGAACTGTCACTCTTCATTTTCCATATGCTGCCTGAAGATTAGGATGATGAATACCTTATTCAAAAAGATACAAATTTGTACATAAAAATGATAAGCCAAAGTTTTAACTGGTAAAAACCAATGCAAACATTTTTGAACCAGAGATTTAAAACTGACTGCCTCTCCCTGTAGATATATTTTAATTCTGAATTTAATTTTCTTCTGGCATGCACTTTTAGTTCCATAGCTGCAGGCATCTCGCGAGCAATATGGTGTGCAATTTGTTAGAAGAGACAAGACCTGGTCCAAATATTTGCAGTAAATAACCAGGTAAGTTACTCACTGGGAGCAGGTTACAGATATTTTAACTTCTTATAAAAATACATGTTGATTTGTTAGAAAGAGTTAAAACCAACATCTCTTCTACACAGGTTAAACATTTCATCTTGTAAAAGGCAAGCTGTTCAAAATTAGGCTTTGAGAGAAAAATATAAAGAATATTGTTAAAACAAACATTTTTTTAATACTTTGATGGTAAATTTCATTTGTAACTGGTTTGAGCTTTTTTTTTGCACTCTTAAGGGATTCGCAATCTGTTCTGCTGACTTTCATTCTGTTACAGAGAAGTGACATTTATTATCTCAATGATAAAATATGAGATGATCCTTTATTATTAGTCATGAATAAATTTGGAATGGAAATTACAAATTTTACAACTGTCACAGCTGTGAGGTCCTAAAGAGCTTTCCAGCAGGACAGGTGAGAATAAAGAGCTCTCTTGAGTCTTAAAATGGACATTTATCAATGCAGTGTAAGTATTAGATATTATGGTTCTCTGTAATAGCATTGAGACTGGTTTTGGTGATCCAGGAGGTTCTGTTCTGTTAGAGTTATTTAAAACATTTTAATTTTATATGTTTAAAAGACACCTAGAAGCCATAGAAACTATTTTTTCCTTACCCACATTTCCATTTTTAACTGACAAAATGCAAAAATATTACTGACCACTTTGAGTGTTATATTAAATTGAACATTTATATTTCAATATTTTTAGGTAATGTTATTTTTTAGTCTTCTTGTAAAGCATTTAAACACATTGTCTTTATTTATGGAGGTGATTTAATTACTCTTCTTCCCTTGAATATAAATTCTATAATTCAGTACTTTTTGTATTTCTATTTTACTATTCTTTCAATGCAATTTATTGGGGAAGAAAAATTGTTCCAGTAAAACCATAAAGAGATATAAAATAAAATGTAAGTGTATAACTTTTCTAGGAAAATAGTTTTATATATTTTTCCTGGCTTTTTTTTTTTCTGTTGGCTAGTATTGTGGGAATAATTTGAATTTTTGTCTCCTGCAGAAACATGTAGTGCAACCTCTTAGACATGTTACAAGTGATTAAGAGGTAATTGAACAGGTGTATTTAAAGATTTTTATTCCAGTCTCTTGCACTACTGAAAATTGTTGAACTTATTGAAATCTATATACTCAGATTCAGCATATTATTGTACTGGACTAATATGAAGCATTTTATCACATCTAGATCATGCATAGCAAACAGCTGACTCTTTAAATTGGTACTTAAAGTCATTAGGAAATCATAGAAAATAAGAAAATAAGTAGGTTTCTGTCCATCTGCCTAAGGATGGAGAGATCCACTGTCCCTACAGTATTCCATATACAATTTTTTTTAACTTTTAATTAAAACCTTAGAACCACAAAAAAAGTCTGCAACCATTATAGGCAATACTCTCCTGGGCTCCCACTGATAGAGTATCTTCCTGAATATCCAACATTAATCTCTCCTCCTGTATTTTTAGGCATTGTTTTCTCCACGGTCTATGGTAGATACAGGAACTGACTTATTCCCCCTCTATGTCTCAGTGATGTTTTTATTCAGTGAAGATTTTACTTTACTTTAAAAAAGACACTTGATTCTTTTCTTACAATGGATTATGAATTTCTGATCACTCTTGTTTTTTTCCTTAACTGTGATATCTCAATCTAAACATAGGATTCTGGCTGCCACGTAGGACAGAAGACTTGCTTCATGGGTCTTCAAGATACTCCATCAGCTTACACAACTCCACATAGTTTTGCTTTTCTCTTATGATATCTTTGACTTCTTCTGGGCTTCTGAATCACCATTAGCACCTCACACACACACCTCGTGTCCCTGCAAAAAGGGTCTATGGCAAGAATAGCAATGTATGATTTGTCACATGATTTTTTTCTGTTGGCTGTTCTTTTAAATTTGTTTCAATTTTTTCTTCCTCAGTCTTAATCATATATTCAGCACAGGAAAAAAAGTAGACAAAAAATAGACAAAACGTACAGCATATTGGACTCCAGGACACAGCAGTCACAACTAAATGTATTGTTAAACTATTTTAAAATTAAACAAGAAAATCAGAAAAAATGAACTTGTCCAATAAATCACTATTTCAGTATTTCACTACTTTGATATTTCAAAATGTAATTTCCAGGAAAATAAATTTTCTTGGGGAAAATTAAATTCCAACCCATTTCTCAGTCCCAATTTTAATGGGAGAAATATTTACAATTATAAATAAGTTTGGATATGAAGTTCAGAAGAGAATCCAATACTCTGATGAGTTGAAACAGAACTCTCAACACCTCAGAAACTAGAAAGGAAGAACATTCCACCTTGTCACTGCATCAAGTCACAAAGAGCTGCAAAAGCATTAAAATGACCTGAGGATATAAAAACACATGCAGAGTTTATTATAAAGTAATCATGAATACATTCATATATTCAGCTGAATATTTTAGGGATATTTTTAGAGCATGATCAGCAATCTTGTATTCAAAGTTTGACTCCTGTTTGGAGACATGGTTCTGCCATTGTCATTGGCACCCACATATCCCTGACTGTGTCTTTGTATTAAATAGTCATTTTTCCTCAGGGCACCTCCTGCATGAACACAGGACATGGCAGCATAGCTTAGCTCAAACTTGGGAACTTGTCGGTAGGAAAGTTTTCCCTGTTGAAGGGAAAACAATTCAAAATTTCACATATATGACAGACATGACTTTATATAATTAATCTGATACTTATATCAGAATATTTATATTAAACTACATTAAAATATTTTAATTTAAAACAGTTTAAGGATATTTTCTCCAGATTCTGAATAGTTATTTAAGGTTGTGCAGTCAAATATGAATTTTAACTCCTCCACTGAGCAGCATCATGTTAAGATCTTTTACCAGCCAATGACTTCCCATAGAGGACAGGCTGAGAGAGTTGGGGTTTTTCAGCCTGGAGAAGGCTTTAGAGAGACCTTATAGCAGCCTTACAGTGCTTAAAGGTGCATACCAGAAAGATGGGAAAGCACTCTTGATCAGGGAGTGTAGTGAAAGGATGAGAGGTTTTAAACTGAAAGAGGATAGATTTAGATACTGGATTTTAGGAAGAAATTTTTTACTATGAGGGTGGTGAGACACTGGAACAGGTTGCCCAGAGAAGCTGTGGATGCCCCATCCCTGGAGGTGTTCAAGGCCAGGCTGGATGAGGCTTTGAGCAACCTGGGCTACTGGAAGGTGTCTCTGCCCATGACAGGGGGGTTGGTACTAGCTGAAATTTAAGGTCCCTTCCAACCCAAGCCATTCTGTGATTCTATGACTTTCCCCAGAAATAGGTCAAATATTTCAGCATATACTGAAAGATCAAAACCTTTTCAGAGAAGCCATTGGTTTACAGCCCTACATCTCTGTGTAAATACACATACATCTGCAAATGGATATATATGGTTTGTTTAAATATTATTCTACTTTGTTACATGTGTAAATAAGCTAATGAAAGGAATTACACTAAAAAGATTTGTGACAGTGAGCAGTGGGATAGGTGTTGCAATTGTGTAACATATGTAAATATTAGAATATAATTTATTATGTGTTTTTTTCTGTTCCACAGTAAAATAAGATGTCAAAACTTGAATCCTTCCATTCCTTAGACACTCCATCTCTCAAAATTGAAATCTTGACCAGACAGTAGGGACTAAGAATTTAGAATTTAGCTAACACTGCTGGTAATGATCTCAGAGATGGAGAAGTGTCCAGCACCCATCACTATATTTGGTTTGAAGAACTAACTACTGTAAAACCTTTTACAGGATATGTAAGGCAATGAAGCCATGTTGATCACTGCTTCTAAATTTTTTTAGGTAAAGAATATTACAAGTTCCACTGTGAAAAACAACTAACATTTGAACTGGATAGATCTTGATTAAGAAGCTTATGAAGTCATGGCTGTGGTCACACTCCCTCCACAGGTATGCAAATATTTGACCTGGTGGTGACCATGTTTGGTAGGTTAACCCTGTCTGGCTACCAGGTGCCCACTAAGCCACTTTCTCACTCTGCTGCTACACAGTGTATTTTATTCTTTATTAAATATGTTACCACAGAGGCACCACCATCATCGCTGATGGGCTCAGGTTTGGCCAGCAGCGGATCCATCTTGGAGCCAGCTAGACCTGGCTCTGGCTGACACGGGGGCAGCTCCTGGTCTCTTCTCACAGAAGCCACCTCTGCAGACCCCTTACTTCCAAAGCCTTGCCATGTAAACCCAATACACCATCCCAAAAAAACCAAGAATTTACCCTTGCCAAATAGATCTGTGAGATCAGGTCTGAGAGCAGTGTTATTACTGAGTGACCCAATATCCACAATAATGAGCCTCAAGTTGTAATGTCAGGTCCTACTGTCTCAAGTCAGCAAATATCTCTGGAATGTGCTCCAGTCTACTTCCTTGGTAGAAGCCCCGGGTAACTATCAAAGTGTGAAAAGGGCAACCTTGCAAAACATATCTACATAGTATAATGCATTATTTAGTAAAAATGGATACTAAAATCACGAATAGCTGCATAGAAAATAGCTATGGATGGGAAAACAGGATATAGACTAGACATTAGGAAGAATTTTTTTACTGTGAGGGTAGTGAGAAACTGGCAGAGGTTCCCCAGAGAAGCTGTGGATGCCCCATCCTTGGAGGTGTTCAGGGCCAGGCTGGATGAGGCTTTGAGCAACCTGGTCTAGTGGAAGGTGTCCCTGCCCATGGCAAGGGGGTTGGAACTTGATGATCTTTAATGTCCTTTCCAACTCAAGCCATTCTATGGTTCTGTGATTCTATGATATAACTCCCTGGTGATGTGGCTATGCTAGAGGAACAGTTTGAGTATCTCTCTACACCACATTGTGCAGAAGATCCTGCTGGGATACTCTTAAATTGTAGAAAGTAAATGGGGCAAAAAATCATTTTTTCAATCATCCAGGTGCAGTAATCTGTTCTCAGTCTCATAGAGATGGCAGAGGTTTAGTCAGCTTTTGCTGCTGTAAGAAGAGTGGGCTGAAATTTTCCTGATTCCTCATCTGTCTCAGTAAGATTGTACAGCAAGTGGTTCTCTTACTCCATAGTTCTGTCTTCAAAAACAACCACAAAAGGTGATTAGGAAAAATGTTAGGAAATGCCAAAAACAAACATGAAAAACTCTGTATTGACTTTGTATTTTTCACAAAGCCATTTTCTTTCCTCTCTTTGAGAGCAATAAACTGACGTTTACTATTTTTTTTTAACACTGCTTGCACCAAAAAGGTATGCAGGATGTGTAATACAGATGAACTCTTAATCTGTTAAACATCCTGACAGGTCAGCCTCTGGACTAAGTCAGGGTAGCTCTTTTCACATCCTACAATTTATTCTGATTTCAATCTGATTCACAACGTGGTCCTTAATTTGAATTTTTTGTGGCTTTCAAATACTTTGTCTTTCAACATTTATGATTCATTTACGCTTCTTTTTTATTCCACAGCTGATAAAAAACAGTGTTTACCATCAGATACATGCACTCAGTATTCTTTCCATCTCATTTACATTTGATATATGTATATGTGTGGATGAGTAGTAGCAGGTTTACCTGCCTGAGACACTGAATCAGAAGTTGATACACACTGAAAGAACAATGTAATCTCTTCAGTTGTCGTAAGTCAAACCTTAGATACGAGATTACTTCCCCTCAATTCAATAATATGGATATGCTTTCAACCCTCACACGTGGGCTCAAAGCAAAGGAAAAAGATGTTTCATTTTACAAGATGTTTCATTTATACCACACAGGCTCTCGTTCTTGTATTTACACATGATTAGAATCTCCCTACCTCCCAGCTCGGTTTCACCCAAATGCTGTGGTTCTCGTGTGAAGGCTTGGAAAATAAAGGGCTAAATTATCTCATAGAGTCATTATATGGCAGTCAATGAAATCACACAAGTAGGAAGAAATACTCCCCTCATGGGGCAGAGGTGGCACAATCTGGAATTAAAGTAAGCCATGGGTAAGCCAGGCTTGTGAAGCAGTTGCATTCGTTGCTCTTCAACAATTTGAAGAGGTTTTGTGTTACCCAGTGGGTGAACTTTATCCAGAGAAACAAGCTCCACTTAATTTACTACAAATCCTGGACAAACCACTGATTTTCATGCTTGATTTTACATTGCTAATTCTTTAAAGTATCGAACTTTCTTAAATGAATGTGATTGATGGAAAAATCTGCCTTGAGGGTGGTTTAGCATGCAGAGAACAGGTATGTTAACAGCTCATTCTGCTTAACATGGGATTAGAGTATGCTCAGGGTTTATGTGACAAACATGACTTCTACTGACTTTCTGCTTAGAGGGTAGTGTTATCTAACAATGCCAAAAGAAAGGTAATTCATGCATTAAAAATTAGGAACTTACATATAGGGGGAAAATAAAAAGTTTTCATTGTAAGAATGAAAAGTAGAAACCATACAATAATTTTATGAAACTGCTCATGCCTAGAGGACTTATCTCTGCTGACTTTATGCATCTACAAGTTCAGGGTCTGTTAGGAGAGAACTACAACCAGTTGATCACCAATCCCATGTTGAGATATACTTCTGATATGGGTGGGATACATATGACAGGTTGGATCAGGCTTTGAGCAACCTGGTCTAGTGGAAGGTGTCCCTACCCATGGCAGGGGGTTGGAACTCGATGATCTTTAAAGTCCTTTCCAACCCAAACCGTTCTATGATTCTATGATTCTATGACCGCTTAGAAATTCCTCTTTTCTCATTCATTAGAGGATTACTGATTGACCAGGTAACTAACTTCCTTGTTCTATATCTGCTGCTGAATAAGGATTTTCTCTGGATCTGAGACAAATTTGCACTGACAAACCATGTCTGTACTGCATAGCATTTGTCACTATATCTCCTCTGGACCCCCTGATTGCCTCTTTGGAGTCATAAAGGAACATAATTTGTGTGTGTGTTTTTCTTTTTTTTTCCAGTTCAAAGTATCATAAATAATGTGTTGGCTGTATAGCAACCTCTCACGGTGGTGTTTTCACACCACAACTCTGAAGGTGTGTGTTACAGACCCTTGAGCATGGCACATGGTAGTGTTTGAGAGTGCACATCCTGATGGAACATGGTTAGATGGCTTTGTAGGGTGTAAAGGGCCAAATCTGGTGCATTATTTTCCTAAGGGCCTGCTGGGACTTGTCTCTGATGTATGCAAGCCCCTGAACCAACTGGGCATTGTTTGAGAAAATGTTTCTTGCCACATGATAATAATTTCAGGATAAGCACGATTCAGAGTTTGAGCCCACACCCTGGTCCTGTTTTATTTATCAATATACATGCAGCCCCAGGTGGCTGAAGTTACATGAGGTGAGCAATTCAGACTTGTAACAGTGACAGTCAAGAGTGTAATTGCTCACCAGTCATTAAAGTAATTTTAACTGTTATTGAATGAAAAAGGATATAATTTTTACTATTTTTTTTATTTCTTCAAACAAAACTATTCACTAAGGTTTATTCAAAGTTAAACTCAAAGTTTAATAAGTGAGATTAAATTAGAGATTAAAAATTTGATTCCATTTCCTAAGCATATGTGTCTTGTGCCAATCTTGACACTTTAAAGTATTATAAGTACCTGCATAGAACTCATATCAGAAACAGTTCTTAAAGGAAAGCTATGGTATTTTAGAAGGCTAGTGGGATAACTACAACATCTCATATAGCACTAAAAGCCTTTGTTTAAGTAACAGAATTGAGCGCATGATGTCTACAGCAGAGATGTCTGCAGTTTTACTGTTGACCCAGATTGGCATCATACTTCACGAGGAACTATAGACGACAGATTTTATATAAAGGTTGTCTGACCAAATGTAGTTTCTACTTTAGATGGCACATACTCTAAGCTTTGTTAACTGTATTGAACTAGTTCTCCAACGAGTTTGGTTGCATCCCAGTCAACTAGCTCAGCTATAGACATTTAGACTGTAGAGGTACACTTTGCCATGTATATTTAACCTCACTCGATATTCTATTTGCAAATATAAAGTGGAAATAAAACATGTAATAAACACAGTATCTTGATCAATGTTCCTTTTATTTCTGAGAATACCAGCGATTTTCTTGAATTCCTACTGGGCCAGGCTAGGCAGTGTTTCTCTATGACTGTAACCATCTCACTGTGCAAGGCATCTGGTGGCGGATTGTGCTGTAGGAAGGGAAGGTCGGTGCTATACACGAGTTATCCAGCCCTTACTTATCAATTTGCCTTTCAGGCAAGTTTACCCAAGAGAAATGCACAGAGATGACCTATCTCAGAATAAAATTTCCTCTGACTCATTTTGGCCTTGCCAGATGTACATGACTGACAAAACCCACTACATTTATTTCATTGAAAAATATTGTAAAGGTATTTCCATCAGTGTTTGATATGTGGAATCTCAGCTACCAGAAAGCCTTACAATCAATTCTGGCTGTTTTGAGACTTTACATCTAATCCCAACGCCTGGGTAAGGTAAATGGAAAATAATGACAAATCTCAGGAAAGTGATTCAGATGCTACTGGTTTGGAGTTTTTGCTTTTTAAGCATTTCTGGTTGGTTTGATTTTCAATAGGCCACTCAGGACCTCGGGTAATTAAGAAATATGCAGCCACTAATGTTTCACTTCTGTTGAGATTCCTCAGAGATATGGTTTCCTGCATAAGTAAGTGGCTGCACTCTCAAATACAGGAAAATTTCAGTTTCAAAATATGTCCTTATTGTTTTACCATGGTTTTTAGCAGAAAAACCTTTACAGTTTAAGATGATGCTGATGCAGATGATCAAGTGGTTATCACTTCATTTTCCTCATCCATGTTTTCTTAATAGCAGTAGTGTCTTTATCTCAATTTGCTCCAACTCTGAGCAGCAATAAACAGAGCTCTGTTTACTAACACAAAGCATTTAATTTCTTCACGGTGTCATGAATACAAAATAAACACAGAACATTACACAACTGGTGACACTTAAATGTAAGTCAATTATGCGGGTTTAATGTATTATACACATAGCATCTGTACATGCAACAGCATGAGAGTGAAAAGCACTTAAATAATTAAGTTAATGTGAAAGTACTGGGTAATTAAAGGGCACAGAGGAGAACAAATGGAATTTGTTTAGTGAGAAGGTTTATAGATTTGTGAAAGAGGGGAGGATGGCATTTTGTAACAAAGCTATGTCCTACCTTTCAGCTCACAAGTAGATGGTTCATGATAAATTTCTCATCCCAGTCTTGCTTCCTGGGATTGCTTTCTAGTCTTTTTATGGGTTTGATTATGATTTTATGCTACAATGGCATTGTCCCTGGTTGATACTAGAGCCAAGGACAAAAAGAACCACAAAAACAGTTTGGAATGGGGGAAAAATGACCTCAAGTTCATTACAGAGTGTCAAGAATGTTTTCATTTCTGGAAACTAGTAGGTCCCCGCTGCAGTTATGGCCATAAAACTGTGAGTATTTATGTTTCTTGTAATATAAACATCAATAGAATAATCAATAATGTTGGTATAAAAACGTATGCATCTGGACAGCAAGGTAAGGAAAGGAATGGAATGGAATGGAAGGGAAGGGAAGGGAATAGAATAAAGCAGGCTATTTCAGTTGTTGAATTTCATCCCATTAATCATTGCCCAGTGCTCCAGTTTTCTAGATCCCACTACAAGGCCTCCTCTCTCTCAAGAGAGTCAACAGAACTTCCTAGTTTGGTATCATCAGCAAACTCGTTAATGGTGTATTCAACTCCTGCACCCAGATCATTGATAAACATATTGAACAAAACCGGCCCTAGAATTGAACTCTGAGGAACGTTGCTGAAGTCTGGTCACCAGTCAGATGTAGCCCATTCTCCACAACCTTTTGAGCTCCGCCCTTCAGACAGTTCTTCACCCAGTGCACCATGAACCTGCATTGTGCATACCCAAACCACAGCTCTGCAATCTGTGACTTCTTCCTTCTGCAAAGCCAAAATCCTATCTTCTAATTGAAGTGTTAAACATAACTGTACTGGCACACTGTGCTGAAAAAGTTAAACATAACAACAGCCTGGTGTACTGCCCTCCATTCAGACTCATGCTGCTTTACAAACATCAAGATGAAAGATATTTGTGGTCAGACAGCTGGTGCAAGGTCTATTTACATCCTACTTAAATCTTCATGGCACTCTTCCTGAGTGATAGGTAATCTTCACTGGTGCTGTTTAACAAGGAGAAAACCTTCTGTCCAGAAAGGTTGTATGACTTACTTACACTTTAGTCAGGAAAATAAACAGAGAAACATGTTGTCTAAGAGTTATTTATTTTAAAAAGTAAATGAAAAAAATATATTCCTCATTCCAAGGTCTTTCTGGAAACCAGTGAAGACATGACAAGGAGAAAGAAAAACTAACTTTATCTCTCCTCCTTTTTTTTTCCATAGTGTATAAGAGGACAGATCTCTACACTAATAGAGTTTTGTAATTTCTCCTTCTATCTTTCTAATAAT
>VZTO01014180.1:0-19388 GCA_013400615.1 Syrrhaptes paradoxus
GGACTTTTGCAGAGAGATAAATGTGGACTCACCAGCCTGCCAGTGCAGAGCTGAGGATGCTCTCCGAGGACCGGGCAAGAGGATGGACACGTTGAGCTGGTGCCCTTCCCACTGCTGGTGCTGTCAGCCCTCAAGGAGCCCAGCAATGCAGCTAATAATGGAATTTCTGGTCTATAAAGTCTCAGTTTATGAATGCTGTAAGAACTTCTTGCTACAGGAGAGAACAAGGCAGCATCACAGGGGCGGGGGGACTTTGGAGTGAGGTGAAGCCCAAACACTTGGGTTTTCCCCATTTGGCTGCCCCAAATGAATATTTTGTCCAGTTCGGCTCAGTGTTTAATACTCAGGCTTGGCTGGGGAGCCATCAGAATAGATGATAGAATAAAAAGCTGCGGTTCAGTCCCATCCTGCCACGGCAGCTCCTCCTCTCCTCCAGCAGTTACCGTGCTCTGCTTCCTAGCAGCCGGCAGAGGGTAATTATTTATGCAGCAGCTCCCGGGGAGCAGAGCATCTATAGTTAACACAGATCGTCCTGCTCCAGAGAGTCTCTGTGCTTATGAATGTTGCACATGCTTCCAGCTCAGTGATTGCTGGAACAGGGAGATGCAGATATTTATTTTTCATGTGTGCATATATATATATATATATATGAATATATTCAAAATATATATATATATATGATCTCATGTATATACACACACACGTACAGTTTGTGTTTGGATTTTGTACATACGCAGCTTGGCATTTAGGTCACATTTAGGACTTTCTTGGGAGCCAGGAGGTGGAGAAAAACTCTTGATGCTCTTCAAAGGGAATTTAGGGACAGCAGGGCTCAGCTGCACCCAACATGGAGTTCAGCCGGCTGCCAGCAGGACCTGGATGTCGCGTGACAGAGGACTGTGACCCAGCCAGGTCTGCTGCAATAAAATGGGCTAAGGCAGGGTGCTGCAGAAGGCTTTAAGACTGCTTCTTAAACAAAGAATCTCCAAAGAGGTTAGGGACAAACAGGGTGGAGCTGGCTTTATTATATTTGTCCAACACATGGAAATTCACTCACTGAATGATGCTACTTTGCTCATTAGAGCAGCAACTAAACCCGTTGGCTCTGCTGAGCTTATGGGAGACCAGGTCAGAAGAGAATCCAAAGCCCATATTGAAGAAACGTTGATGTTTACAGCTCATGGGAGGAGGGGGACGGACCGGAGCAGAGGTTATTGAAGTGCCTCGGCGAGGCTGCATGGAGCTGATCCACTGTTGATGGTTATTCCTGGTTTTAATTTGTAGCTCTGATGTTCTAGGCAAATGTCATAAAATCAACAGTGTTTTCCTTCATCCTGCAGCCACTACGTTACAGGGGTATTTATCTCAGGAATAGAAAGGAAATATATCAGCTAAGTATCCTCAAGAGACAGTGATAGTCCCAGAGCAAAATAACATCAAAATTTCCAGATGCTCATATCCGGAGCCTGACTTGGGTTCAGTTCCGGCTCTGTGGCAATACCTTTATGTTTCTGTAAGCCTTTCCTTTGATGAGCACTAAAATACTATACACACGTTAATCTATCATGATTTGCAATATCCTGCGAGGTAAGTACCACTGGACCTGCTGCACATCTGGAGAGGAGCGATACCCATAGCAGCTGCTTATGCAGAGGTCACAGGACACATTTTCTTTTAGACTCTTTTTCTGTTTTAATGCAAATATTGTCATCAACTTTTCTTTTTTTTAATCCTTTTTGGNTGCGACTTCTTCCTGCCATCACACGAACTTGCCCCAGGCGGCTGCCGCTCTCTGTGCTCGCCCATGGACTGGCGTTCTTACCCGGCATTATCTTATCCGGAGCTATTACCCTGCAAAATGCGACATTATCTCCTTACTGCCCGGAGCTAGCTCAGGCCTCTCTCCTCATTAAATGACAGGAGAAAGTGGCACAGGTCAGCCACACGCTCACCCTCCAGGATTTCTGACAAGACGCTTTGTGCGGAGGGGAACACGCCAGTGCCAGGGGCCTCGGAAGAAGCCAGCCTGGGCACGCACAGCCTTTAAATGCGGCACAGAAATGTTTATTTTATCAATATGTTTTTACTAGCAAAAAAATCTTTTATTCTAGTTTTCCTTAATTCCATGGCATTGGTTCTTAATGATGCATTCATTGGTCATTGTGGCAAAATACATGAGAAGGAAGGACTTCTTCTTTCCTAAATTGCATGAATTTTGGGGACTTCTTTGCTCCCCATAAGCAGGAAGAGATGCCCAGGAACTTATTTTCTAATTCTCACTCAATACAAGGGGTGGTTTTACCTGGAATACTGTGAGGATGGCGGCAGGGAAGGTATCAAAATTCGTGGTTGGCGTTTCATCTTGGAAATTGAATCTAGAGAGGAGTAAGAAATAAAAACAAGAGCCATAAGGGACAAGGAACGCTCCTGCAGTCCCATAATACCCTGTAGCCCCAGTCAGAGAGCAACGTTTGTTCCACCTGAAATAACACCCCAGGCAACTGCATCTCTGAGGAGATGCTTAACAGCACTATTAGCAGAAACTCAATTTTATTCCTGGAGAAAATGCTGATGCTTTGAAATTCATTTTCATCCACAATTAAAATGAACAATCAAAATCTCAAATGCTTTTGGTGAAACAAACCATTCCAAGAAGTTCGGAGTTTTTTTTCCTCAAACGTAAAAGTCAATTGAAATTGCCTTCATAGTAGGTAATTTAATTTTTTTTTTTTAAGATAAAATAGATGGAAAAAAGTAATTTCATTTCAGAAATTATACTGGAGTTTGACTGGTGATATTGTGATAGCTCTTTTCTTTCCTCGAACCCCTGATGGGACGATGGCTGATCAGACTTACTGTCCTCCGAAGAGCTGCATCCCCAGCAGAGCAAACACCACGATGAAGAGGAACAGCAGGAAGAGCAAACTGATGATGGACTTCATGGAGTTCAGCAAGGAGACCACCAGGTTCCTCAGGGAGTTCCAGTACCTGCGTGGGAGACGAGAGCAGCCAAGAGATAACGTGAGCGGAAGATGAGCCTTCAGTGAGAAGCTAATATGATCTATTATCTTATTATAAAAAAGGAAAGGAATGACAAGGAATATCAGACTTTTTAAACTGCCCTCTAGGATTGGAAAATAGAGCTCAAGGAGTGGCAAAACCCCTCGTAGCATCGCAAAGGCAGAGACGGTCACCTGGGTGTACGTGTACCCGTGCAGAGCAGCCGTCTGCAGCGCAAGCAGTCAGTTTAATTTCCCAGTAACCCCTTTTCTGTACAGATTGTGACCTTTCTGCATCTCCTCATCCGGCACGGCAGCCAGCGGCGGTGTCAAAACCAGCACGTATCAATATCATCAAGGCGAGACTGAACGTGGGGACAATGAACCCCTCCCTTCGTAAGACCTGAATCCAGCTCGTTTCCAGCAGGACATCTTTGCGGTGTGTCCTTCCAACTCATCGAGGGCCAGTATCCGCACACGGTCTTAAATTCCCAGATTTAAACATTTCTGCAGACACCTAACACACACAGTCACGCACAGCGGCACCTTCAGCACGGGGCAGTCCAGCCACAGGCTTTAAGCATCCAGGACCACCCAGCTGCCTCGGAGGATGGAAACAAATCCGTGATGTTAACTCCAACATGGCACGAGGAAATGGCTCAGCCCAAATCCTGACTGACACATCCAAGCTGCATCTGGCCAGCTTTTTTACTCTGCTTTTATCTCCCCACCCCCTGAGCCAGCTCCTGGCACACGGGCAGGCACATGGAGTGACGGCGCGCTGGGGAGGGGGCACAGAAACAGCTCCTCTTCCTGGCTTTATTGCCCTGCTGGGAACAGGCAGGGAGCAGTTATATTAGGAAAACTAATGAATCAGAAAATGCAGAAAGAGCTATTAAGCAGAGGAGCTCTTTGACAATCTCCTTTTGGACAGACAGAACAAGGGGGCTGGAGCAGGTAGTGGGAAACGGGTGATGTAGGGCCATTGCACATGTCCTCTGAGAAAAGTTCTGAGTCTGAGACCATGGAGAGGGGGGGGAATTTTCCTCTCTTTTTCTCCAGTGACTTCTCTCTTTTCCACCGCCTGGCACTGGGAGCTGCCATCCCATCCAGACATCACTCTCCACAGCAGCACGTTCCACCATCCTGACCCGTGTGTCCTCCAGATGCGGTGTTGGGGACAGACCCGTGCACTGAGCTCCTTCCTGCAACGCAGCTGTGAGCATCCAGCAGAAGGAATCCCATGGATCCGTTTGATCTGCTGATGGGGAGAGAAGCTCACAGCTCGAGTCAGAAGAGCAGAACCACCATCCTTTCCTCTTCTCCTTGTCTTCATTTGCCTCCTCTTGCTTCCCCCAGGTGCAGCTGGGAGGGCTGAACCACATCATGTATCTCTGTGCTGAGGATGATACAGGCATGTCCATCCCAGGAGAAGGAGGATCTTGGACTCCCACTGCACCATTCCAAGAAAAGTTATGTCCGTATCACAGTGACAGAGGTTTCAGGGCAAACTTTGGTCTCTTGGGAGAATACCTTCCATTGAAAAAGTTGCAGCCAAACCTCCTCAGGGCCAGCCCCGAAGCCAAAGGCGCTGAGCTGCTCTCCTGGGAGAAGCAGGAGGGGCTGGCTGATCACACCGCTCTCCTCTGCTCGACACAATGGCTTCAGGCAAAATCTGCAATGAGCAGGGGGTTCGCACTTCACCGTTAACACGACCGGACACAAAATCCACGGTGGAGGCTCTGTCCTGTCCTGGAATAGCTCAGCACCAAGCCCTGCCTGACTCCAGAGGCCAGGACATAATGAGGAGCTGCATTTCCACAGATGCCAGTCCTCATTCTGCTCTGGCATGACAAAGAAGAAAAACACATGAAGCTGTTTTCTCCTTGTCCTCCTGGTTGAATTTTCACTTCTCTTGGGCTGTGTCCCCTTGTGATGCATCCTGCTGTCACCTTTCAAGCTGACTGAAATTTAACTTTTTAACGACAGCATCACTCTACCACCTGCAGTCACAGCAATTTGGGATGGATGAATCCAAAGGTCTAATAACCATCCATGACTCAAAGCAGGTGGACTGCAGCTGGCTTCTGTTAGACACAGAGGCAACGGAAAACAGGGCAGGGAGTGTCAGAGAAAAACTGCTCTGAAAGAGATGGAAAAAGGGGAAGAAAGAAAACTATGAAGGGTCAGGATGTTTTCACAGTAACGACTGTAACGAGAGTGGGTGGGCAGCAACCTGTGCCCGGTAGCATAGCGTTGGTGGCCCTCCATGAGTGACCCCAGGACTGGGCTGTGCAGCTCAGGCACTGGGATAACGTGGCCCAGCACAGCTGAGAACCCCCTGGGTGAGCAGGGGGGGACCTGGCTTCTGGTAAAGCAGCAAACACATTTCTGCCATGTCAGGTGAAAAATACGTATAATCAGTCAAGGGAACTGCAGCATCAGGGGGGTGAGAACTTCACTCGACGTCCTGAGAAGGGGGGGAGCACCTGGCTTGGTCCGTGATGTGCTTTGTTATGTTAAATCTCAGGCTTCATCCCTTTGTTGAGTTGACTAAAATCCTGAATAGTCAAAACCCGCAAAAATATCATTTTGACTTGCAAAAATGTCCAAAATCTTTCAAAAGTACAACATGCAATCAGACACACCCAGTAGCTCTGAATAAAATTAATTGCTGACAATTAATTGCCACAAAGTTGCTACAAACCCTGGAGTTTTCTATAAATAAGACCAGTGCAAAGGCAGACTGCAGTGACACTTCTGGGGCAGGGACCCACCTGTCTGGCTGGACATCTACAGAACTTGATGTTCCAACCCCTTTGTCCCACAGTGCAACAAATGACACAGGACTGCACAGGAATCTGGGCAAACGAATTTCTCTCTTAGCAGATATAGATGAGCAAACCCTACAGAGCTAACAAAACCCATGTGTCTGAATAGCTGCAAAAGTACCTGGTTACTTCAAATGAATGTTTTGTTCAAGTGTGACAACCTCCACTTTATCTATTTGGGGTGATTGGATTTTTTGGGAGGGAGGTGTGATTCCTCCTTTTGTTACTTCAAGCCAACAACAAGTAAGAAAGTGATGGAAAGAGGTAACAGTGTAAAAAGAAAAAAAAAAAANCGGAAAGAGGGGAAATCTGAGGAGGTAATGGTGTAAAAATAAATTAAAAAAAATGTAAGGTGTAAAACAACAGCAGGAGCACCCAAATATGTTATCAAGTTCCACACTAGAATTCTGAAATCCTGCGGAAATTGCTCTAGATGGATTTATAAATTGCACAGTAGCTCTTCACTAATGCCAGCACACGTTAACACAACGCATGGAAACAACTGAAAAGTCGTGGCAACCCAACTCTAGTGAAAATTCAACTTCACAGGCTTGAGCCTGAAAGCCTCAGATGCTCCCAGAGCAGAGAGAGCACAGAGACAGAGTGATGCTGCTGCCTGTGTCAACACTGTGGTTCGGGCACCAGGATTTGGTACCCAGCAACAGCCAGGATAGCTCAGCTCACCAGCTCCTAAAGAACTGCCACCAGGCTAGCAAAAGATAAGGGCAGCAGTCGATGGGGCTTAGAAAGTAAATAAGAATTTTTTTTATCTTACCACAAGGAATAAGGGCTCTCCTCAGAGGAGATTTTTGTTTTAAGCAAGCTTAAAAACAACGAAAAGAAGGATGTTCTCATGCAGCTCATCACTGCACGGTGGACCCTCTGCCCCAGGGTAGGAGAGGGCTGAGAAAGAAGTCAGACAGAGCTGTACAGGAGGCTGGGAAGGAGCTGTTAATAGTCCTCATGGAGGCAAATTTTTGCTCAGGAAACTCACTAAACTGTCAACTGCCAGAAACCCAGATTGCCCAGCCAAGGGAAGGGCAGTTCTGCATTTGCAATTTTCTTCCACTCCCCCACCCACTAGAGCCAGTGCAGATGTAGCGTATTAGGATGGACAAGACCCTTGTGCCAGCTACTGTAGGGGATTCGGAGGGTTGGTTTTGCTTTTCTTTTTCTTAAAAAAAACAAAACAAAACAAAACAAACCCCCCCCCCAAAAAAAAACCAAACCAACAACAAAAAAAAAAGAAAAAAAAGAAAAAGCCCCAAAACAAAAAGAAAAAGAAGTGTGGGAAGCACGACTCCTTGCTGTGGGGCTGGTGATACAGATCTCATATGGTACCAAAAGTCTCCCGCGAGTGGAAAGGGAGCTGGACTTACTTTGTGACTTTGAAAATCCTCAGCAGTCGAAGAGCTCTCAATACGCTGATGCCAAATGAGGTGCCTGGTTTCACTGCAGCCCAAATAACTTCAAATATACTCCCCACGATGACCTGCAAGAAGAATCCATTTTACATAAGGCAAAACTTCTGCTTCGTTCTTTGTGGTGCTGCTAGAGAGGCTGAGGAGAGAACACGAATCAGAGCTTGGGCTGTGATGGGTTTTTTATGAAGGCTTCAGCAAATTCACAATTAGCCAACAGCACCAAAGAACCTTGTTCCACCTTCCTGCAGTCCAGCCTGAAAAAGGGCAATAGCTGGAAGCAGGACAGACACAGAGAGAATGACAGACAGGAACTTGTTGTTCCTCCTCTAGCAAGCAAACTAATTTAAAATAAACTTTTTTGAAGGACACCATAATTTTTTTTTTCCCTTTACACTGGTTCAGCTACAAATGCCAGAATTTCCTTTTCCCACACCATGCAGCCAGTCGGTCCAGCCTGCAGAGATGCAGGGGACACTGCCTCACCTTCCCCTTCCCATCAGATGCACCGAAAGGCTTCACCCACAGGGCTGCAGAGCAGCGAAGCATTAGCTCTGGGCAACATCTACCAGAAACTTCTGGCAACCGAGACTCTTTAGGAGACCGATTAAGACAACAGCTATTCAGAGAGCCTGCGAAGCCTCCAAGTATGCACATCCGATTGTCCGCCAGGCCCTCAGCTTCAGTTATTGAAAAAACTGTCCCCAGTCAAGGTGGTGTTTTAAGTTTTGTTTTATCTGTTTGTTTTAAAGCTGGCAGAGAATTAACTTCAAGTGATAAAGAAATCTTCTCTTCAATCCTTTATTACAAAAAGGACAAAATGGCTTAAGCACAGCTGAGAAGGGCAATTACATCAACACAGGCTATGTCACGGTTAATAAGAGAAGACAGGCATTTCACTACCCATGACCGTTACTACTTGCGTTAACCTGGCATTTTCAGAGCTCCCACAGACCGTGGTCCCCAGTTGCGCGAGGCAAAGCATCAACCCATCAGCACTGGACCCCAGCGAGCAGCTGGTTTGTGCCATGAGAGGGGGTGTTAATGGGAAGTCAGGGCCAGCAGAGCTGTGGCTGAACACCAGAGCAGTGCTGGGAGGCTCGGCAGCTTGGAAACCCCTTTCCTGAACACAGCCCTGGATGGCTTTTGGAAAACCCAGCATTGCTTGCAGCTGCTCTGCAGGAAATGCTGTACCCTGAGCGTCAAGAAAATGGAGTGGGGAAGGGAGATACACACCAGCTGCTCATCCAGTTTCTCCCATCAGAAGAAGAAGGGACTAGCATTTCTCTCCCACAGTCTATCACACTTGGGACTCCCTCATCAATCAGCAAAAACCTTCCCTTAGACCCTCCGCATGTCACACTGATAATTAACGTTCCTGGCAGCTCAGCACAGCCTCCCGGGAGTTGTTTCACACAAGACCCCACTGGACTGTTTCTCCCAAGGCTGATGTTGCTCTCATTTGTTGTTTGTCTTTTTGTATTTGAACAGTTTCATCTTGATGGTTTGTCAAACTAAACTGACTACAGAGCTGTGTGATGTTCTGGGGGGGGTGAAGCAGCTGAATTAATTCTGGGGGCTGGAAGGTGGGTGAGGAGGAAGAAACACAGCCAGAAGTAGGATCCCAGAGGATTCTCTAAAGGAAGAAGAATTAGAAACAGACCAGCAGCCTTACCTCCTGGGAAACACTCGGCAAAGCTTAGTGCCAGCGCTGCGCTCGCCATAGCACGACACAAAGCAGAGAGACCAGCAGATTTGTCTCCAAGCTCCTAAATCATCTGCCCACGGCCATCGGATACAAACTCCTCTTGCTACAGGAGGAACATCCTGGATACAAGGATCCAGTGTCGGATAAGCAGGCTGTAGTTTGGAGCCTACCTAATCCATCGGTGAGGGACATCGGTCTCGTGTCTGTCACCAGACACGGGGCAATGATGCCCTTAAAATAATAACTAGGCAATACTGCTTGGCCAACAAAGTCTTTCACTCAGCTTTCCAAAGCTGGGGTCTTTGGGCACGCACTGAATTTAATGAAAGCAAGGTGTCAGACCCCTTGTATTCTGCAGACACACTCTTCAGTCCAGCCTTTACAGGACGTCTTGCCAGCACAGCTAAACCTTGCCGTGAGCGGGCTGCCTTCAGCCACAGGGAGCCTCTCTGCCTCTCGGATTAGGTCCCGGCTCTGAATGTGCAGACATCCAGTTATCTGACATTATCTGTGTTATTTCTGCTCTGGTTTCCTCTCATGAAAGTTAGAGTCTGTGCCCTATCCTTTGGGCTATCAGCCAGGGAGAAGGGTACAACGCACCGCAATGACCTGAGCCGGCACCAGCGGCGACGGACACCCCGGAGAGCAGAGCCCCGCGCGTGGTGCAGCCTGATGCAACACCTCTGGCTGCTGGACACGGGGGGTTCGTGCATCCAGGCTGCCTGGTTTAATCTCAAAGTCTATTTAGCTCTGAGCTTTCCTGCTGACAGTGCCAAAAAGAGGAACTGCAGCCTTGGATTTAGGAGTGGTGGCTTATCGAAGGTAGGAATACCTCCTCCTCCCTTGCAGGAGCAGCGCTGAAGCAGGAATTTTAGCCCCATGGGGCAAAAGAATCACTCCCAGCATTTTGGCAAATAAAGACCAGAAACAACAGACTAACTCCTGGAGAGAAGGGCCGGGTGATGGGTACAATGACCTGTTTTCTCCTTGTCTGTGGCTGCACCATAAGCTTTGTATCTGCTTAGATAAAGAAACGTTACAGAGCAACTCCCACCCTGGGATGCAGTGCTCAGCCCAAGCAGAGATAAGAGAAGCAAAGTTAACCTCAGTGAGGACAGATTACAGCCTAATAGCTTTTAATGAATAAATTAACATCTGCATGCAGCGTTCTTTGTTAGACGGAGTCAAAACTGGCCCCGCTATTCGCTCTTTGAAGCTGCGGTCTCAGCCCGAAGGGGAGAGCCTGTACGGCTGCAGCAGAAGGATGAGCTATTGCCTTGCTGCCACCTGTGCTTAGACTTCTACTTCTGGGCACTCGTGTCTGAGAAGTGCTGCCTGTGTATCTTGAGGTAAAGGCCATTAAATAGACGAGATGAGCAATAGGATGTGTGGGGTTTTTTGTCTTTCAATCACCTCATCTAAACGGGAGAGAGAACCTCGCGGTAACCAGAGCATTTACTGGTGCTGATGCTGCGAACACCCCGCAGCTCGCCGAGGAAATGAAACCCCCGGCTGCCACATTTCTTCAAGAAGGATGATAACACGGGGAAGCGTAATGTGTTTCTTACAACCTCATTTGTATAATGACTGCTCCCTGCAGAAGACATGCTTGCAGCACCATTGCCTGTGGATTCCCCTTAAACACCCAACCCCAGGGATAACGGGAGAGCCGCACGCTTCACTCACAGAGTCGATGCCTACTCACCCCAAAGTCAAAGCAGTTGAAGGAAGAGTGGAAGTAATTCCTTGGCCCCAGTCCATACATCTTCAAAGACATCTCGGTAAGGAACAGACCCAGAAACACAAACTCTGCAAAATCTGGAAGCGGGAAAAGAGATTAGATTAGTCCACAGGACCTTGGTAGGCAGATCTCTTCATGTGGGGAACAACGGTAATTTTTCACAACACAGACTGCCTCCTGCCAGAAGAAAATCCCTTTGCAATGGCAAACAAGACCCCCGAGGACGGTTTCACGTAATTATTTCTATACTCACACGAGCTGTACTCAGCCTTCAGGAACTGTGAAGGCAGCGTTTCGTGTGTACTGCCGGAAGGTTGGTATGAGCATTAAATAATATTCTCATCGCCTTTGTAAAGGAATATCAAAGGAAAACTCTGGATCTAATTCTTCTAAAGGTCTAATTTAATTGCACAGACGATGTTTTGCAAATCTATGTTTGGGATTTCTATACCTACACGAGACAGGCACTTTTGGGAGCAGGGTGTAAGCTTTTATAACATCCTCTCATGATAAAAATACCTTCACACGCACAGAACTGCTGCCTCCGAGAGCTCGTATTCAGAGGTGTTGCGTCTACTGTTAGCACATAGCCACATTTATTTTCATTATGCCTCTATAGCCATGTAATTATGGAAGAGCAAGTTCTGTTGCCTTCACAGGTAAATAGGCTGTGAAGCTTTTGATGGGAAAATTTATCACCTCTGATGAAACAAAGGGCAGAAAGAACATAGCCGGAGACAATTCAGTTTCCAGAACAAGTTTTTAAGACTTGAACTTACAGAAAACACTGCCTTTAGCATTTTAAGTCATGCAAGTTTAGATCTGGAGGCCAATGAGCAACAATGGAATGATAAAAACAAACACAAAAAGGGCAAAAAACTTCTACACTATCAGAACAAACCGAAAAGCATAAGGCAAACCTCTCCACCTAGAGAAAAGATGAGGAAAAGAAGCAAACTTCAAAGAGCGGAGGTTAATTACACTGCTTAGCGCACTACAGAAGTCTCTCGGATGCCGTAGCAGCGCAGATGCTACAGGGAAGTTGTCTTCTGTAGTTTCAGTCCTACAACAGCAGGAACGACAAAGACAAGAGGGGGCCAAACTCCTCTCAAAGGTGCACACGGACAGACAAGGGGCAACGGACACAAGTTGCAACAAGGAAAATTTCAGCTTGATAATCCCGAATCCCAGGTGCAATACGTGGCTTCAGCTAAAGAGTACAGGGAAACAGAAGAGGGAACGAGGGTCCTTTCAAGCTGCAGGGCTTTCGCTCCGTTCCCCGCCCTGAGGGAGCGTGGTTGGCCCAGGTCCATCTTGCATCGCTGCTTGTCTTCTGAAATTGCTTGGAAAATACAGCTTCAGCCATCAACAAATAAAAAGGGGTTTAAAATTTTAAATGACAGTCACGAAATATCATGGGCATAATGTTAACTGAAATGCAGGAGGCATTAACTAGATGAGAAAGGTTTTATTAGCACTTCAGTGAGGAGTCTACAAGGACACTTCCACCAACATTTGCAATAGGAGAGGAAATACCAGCAGAGTATTAATTATACCGTGGAACCTACTGTCCTAGAAAACAGGAGGAATCTCATTAAAGGAGACTATCAAGAGCAAANGAAAGGGACCAGATGAACCAATGTTGGGCACAACAGGAGATGGATGACAAGTCCAACAACATAAAAATACTGAATTTATAAAAAAATATGTTCTGTGCTATTAAATTTCCTTGCACATAACTAAAAAGATCACAATTGTGAAGTAGTAATAATGTTTAAAACCTTAATTATTAATAACTGATCCTGTAAATCAGAAACTTAAACTAGCTTCCAGGGCAGATCCTGCAGTTCCATTCTGCACCCTGTGTACGTTGGAAATGGTAAGAAACAGAAGACAAAATGCCCCCAACAAAGCAGATGCATCTTCTCCGGGTGTGCTCTGACTTTGTGCCGCTGCTGTCACCTATCGCAGTCGTTAGCCCAGAGGGAAGCCTGCACCAGCGTTTGTGCTGAGAAGAGTTTCCCGCGCTGAGAAGTTCTCGCTCCCATCTTTTGTTTCACACTCAGCAGAGCTCAGTGAGCCCGATGGTGGTTATTGGAATTACTGAAATGTAAAGTCTCCCGATCACAAGGACTGCTATCAAACCGATGCTTTGAAACCTGTGACCTCACTTAGCAGACAAACAAAAAAATCCTAGGGGTGGGTTGTAGATGTACAGAGCATCGTACAACCTCCACCTGCTTCACATCTCACCGGCAGGGAGGTTCTGATCCCCTGTCTATCCACCAGACACACCTTCAAGAGCGACATTGCAGGTACACCACATACTCTTATCACAGAATTAAAAAAAAAAAAAACAAACCTAAGGAGAGGGGTTTTACTGTAATTTTCACCAACACATCTCAGTACACTTTGCCAAGGCAATTACCATCATTTCAAAAGAACAAAGAAGGAGGAAAGAAATGAGGATTATTGTTCGGTCACCCATCCAGCAGAGGTATGGACAAAAACCAGGTATCAACAAGTGCAACGTTCCACCATCAGGCTGACACATCCTGCAAGCACACATGCAAAACCAGAATATCATAGGAGAAAAAAAAAGCTAGCGAATGCCCTCTCTAGGTAAAACAGAGTTTAGAAATATTTGATGAAAAAAACCACAACAGGAAACATGAGAAACTCAGAACACCCAAGAAACAACTTCCTGCTGCTGCTCTTGAAAGAACCACCCAACTTGTCCTTTCACAGCTGATAACTTCCATCTCCACCAGAGTTCAAACCAGGCTTTATTCCAGCACGTACCAGATGCTACGAATCACAGCACTGTGAGGACAAGGGATGGAGGCAAGGAAAATATGGACACGGTGAACTCCCTGGGCAGGAGGAGTTGACTGGGAATGAATCAGCTTCTCCAGCGGGTGCATCAGAAACACAATTTCTTTTGACATGGCCCTGCCCATATAATTGAAAATGCAATTTTGATGTTTGAACCTCCTGGTATTCTGACCCCACATGTAATTTAATCTACCTGAAGCAGAAGCATCTTGTAATGCGATTTAAGGAAAAAAAGTTTGATACAAATACTTTTATTTAATTTCAAATTTGTGCTATTGGCAAAGGCTGTGCTAGCATCTTTTGCCCCACACACTTGAATTAGATAGTTAGTGGCTCTTTTTTGTCAATCACCCATGGATTAATTCAATTGCTGCCCCCTCGCCAAGTCCAATGTCATTAGGAGCAGGTGCTGAGCCTGCCGCTTCAGCTTCCTCTGCTCTTCCTCCTCGTACGTTAAACCACCCGGGAGGAGAACCTCGGCGAAGCACAACTTCCTGCTCTTTGACAAAGCAGACATGAAGTGTTCAGCAGACATCAATAAATACACTAGCTTCAGAAAGCCTTTTCCTCACAATTGCAAAACCTGCATATTTATATCCAGAGGGAGCTGGCTACGTGCTTCAAAGGCAAACACAACACCGTGGAGAAAAGCCCAACTGCACCAAACACATGGTTCAGCATCACACAGCACACAGGGAAGACATTCTCAGGCCATAATGGTTAAAATACTATTTTCAAATATTCTATTTATCAGAAAGGAGACATTCTGGCTCTTGTTTTCAGGCAGATATAAATTCAGGAGCAAGTTCAGGATGATTGCAGTGCCAGCTGGAGAAACAGATCTGCTTCGTGCGGGCAGCCCCAGGGGAAGGGCAGCCCGATGAGAGAGCTCCCAAGTGAAACTTTGCTGATCCAATCCAAAAACCTTCACACCATTGTCCCTAAGGCTGCCCCAGGAACCAGAGAGCTCTGGTCCCAGCCTTCTTCCACAACTTTAGCCAGAGGAATAGGAGACCACCACCCCTGCTGCACGGCACCAGCCGCAGAAACGCTTTTACCTGTTTCCACATTGGGCTTGCAACCTCTGCTCAAGCTACAGCATATATATATTTTTAAAGTCCTGATTGAAAAACCCTTAATGCTGCACCTCCACGGTGTGCCCACATTATGGATTTTGTTGGTTTGTTGCCCTCACGGTCGAAGATGCATCTTTGCTGCTGCTAGATGTCAGGGATGCTCTGCTAGGCTAGAGAGAAATCTCGTTTTTCCGAGAACACCAGCAATGGTGGAAATTACCACAAACACATGACAATCAAGGGTGGCTGTATGAAATATATACTTCTGTAGGGAACTGCAGCTTATTTAATTGCAGATCGGTGCTTTGGTGAGCAGAACATGGCATGTGTCCGTGTGCAGGATGAGAAAACTCCTGTTGCAATGTGGCCCTGGAATCCTTTCCACGCAGAGATGGAAACTCTCTGATCTAATCTGGGGGTAATTACAGGGGCATAACAGTATGTCCTGTTCTTCACCATACCCCAAGAATTCAAACAATTTCTCATCAGCTCTTTCAATAAGACTAAAGCAAGCTCCTACTGTTCCTTTTTTTCAAAGCAGTTGCAGCAACACGGAATATCAAGCGGAGAAAGTTAATCAGAACAATTCAACAGCAGAAAAGTGAAAAGAAAAGACCAAGGGAAAAATAAATCAGTGCAGACCCGTAGGCTTTTACCAACCATTCTGTAAGTAAAATTAATTTATAATGTAATTAAACTTTTCCCCAGAGGGACAGGTATAATTGAATTAGAGGTGCCTGGGTAGAGTTTCAGGGTTTAGCGGATCCTCCCAGACTTTACCACACTCCCCTCCCACTGCTGGCTCACACAACTCCTCATCAGTTCATTTCTAAGCACTTTCCATGAAACAACACCATTAGTATCGGCTAATTCTCTCTTGCTCTACATCCAACCAGCCAAGTCCTGCTCCTCTGTACAAAGTTCACTCATCACGGATTAACTTTAAAGCCATTTTAAAACTCTGTCACTCTTACAGCTCAAGGATTTTACCAAGTATTCCCAGGAGCTGCTTAAAATCCCCTGGTTTTGTGATATCTCCTTCTGCCTGTATCAAACGGATTTGCGCGTGGATCTTGGACAGAACGGGGCTTTCAAGCAGCACTCCTCGAGGGCTCAGCCACGGCTGGGCTCCTTCACCAACGCGTCTGGTGCAGGATTGCTCAGGATGGCATACAGGAGTGAGGGGTCATGTCCAGTCTAACCCTGACTGCAATAATGAAATCATCAGTTAGTCCATGCAAAGTCCCACATACCTTAAGGCGTAAAATATTAAACTTTAGATTAGTAGGAAATATTATACTATGAAAACTGTATCATCAGGAAAGCAGGCAGAAACCTTTAGGTTATCACCAAGGTGAAGACAGGCGTGAATACAATACTGCAGCTCATCGCCCCGGAGAGCTGGGAGGGTTGGAGGTATGGGACTCCTGTAATTTAAGAGGTTGAACTTGGGAGCCATTTCAGTGGACAATTCTCAAAAGTTTTTTGTTCTGAAAATTACATTAAAAGAGGTTTTTTCCCAGAGTTTCCAGTACATTATGCTGTAAGACAGACCAGAGACAATCCTCTCCGGAATGAACTCATGGTGCCTCTGCTGCTCTTCTTGGGGAAAACCATCTTGGAAACAAAACCGAACCACACCACCACCCCCAACAAGTTACCTAGAGCACCTTAGAATTTCCATAACCACCATTCTTTCTGCATGTCTGGCTTTTATTTCTGTGTCAGGGTGGTTAATCTTGTACTACTCCATTTAGAGACCCAATGCTTGTACCTACACAAGAACACCCACAAAGCCTTTGATTCCCCCAGGCATTGGGGTCTGGCCATGACCCATCCCTGTGCTGCCCCTCCCCAGTTACCGTGTTGTTTCTAGTGGCATTTACCTGTAACCACTAGTATTCCTTTTAGTGAATCTAAGGGATGGATTTGGGAAACATCTGCCCAGGTGTTTTCTTATTGACAAAGGACACCCGGGCTCTACAGTAAACGGCAGTGCAATGACACGAAGACATGTCAAGGGCAGACGAGATGCAGAAAAACACCTATGGCTGAAAGGATGCTGAGGATTTAACACATGATTCTTCAGTGTTTTATTCCGACTTTCCCATTAAAAATAATTCAATGGGATCACTTGTTCTTAGCTAGTACTCCAGCATCAAGAAATTAAAACGCGCTACCCAAGCTCTTCTGAAATTAATTCACAGTATCGGGTGTTACGGGCAGATCCAGAGCTCCTGAAAGAAGGAGCCACCCCAATTCCTGATCCCAGGTACAACACAATTTCAATCTTCCCTACTTTTTCTCTTTAGGTACAGAGGTAGGCTGGAAACCTAATTTATAGCTTCTGTCCCAGGTGCATTTCCCACTTGGAGCTGTACTTTAATTCTAATCAGCAGAAGCACCCCGTCAGCTTTCATCCGAACTTCAAGTAGAAGTTGCTGGCTCACAGATTTCTTAATCTTCTCTTAGAAAAGTGACTGCATAAGGTGTTCCCAAAACTGAGTTTGGAAACCTGAAGTTGTCTTTTTTGACTTGAAAGAATCCATGTGGGGTTTTTTTTCTAGACTTTTAGTCCTAATTCAAGAGGAAATCTTAAGCCTCGACCTTCTAATTACTCTGCCAATCTAGCTTAGTAATTCCTCTGTTAAATTTAGGAAATGAATAAGCAAGACTGACTTCTCTGCTGTGTAGTCTGTCTCACTTTTCAGTCTAAATCTTCTAAAAAAAAAAAAAAATCCAAGCCAGAGTTGAAAGAAGTTTCTGTCCTTCTTATTCATCTCTCACTAATAGCTCCAGTTACCTGCTGGTATTAAATATTCCAGCACACATTAATGGGGAGTTTTTTGAAGTCTGAGCAGCTAGTATTCTCGACCTTTTAGGTCTGCAAAAAAAGACTTCAAAAGTTTGCCTCTTTATCATAAGGTAAGAAGTATTTAAGTATCTGATTTATATAGAAATCAATGAAAATTAGGTAGATAAGTATCTTTAATGATCTAAGCCACAGTTATTAAGTCAGACTGTTTGAAATATTTGGGGTTTTTTTTCCTAGTCTTCTGTTCTCTTGCTTCAGAAGTTTTACTTAACAAATGCTGAACTAGCCACATCTGAATATCTGAACAAATTATCTGCTCCTGGCCATTTTATACATTCGGAAGTGGCCAATGCAATGGCTCTGACTTCCAGAAAAAAACCTTTAAAACCCTTCCTTTCAGAAGGAAAAATTTGCAGTGTACCATTTTCAGTGTCACCATATTCCTGCCTTACCAATTTCTACAAGTCCCCCAGCTCTAGGAAACACAGCCTATAACATTCATTAAAAAAAATCTACAAAGTTCTGCTCCTCACTGGCCACATTTTGTTGAAACAGGCTTCGGGAGCAAGTCTGCAGCCTCAGCATAACACTGTGATGTGCAAAGGCTCTGACTGCCTCCACTGCTTATTCATCATAGGACAGACCAATATGCAATTAAAAAATAAAATAAAAATCTTACTTCAAAAGCACTTCTCAACTATCTGAAGCCTAAACCCATAGATGACCACAGGAACCCAATGGAAGCAAAGCTTTTGCACACATATAACATAATCTGCTGTATGGTATCGTTTCTATCACCACTGCACATATTTTCCCAGAAGGGCATCATGACATCCATCCCATCAAATCATGCAGCATTAGTAAGGAAGACACAATTGTCCAACAAGACCTTCTGTAAAGTTAAAACCTTTTAAAGAATATGACAATAATTGTTCCGACTGTAGTGAACTCCAGTATGATCCTACAGGCACAGACAGACACTTTTCTCTCCCAGGTAGCACTGGCCATTGCACGTGCTGCTCTCCCAGGGGCATCAGAGCTGCAGAGCTTTACATACGTCCACAGAAAAAACAACCCATGGATGCAGATCTGCTGCAAAGTGTCATGAATTCTGCAGTTCTCTGGGCAGACCCTGATCAGACAGAGAAACCTGCCTTCACCCAAGTGCAGAGCCATCACCCCTCCTTGCAGAAAGCCTGCTACAGAACAACATTTCTGCAGTGTTACAAGATTCACACACGGTTGAATCTGAAGTTTCAGACAACGTTTAGGATCACATTCCCATCTCAAACCAGTATCACATCCTGGTGGATTTTTTTCTGAATGGTATGTCTCCATTACTCTTGAGTTCCCAGAACCACTCAATGCATTTCTGACCCTTCTCCGAGGGATGGAGAACCAGACCTCACGGGGATGTGACAGCAGTGCTCAGAACGATCAAAACTGCAAAAACTCATTAGAGGAAAGGTGAAGTCCCCGGTACTCACACAGCGCAGTGGTAAGCTTCTCCGGCTGGTCGTAGTGCACCATCGCGACGCAGAGCGTGTTGAGGGCGACCACGCAGAGGACGATCCAGTAGAAGCTCTGAGCTTTCACCATGCGCCGGATAAAGAACCGGAACATCTTCTCTTTCCTCCGAAAGTAGGACGAGCTCTCGTTCTTCCCACTCTTCAAACTGGCACGGGCAAAAGGAGAACCTGAGACAGAAAGAAGAGTCACCACACCACAACCCAGCAGGCGAAAGGCTGAAGGATGCTCCCAGGCACACGGACCCTCTCCCAAGCACCAGCAACACGGCTGAGCAGAAAGCTGGGCACAGCGACGATGGGCTGAGCAAGGACACCTCGCCTGCAATGGCATCGTGAGGGATGAAGGCTGGGATTTTAAAACTTCATGAATGAATGCCCAGTTCCACCATCTAAAGAAACTGGGCTTCCAGTCCCTTGAAGCAATTTTGGTTGT
>VZTO01014180.1:20649-36153 GCA_013400615.1 Syrrhaptes paradoxus
TCATGCAGCGTTAGTAAGGAAGACACAATTGTCCAACAAGACCTTCTGTAAAGTTAAAACCTTTTAAAGAATATGACAATAATGGCTCCGACTGTAGTGAACTCCAGTATGATCCTACAGGCACAGACAGACACTTTTCTCTCCCAGGTAGCACTGGCCATTGCACGTGCTGCTCTCCCAGGGGCATCAGAGCTGCAGAGCTTTACATATGTCCACAGAAAATATAACCCATGGATGCTGATGTGCTGCAAAGTGTCATGAATTCTGCAGTTCTCTGGGCAGACCCTGATCAGACAGAGAAACCTGCCTTCACCCAAGTGCAGAGCCATCACCCCTCCTTGCAGAAAGCCTGCTACAGAACAACATTTCTGCAGTGTTACAAGATTCACACACGGTTGAATCTGAAGTTTCAGACAACGTTTAGGATCACATTCCCATCTCAAACCAGTATCACATCCTGGTGGATTTTTTTCTGAATGGTATGTCTCCATTACTCTTGAGTTCCCAGAACCACTCAATGCATTTCTGACCCTTCTCCGAGGGATGGAGAACCAGACCTCACGGGGATGTGACAGCAGTGCTCAGAACGATCAAAACTGCAAAAACTCATTAGAGGAAAGGTGAAGTCCCCGGTACTCACACAGCGCAGTGGTAAGCTTCTCCGGCTGGTCGTAGTGCACCATCGCGACGCAGAGCGTGTTGAGGGCGACCACGCAGAGGACGATCCAGTAGAAGCTCTGAGCTTTCACCATGCGCCGGATAAAGAACCGGAACATCTTCTCTTTCCTCCGAAAGTAGGACGAGCTCTCGTTCTTCCCACTCTTCAAACTGGCACGGGCAAAAGGAGAACCTGAGACAGAAAGAAGAGTCACCACACCACAACCCAGCAGGCGAAAGGCTGAAGGATGCTCCCAGGCACACGGACCCTCTCCCAAGCACCAGCAACACGGCTGAGCAGAAAGCTGGGCACAGCGACGATGGGCTGAGCAAGGGCACCTCGCCTGCAATGGCATCGTGAGGGATGAAGGCTGGGATTTTAAAACTCCATGAATGAATGCCCAGTTCCACCATCTAAAGAAACTGGGCTTCCAGTCCCTTGAAGCAATTTTGGTTGTCCCAGTTTAACGCAGAACTCTTGGGTTCCCCATTGACCGGAGGGACAAAGTACCAGGCGCAGTGGTATGTCTGCCCGTGGTGTGGAGCAGATCCTTATGGAGCTGCATAGCTGGCAATGGGAAAGCTGGTCAGCTCCAGCCCTTCCTAACGAACCGAGTGAAGTCTCCTTATTTTACTCTCCAACGTCATGTATTTCTACAGCAGAGGGCTCAATCTGCCTCCATGCATCCTATTTTGGGCACAGCTACTCATTTGTATCAATTCTGCTTGTATCAGCTACATTTCCAGTCTGGTCTGAAACCCTGGAAAAGAGTCAAATGCTGTAACAATAGGAAGCTGACGGAAGAACCGATTTCTAATGTAAGCTCTCCCCCTGCGGTAGCAGGCACTGTTGAAACCCATGATGAAAAGGCAATCTCCGGCCAGTGCTGAGACAGGAGAAAGCAGGGCAAATCACGACTGCTGCAGGCTGCCCGCTGCCTGTTTCACACCGGGCTGGCACCCCTCAGCAATTGCTAACGAACCTTGTTTCAAGATGGTTTGTGGTGAGATAACATGCTATTGCCCTTCCCCATCGTGGGACGGAGCATCCCAGCAGGTAGGGGTGACCAGGACACACACTGTCCTGTCTTGGCCCAAGCACCATGAGAGCAGGTAAGTTGCACGGGCTGTTGTTGGGGATGGCTGAGGAGCATGAACACAGTGTTCTGGCTGCAGCAGCCAAATTTTGGAGTATGCTCTCTTATTTTCCAACACTTGGAAGGGGTGGGAATCTTATCCTGTTTCATCCTACAATAGCTTCAACCACAGCGCCCATAAGAAAGGATGAAGCATCCAGATGTGACAGCAACGGGTTCTCCAAGCCTCACAGCTACACCACACCATCTCCCCAGCAGAAAGCATACTCTCTGCTCCCTTTTGCATTCCTGGCCGTCCACCAAACACACCAAATGCAGAGCTGGCCCTGGCCAGGCTTTGAACAAACTCCCTGCAGAAAAGCTCAGTGTGCTGTTGTTCTGTTAGTTCGATAATCCTCCTTTTGTCAGTTAGAAAAAAAGTTTAAAAAATAATTTTAAAAAATCCTATTGCTTATCTATTGCTTTAAGACGACAAACTGAACGGCAGGTTAAGATCCAGGCTGCACTGTATCATCATACTGTTCAGCAGGTAAAGACCTCTCAGACACTGAAGCCAGTCTATTCGCTCAGATTTACATGGCAACAGTCTGCTGCCCTTTTGTCCCCTCTCTACTGGCTCTACTGACCCTCCAGAACAGTAAAGCAGCAATCCACATTCTGCATTTAAACTGATCTAAACGTAGAAAACATCCACTTCTCTAGACAATCTGGCAATCGAGACAGTGCCCTGTGTCTACAGCGTGGAGGGTGAGAAGCCAGAAGGAGCCTACATCTACCTCTGCTTATTAGTGCAGAAATAAAGGCTAAGAGTTAGGGGGAAAGAAGAGAAAAAATGTTAAGAACAACTCCAGAGAACACACTGGGAAGTGTTTACCACTATAGGGCTTCATAATGCAATTATAAGGCTCATTGAGGTACTTGTGTTTGAATTAAAGTGCAACGTACTCAGTCAATGGCCAGCAAGAGACCTGTCAGTGTCCCTACGGCTCTGCTCTGCATCTTCACGTTGCACTCAGCGATTGCATTGTTAGTTCTTCCCCAGTCCTTGTGCTCCCATCAGCCAGACTTTATAGGAAACCGTCCAAAAAAAACCTTTTCTCAAAAACATATTTTTCATGCAGAATTGCCCATATGACACGATTGTTTATGTTATGCAGAGCTTCAGCCTTTTCAGGAGCCTGCAGAACTATCTGCCTTATCCATTCCTTCTTTTCTGCCTTGTTCCACAAATCAAAATCAAAAACGCTTTTCCCAAGTGGGTGAACCACTCGCAGAAGGTGGAAAGCACTGCTGTTATTTTCCCTGCCATATGCTCCTGAGACAGTTCCCAGCTCTGCATCAGATTATCCACGAGCCCAGATGCTCCGGCATCCGTTGCCACCTGAAACGGCGAATTCCAAGATCTGTTCGTGTGGCATGGGTGCCCAGAGCCTGGAGGGACTTGGATGTGAACGCAAAGATCTCGTAATTATTGCAACCATGAACAAATGTTCCAAAAATGACCATTCCTTGTTATCCATGCAGGGATCTGAGCTGCTCAGAACAAAACGAAACAAAACCACACATGGTTGCTGCATTTTTGTGCTCTTTCAGCAACAAACCTCTCTTACAAGTGTCAGCAGTTTGGCCACAAAACCTGCAGCCTGCTCAGCCTGGGGGACGGGAACAGTCCAACAGTGGGTGATGGTGTCAGCGACATGCCAAGCAACATTCACTTCCTGCAACCCAGGCTTAATTTAAAGGGGAAAAAAATCCAGCAGTAGCTGTAATATCTGAAAACATTAACGCCAGATTTCCAGAGAGCATTTCAGGCACTCATGCTCACAAGCATGTACAGACAGTTACTCTCAAATGTGCTGTTTGTGCTGCTACTCTGAGGCATCCAGGATTTGCTGCTTCATGGTAACTGGGGTGCCAAACAGTTCTTGGGAAGATAATGAGAATTTCGGCTGCTTCAGCAGCAAAACAAAACACAGACTTAAACAACAGGGACAGGAATAAGCAAAATAGCTAAACCCAAAGCAGTCGGGAAGATGCCTCCCCAGCCAGCACCTAAAAGCCTGCGACTGCAGCATCTTGCTGCTGATGTCCAAAGATCTCCCCTTAGATGAGGTGCTGCGGGCTCAGAGCCTGCCTCCCCTTGCAGACCCCAGACCCGCCTCCTGCCTCTCCACCTGGCAGCGTCCCAGGAGGGAACCGGCTCCCTGGGAACTGCAGGACAAGCGGGACTCCTGCAGCCTGACAGCATCTTATTCTCCAGAACTGAAGGCACCAAATCCACAGCATCAGCGCTGGGCTGTGCAGGATGGCACGCTCTGCACCGGAGGTATGGGGGTAATCGCACACGGGTGTGCATCTCCATATCTGGCTTTAAAAATGTAGAGAATGGCTTTAAGACCTTCTTCTAAGACAAGGCTGAGAGAATCAGGGCCACTGCCCAGTATCTCCCAGTATTCACACGGCAAGGGCTGCAAAGCTCCATGCTGTGCGTTAGTGACGGATGTGACTGAGTGTCCACGTCCTCTCCTCCCCACCACAGATGGGGCTGAGCAGTACCATTTGACATATTTGGGTTTCGTTAGCATGAACGAGCATGTTCCAAGCAGAATCCCGGAGTGGCCAAGGCAGCAGGGATTCTCCAAGCGTTCCAGCAGGGCGCTTTTAAAGGGTGCAGCATGCAAGAGCTGAGCCGGGCAGCGTGGGGGAGAGGGTGAAGCCACAAAGCCATTTGCTTTGGGAAGTCGAGTGCTGCTGCAGGAGCAGTGAGGATTCTCCTTCTTGAAACTGCAGCTTCTGGAGCAGAGGAGCCGCTCGGAGGAAACATGACAGGGACACGTTTAGGTGGAGAGCTAAACCTCGGGGAATGCGAAGCCAGTACTCACCAACGGAGCAAATGTCTGTGAAATGGTCCTCACCTTCTTCAGCATGGATCAGGTCGTTTTTGCTCTTCTTTATTGCGGCTCTTTTCAACACTGTGTGCAAATTAAAGAGAAAACGCCCCGTGAGCATTCAGAGTGGATTCCCTTTCCCCCTCCCTTCACTCTCCAGGGCCAGCGTTTCCTTCCCAATGCCAGCTTCAAGCTCTAACACAGGGGTAAAGCCGGAGCACATCCGACAACCTACAACCTCGCAGGGCCTCCGCGTGCTTCAATGCCAGGGTCCTTTATTTATTTAACCTTCGTGGAGGTTTGCCAGGAGGAGCTCTGCACGCTCACACACCACCCCGGCAGATGCAGGAGGAGGGTGGGGGGGTCACTGCGGCTGCTGGACCTTTCAGCACAGCGGAAAGGCTGGGCAGGGTCACCGCGTCTTCCTGAGCCCCGGTGGGTTATGAGATGAGTGCTTCTGTCCATTAAAACATTACCGCTGTTTGCAGTGAGCACCATTAAGATGTTAGCATTCACGGTGCTGGGATACCACAGAGCAATGCCGTAAGCAGCAGAACCGGTGAAAGGAACTGCCACAAATCAGTGAACGTGCTCCTAATAGCGCCCGTTGTGTATTTCCTTCCCTCTGGGGACATCGGAACTCTTTGAAAACACGCTTTGTCCAACAGCACGTTTTGTGGGGAGGGCAAACATCGCCACGCTGCTTTATTCAATGGGGAAAAAAAATTGCAGCCTAAGGCTTGGAGAGGTCTGTGCTGTTCCCCCAGTGCACGAGGGGTAAGGCAGGACCAGTGTGGATACTGGTCCCATCACCACCTACCTGCAAAAACCTTGAGAACTAGCAGGAAAAAAAAAATACATCGATACAGTTTTGTAACAGCTTCAAGACACACAGGAACTAAGCACCATTTTCGATCAGCAGTAAGACACCCCACGGTGTGGTGATACATACTGGTCAGTGGCACACACAGCAAACACGCACTCTGCAGCGACTGCCCTGGGGCAGCTTCCTACGCGAAGTTCCCCTCGCCCTGCACAAAGCTTCCTGACCTCGAGAGGGAAAGGGATGCGCTTCTTCCTCCGCAGCTAAGGCCAGTGTTAGTGCTTTTGTCACGTCAGGAACACACAGAACATCACCCAGGTTTGGAAAGGCTTGGAGAGGAGAGGATGCTCTGAACCTGTGATCTGGATCCAATTTTTTTGTAAATAACTGCTTTTGCTCTTTTCTTCCCCACCCAGCTGTAGGCTGAACCCTCACTCCCAGCAATACCAGCTCATGGGTCCTTCAGGCTGCATCTGTCCCAGTGCACTCCAGTAGGTCCAGGGCCATTCCCAGCACTGGAACACAACCAGCCCTGGGAGTAAAGTTTACAACACTGCCTGGCATGAGTTAAGCACCTTCTGCTTTATCTTCTCCCCCAGAGAACTCCTGGGTGTGTTCAGCAATTGGGTTGTGCCATCTCTCCAGGCACCCCGGCTGCAATGTCCCTCTGTTTGGGAGACTGAGACAATTTACCAGCATAGGTGTGGGCTGCTCCATACCAGTTGGCATCAAGGCTGGGACCACTGCCAGGCTCTCCTTTAGCTGAGTATAGAGGGAGCCTTACTATAGCTGGGTCTTTACTCCTGTACCCACCTCTATTCTCCTTACACCACTCAGCTGTTCAGATTGCTCTTCCAGACACTCATCACAACTCGAGACTGACAGCCCTGGCTGCACCCACGTGCTGGACAAACACACGCACACCCACGCACGAAGATTTGCCAAACACACCTCACCCTGACCTTCTGCAGCCCCAGCTCTTCCTCCCCCGAGTCCTCCTCACACCCAGGTCACCAGCCTGGCCAAGGCAGATCCACAACCGCGTGCCCCAAGGAGCCGTGCGGCTCGGAACAAGGTGCAAAACCAGCCGGGAAAGCATCACCGGTGACCTGGGCGCGTGGGGCTGCGGGGGGGAAGCACTGCCCCGCTGTGCCGCCTGAGCCCCTGGTGATTTGCAATCCACTCACTGTTGTAGCTGCTGCCGCTGCTAGTCTCTGCCGGTGCCGTGCCTTGTTGAATCGGCCCTTCCGAGGCGGCCCTCCCTGACAGTGAATGGGAGGAGAAAAAAAAAGAGGAAGGAAAAGGGAGGGGAGGGGAAAGGAGGAGAGATGGGAGGACGAAAGATGGTCAGAAAAGGGAGAGGGAAGAATCTTTAACTGAACTTTGACTGGCTGTCGCGTCCTAAAGAGCTCATCGGTCTGGAGGCACAGGGAGAGCGGTCCCCATCCTGCAGTGCTAGGGTCACACGTCGGAAGGTAGGATCACCACACCCTGTTATGTCTTACTGCTTACAAGTAACAGGGGTCTTAGTCTTTTTGTCAAAGCCATTTGGAAACCTCGGTTTAGAGCCCTGCCTCCTCTCGATCAATGCATTTCTCTCCTGGCATCCGCTCTGCAGCCTATCCCTGACACAGCCACCCACGCTCGGCTGACGGGTGTCCCCATCACGCTGCGGTCCCCCAGGCAGCGTAGGGACCGCCCGACCCCAAGGGCAGATCCCCATCCCAGAGTGGTGTGTCACGTAACTGCTCATCATCCACCTGCAACCTCAGAAAGACCCAATACGGGAAAAGGGACTCTTTAGCTCGACTTATGCCAAGTGCATGCAAGAGTGTGCTCCTCACACCCTCCTGGTTACAGCGGAAAGCCATGTCAGTGTGAACCTCTCACGGACCACAGGAGCAAAACCACACAGCAGAATGACCTACCGTCCAGAGGAGATTTCTCTTCTGCATTCTTGTCTTCCTCTGCCAGCATGACCTCCTCTGTAAAAAGAAAAACAGCAAAGTTCAACCTCAGATTTATCCTATCCCTGCTCTAAAACCAGCTGAGCTGGACGCAGGAGGCATCTGTCCCAGCTGCCACCAACCTGACCTCACTGTATTACCCAGTGACACCCAGTCCGTGGAGGCCAGACAAGCCACTGGGCAACCGTAGCACTTCCTCCGTGATTTCCCTTCCACAGTAAACCACCCACTCCGGTTTCTTTACCCAGCCATCTGGAGAGCAAGAACCTTCCTTCAGATCAAGCAAGACCACAGGGTTCCACCAGCCAGACGACGGCCCCTCGTGCCCAGACACATTGGAGATGCTGTCGGAGGGGTGAAAGATGCTCAACACTCCTTGCTGCTCTTCTGCCTCCAGCAGTAAGACCGGCACTCCAGGCCAGGGGAAACAAATTTCTGTCTCATGGCCCAGGGTAAGACAAGCAGGACTGGCTGCTGCATGTCAGCTGTGCCACATCGCAGGGGACAGAATGATCCAGCACCCACTGGATGAAATCTTTGTTCAAATAAAACCCACAAGAAAGCAGCCATGGGGGAGTTCTGGCTGGCACCGCTCAGGTTGTGCAATACGTGCAAGAATGCCACCGTTGGGTTTCCATCGCTGTATAACTCGTCTATAAAATACAAGTTTATACTCTCCTACAGTAAAAGAATTCAGAAAACACTGAAAAAACCAACCACCCAAAACTGACTCATTTTTTATTTGCATGAAAGACAAATTTCCTGAGGTTTCTCAATGCAAATGTCATCACCCAGGTCAATTTGCAGCTCACTCCACGCTGAGCCAATAATTGAAACCATACAGTTCATACAGTCTGAACGTCTGAACCACAATTTTTAGCTTGATGTTGTAAAATCATGTAAAGATTTTCTTCTAAAGGACAATCTAAAGCCAACAAAGTATTGAGTTGGCAGCTGGTAAACTGTACACGTCCTTGTGTTATTAAAAATGACAAATTCTTTCACATGTTTGGCAGAGATGTAATTTGGGATCTTACTAAATCATCTGACACTGTGTTCCCACAAAATTTTGCTTTAAAGTCCATTTAAGCCAGCCTAGATGGAAGGGTAGCTAAAAAAAACCCCAAAACCCAAAAAACACCACCAAAAAACCAAACAAACCACAGGCCAAACATCAAAGTGTGCAGCTGAAAGCTGTCTGGAGGAATACTAGAGGGATCAGAACTACCATGCGAGCCTTATATAATCTCTTTATTAATCATCTGGGAGAAAGAATGAATGATACATTAATAAGACAACAAACTGAGATGGCTAAAAAATAATATTCAGGATGGAGGAAGACTGGAAACCCAAGCAGACGAGAACAAAATAAGAAAATGCAAAGTGGTGCGCCAGAGAAGGGCAAGGAAAGCAATGGTGCTCAGAGGGTTAAAAAATGTCAGGTGAGCTAACAACTTTAAAATGCACTAAATCCTCCCCAAAACCCACAAGTTAATACAATTCAGTTGTTCTCCAAGGCTCTTTAAAACAGGTCAGAAAACTGAAATGGGCTTTTTTTGGTAGTTCAAGAGAGATCTCTCTCTAGAAGATGCCTCAGAAACCAAAAGTTCTTCCAAAGTCTTGTCTTGGGAAAAGTTGAGCTGCTGTTTTGGGGCTAAAAATATGGAGGGAGTTAAAGAGCAATTAATAATGAACATGAGGTTTCATAAACCAGAGTGCTAAACGCCAGTGGGACCTCAGAGTTTGCCAGGTGTGACAATTTGATATCAACATACCTCTACCTCCAAAGCACACACTCTTTGAGACAACCCTGCAAACCAGCTGAGCCATCACCCCAAGTTCAGGGCTCGGAGTTGATGCCCAACCCCATCTCCATACACAGACACAGCTCACCAGGGCTCAGCTTTATTGTTCCCTTAAAACAAACAAAGCCCAGGTTTTCCTCTGCAATTCCCCACTCCCCTGCACCATTGCTCCCGTTCTGTCCCTTGACAGTCGCTCCTGTCTTGTATCCTCTGGGAAACTAAAGGACCACATCTCCCCCAGTGAGGCTTTACACAGGTTTTAAGCCCTGCTAAAATGACAGCTTGGCAGACTAGTCCTCATTGCTAGGATTTATTTTTCTTAACCGCAAGTACAGGATCAGAAGTTGCTTTGTCTTTAGTCTCTGTAACACAGAGAATGGAAGAAGATAATTAGGATGCCTGAAACCCCCCAAACAACAGTGGCTGTACATGAGAAGAGATACTCAACAAAGAACATCACATCAGCGCCTTCCAGCCTCCAAACACAGGCACAGGGGCTTCGTTAGGCTATCAGAGTGAGAGGAGCCTCAGCAGCGAGATTAATTGCTGGTCATTAAGTACTGACAACACACAGGACGTTACAGGAGCGGAACTAAAGGCAAACCTTACACTGAGGCAGTGGCAATCAGCCACTTCCAACAAAACCAGGCAAAGCAGCAGGGAAACACGGCACCCCTTCTCGTTCTCTTTGGCGTGGGGAGATAGGACACTGTGGGCTCAGAAGAGCAGATTACAGGGAATAACTCACGTTCAACAGGCAAAAGAAGTTTAAAGAAAAAAAAAGAGGAACAACTGAATTTAACTGCTGAACCTTCACACTTGCTAAACAGAAAAAGCGAATAAAAATGCATCATCCCTTCAAAGAAGCCATTGCACTCTCACAGGGAAACTCTCATTTGTGAGATAATCTGGCAATTATCCCCCCTCGCCATCTCACACGCATTGCTGCCCTTTCTCATTGATGGAGGTGTCCTTTCCCAGATGGATCAAGGGGCTTGTTACTGTCTTTCTTCTACAGAAAGCTGAAAGCGGAGGTTCACGTAGCTTCATCATGCCAAGGAATGGCATTCCAGTTACAGTGAGCTGGAGGAGAGAGGTTAAATCCATTCCCTACAGCTGCTTACTCCAGGAGAAAAGCATCACTCAGTGCTGTGTGAAAGAGCTGGATGGAAAGAGTTAAAATGCAAAAGGACATGTAACATGAATAGCGCTGAACTGAAAGACTTCCAGCCTCTGAGCAGTGTTTTCAAAATGATGCATGTCCTTGTAAGATAAGAGAAACACCTTCAAAAGAATATTTGTGGGCTTATAAGGGCTTTACTCCGTGCAGAGAACTTGTAGTTCTCCACTCTCCGTTGGAAATGCAGAATGACAGCCTGAGAGTTGCTACAGTTCGGAGGAGTTCAATGGAGAAAGCAGCGGAGGTAAAATCATTTGTATGGATTACATCGCCTGCCTTCACCGCTTTCCAATTCCTCCGAAAGGCACAATTTCAAATTGACTTGCTGCTGCCTTTGCACGGAGCCCGCGGAAAACGTGAAACCAAGAGTGGAGCCTGTCCCAGCACGCAGCGGGTGGCACAGGACAGGGTCTGCTCAGCACCAACGAGACTTTATTTGATATTGGCTGAACTGAAGAAGAGGCGTTTGGGGAAGAGAACCGTTGTCTTGTGCCTAGAAGAGCAACAGCACAAAGCATTGCTTTCACACCTTCATCAGCTGACCTCTAACAGTGGGAAGGGTTGGTCCTGCTAAAGAAGTTACTAAAAAGCAGACAGTGGACTTTATTCGTCATGATTAAGTTTAGATTACAGGTCTGGATCCGTACAGCTCGGTTCTAAACGACAGGGAGAGTCAACGTTTATGAGCTTGACATGGCAATCACCATGGGAATATCTGGCCTAAATTCTGTGAGATGCAAGAAAGGACAGAATTTGATCATTGCTTCTGGCCTGTAACTTGCACTAGTTTAAGATGACTGAAAATCTTACCAATTTGAAGCCACTTACAGGTTTATAACTCATTTAAGTTGGCATGACATTTCTTCTTGACATCCTCAAAAAGACTCTGTTGAGTTACAATTTTACTTGCTTAGTCTTGGCCTCATGATGTGGGAATATTACACGAAATCACCTGTTATCTCATTTAAAAATATCTAAACCTTCCTGACTACCCTGTGTATTCGTTCTTCAGCACACATTTTGTGTATTATAATTTTCTCTTTCGTTCCCCAGCCCTTTGTTAGAAGGCATTTGTTAAGCACTTCATCAGATAAGGTTTCCTGTATTAACTCTCACAAGTATTTGCACATAAAGGTTGTCACTGTTTAAAACACCTCGGTATAGATCCCTCAAGCAGATACGCTGCTGACTACATTAACCAATCCACATTTAAAGCAGCCTGAGCTATGTTTGCTTCGGTTTCAACCACAGCTGCACTTCTGGTGATTTATCCATCGTGAGCTGGCACCAAAAACTTTCATCTGTGCCAAGGTACCTCCTTGAAAACTTCACAAGCACTTCTTATTACTATTTTCTTCCTTTCTATACTCTTATTTTACCATTGGAAAAAAAAATTCGAAGTACCACCAGACAAAAAGAAAAAATGCAGAAGTCAGTTACTCGAGAGCCAGGTTATTAAGCCTCATTCTTGCAACACAAATGCAAGACAAGGCATTAGAGCAGGTCTGGAACACGCTCCAGTCAGACAGCACTTAAGAGGTAGGAAACAAAGCCCCACTGTTTTCTTCTGGTGGACTAAACAGTCTACAGTTTCAGTATAAGGGAAGGTTGACAGTAAAAAGAAAAAAAAATATCTGAACCATGTTTTTAATGCAATATGTACAGCAAGAGATATATAACGTAATTCAGATTGCAACCAGAGCAGGCTGGGAGAAACACTAGAGACACTCAAGAGTGGTCAATAAATTAAAATCACTGTTGACAAATGGGAGGTAGCATACAGATAAAGGAGTGATTTTAGTCACTCACATACTTTCCTTGGTCCTAAACCAGTTACAGCCCTTGAGGTAAAGACTTGAGCACTACTGAGAACGGGGAAACCTCCTCCCCAGCTCCAGCAGCTACTCAGGATGTGCAGAACAGTGCAGAGCAAAACCAAACAATTAAGTATTAAGATGCCACTTTATGAATCCCTGGAATGCAGCTTTCCACTCTTCCTACTTCACATCAAAAATAAATGAGAAAAAAACTAACAAACAAAATGCTCGGGGAGGATACTATAAATATTAGAAGAGTGGAGAGCCTTCCATGGGAAGGGAGGGGATGGAGCAGGTCGGTTCTGCACCCTTTAGAGCAGAAAAAATAAGATGAAACAAGGTAGAGAGAGATCAGAGAAAGAAAAGTAACAAATCAAAATACAAAGTACACCCCTGAGCTCGTCTTTTCACTGCAGAAAGGCAACACATTTAAAATCGAGGACAGGACATACTGTTTGGTGGGCTGGTTTGGTTTCTTTAAATGAAACCAAGTGTTAACGTGTGGAACTCCTTGTTACAAGGTTCAATGAGGTCAAGGATGCTAGGAAGATTTAAAAACAATTCGCTATTTGCATAAATTATAACAAAATTCTCCAGATTACATTAGAGCAGATTAGCAAGAGCTTTTCTCTTCCTTTTATGCAAACAGCTGGTTACACCTCACTGCCTGCGGCTGTCGCGAGAGATTTCCGTACAGGCTGGACTGGCTGTCACTGTCCTCCCTGACCATTTTCCTCCCTCCATCCAAGCGGTTTGCTTTGGCCATTGTCCCACACACAGTCCTGGACAAGGAAAGTTGATTCATGATCACTTCATAGCTGAAATCCTGGCCTCTAAAACAGAAATGGGAAATCCTCTTCGACAGCACAGTCCCAAATTTCATCACCTGAATTTTGAATACTCAGTTCTCTGTTTTGGATAGCCTTCACGCTACCTTTTGCATTCAAACACTTGCTAACACGGCGAAGTTGATTTTAATTATTGTCATTACTCAGCTGTACTAGGAAGCTTTTTAGTATTCCTACTGTATTTTCAACAATGCCTTTACAGAATATTTTGATTATTCCCTGACTCAGCTATTTTGCATACACCTCCCCGTTCTAGAAAACCTTCTGGATCTTGTATTATTAGACAAAATAAAACAATGGGCATTTTACAGCAGTTTCACTCTATAGTGATGTGGCATTTATCCAACACTGGCAACACAGAAAGAGAGCAGCCGGGGATGCAAAGCTGGAGCAGATATTGCCTGAATGTTTTACAACCTCTCCACCTCAACTTTCAGACAAGTTCAGCTAGTGACCTCTGCACAGCTCTTCCTGACAGAACAGTCACCAAAATGAAATGAAGCAACCCACAGCCCTGCAAGGGAATTCTCGTCTTTATTTTCCTGGTGGTGGATGCCCCATCCCTGGAGGGGTTCAAGGCCAGGCTGGATGAGGCTTTGGGCAACCTGGGCTAGTGGGAGGTGTCCCTGCCCATGGCAGGGGGTTGGAACTCAATGATCTTTAAGGTCCTTTCCAACCCAAAAAATTCTGTGATTTTATGAAACCAGGATTTAGAGACTGAGAAATCACAAGAGCCTTAAAAGCAAGACGGCACTAGAGCCAAGGCAGAACCATGGTGCTCTCTGCTCATAAACCATTCGTTACTGTGAATTTGAGGTGGCACAAGAACTGTAAACAAACAGAAAGACAAATTATAAATGGAAAGCAAATTGATCTTTTTTTTTGAATCTTACAGAAGCACAGACTAAACCATGGTTCCCCAATTGAGGACAGTTGCTGTTGAACAGTCACAGGGAATGAAAGTCTGTCGATACGGCTGGCACTCAGCTGTCACTCTGTACAGCACCGTGGGAAAGAACGGGTTCAAGCCACCCTACGAACTGCTGCTACTCTTTCCCATTTTACATTCCAGTGCTCTGCCCAGCTCACTGCCCTGTGGGGAGGTACCGCAGCCTCCCCAGTGTTCCCAGGTCCCCTGGGCACACAGGCTGGCAGAGCACTCCAGAGGGGAGAACAGAAGAAAAGCAGCGGAAACCACACGAAAATACTCTTCTAAATACTGGCACCTGGGCTGTGCTCATGAAAGAGAAGCCGTAAATCCAGAAAAAGAGCCACCTATACACAGAACAGCACCAGGATGCTCTGGACCCTGGTGTGTGTGCAGTTTGTGCACGTGCCGCGCTGCAATGAGGTGCTGTGACTGTATAATCACTTGCTTGTACAAGCACATCTTAGCACATCGAGCATCTAGCATCAGCATGGATTTCAAAACCAGGAATGATGATGACAGGGCTCTTAGTACGGTGCCAGCCCATGGTGTAGGAGCACCCCTGAGTGCCAGCTCTGCCAGCGGTCTATGGGCTGACATCAGGCAAATCCCTATATAACGCTGGGCCTCAGCATCCCCATGGAGCTGACCTGCCTAGAAAGGCACCTGAAAATCGATTTGAGAAACCGTCACTTCTTTTTTCTCCCCATCAGTGTTTTAAAAGGCATTTTCACTTTACCCAAGTGGTTTCATCTTCTTAGGAAAGCCAGCAAGGAAGCAAATTAGCCCCAGAAGTTATCTTGACACTATGTGAAGAATGAATTGCGCTGTGGTTATGTCAATACATATATATATATATATATCGGCTACTCTATAACGCAGAAAGGTTATCGGTCATCTTTACTGTCCGATAAAAAGGAAAAGAAAAGCATGCATTTTTTTGTTAAATTATTGCATTTGGGTCCTTGATAAAGTTGCTCACGGTTTGCAATAAAGTGCAACGTTCGTTTATAATAGTTATAAAACAATGTTAATATGTGCTGGGGTGAGTTTCATGAAAGTCATCTCTGTAGCTCATAAAAATGACGCTCCGGAGTATTTTACCATCATAGCAAGAAAGCCTTATAAAACAACTGTGGTGGAAAGTAAATAAAATATAAATGACTCATGTAAGGGAACAGTTTCCCCACTGTGGAGACTTTGGGCACTGTATCGCTTTTTATGTTACACTGGATTAAGACAATAGCTTTGATCTCAGCAATAAAGGAAGTTGGCCCAGCTCCTTAATTTTTGCTTAACCAAACTGGGATCTCTTGTGATAACTTCAGCATGACCGCTCAGAAACAAGCCCCAAAAAAATAACAAGTGCTGGATGGAGCCTCTCTAGTTTTGGGTCACCTCCATGGCCAGCAACACCGAGGACTAGTTCTGGGGCCCTTGTCCTCTGTCATCACCAAACTCTAAACATATTGAACCAAGATCATAGAATCACAG
>VZTO01014181.1:0-41000 GCA_013400615.1 Syrrhaptes paradoxus
AGTATTTTCGTGGATCCAAGTGTACTGACTTCAGCAGTCTAGACAATAAAAGAAGAGTTTTTGCAGTTCTGTGCCTGCATATGGCTTGTGTTGAATACCAAAGCTTTATCATTTATTAATTTCTTTCTTTCCAAAAAAGGAGATATTTTTCCTTTTCTCCTGCATCTAGGTAACTGAGTTGCTAGAAGAATATGGACATGGTCTCTGACATTTTAAAGAGCATTTTATTAGTTTAGTAATATATTGATAAGGATAATTTTGGTTACTTTGAAGGTCTATTTACTAGAATGCCTTTTAAAAATTTTAACCACATTAGTATGTTCTCTGGAAAATCAGAGGCATTTTACTGTCTTCCATCACACACATCTTGGCTTTTGTGAACATCTGATATCTCTAGGATTTAGCCGAAAGGCTTAACAATATTAGATTTCTTCCACTCTTTTGATATTGGTGTAAAAGAGGCTGTAAAATCCTTCCTTAGATCCCACCGATTAGGACTCCAGTTAAATAAATGCATGTAAACTACATTTTAAAGAAGAGTGAGCACCATGTATTCCAGTGTTTGAAGTTAGGCTTTTCCAAGCTGAAAATTCTGCTGAAGAGACTTTTGCCCATGTTTTGGCACTGTCACAGGAGAGGAATGGGATTTAGTGGTGTGTTTTATTTACTGCAACTGTTGGCCAATCTCCAAGGTTGTCATCTAAGTTTTTGATAAACTCTGCTGGGATATTACATTGGACCCCTGAGGGTGATGATGTCCTCTATGAGCACTGCTTCTTATCAGCAGTGGCTTGTTATGTTCAAACCGGGCATTCTTTTTTTTTCTTGTCACCTAGTTAACTAGAATGTATACAGAAATCCTAATAGGGTAATCTTTTCTTATGCTGTCACCCAACAGGATAGATGGGATGAATCATTCAGTGATGTTTTTCAGTGCCTTTGGAATGATTCCCTGAAAGAGTTAACTTCTATTATTGATTTTAGGAAATCGTATCATCATGGGTAAAAATCATGTCTTCAGATTCAACCACCCAGAGCAAGCACGAGCAGAAAGAGAGAAAACACCATCAGCTGAGACTCCCTCTGAGCCAGTTGACTGGACATTTGCTCAGAGGGAGCTTCTGGAGAAGCAGGGCATTGACATGAAGCAGGAGATGGAGAAAAGGTAACAAAATAACTCAAAATTCCTACCTGAAACAAGGAGGAGTCAGTCAGCTATATGTTATTTGGGTGGTGTCCGTGCAAAATGTTAACCTAGGTTCTGCCATATGGCATCTCTGCTACCTATTGTGAAGATTCAGAAAGCTTCCTCATCATTTTACTTAAGTGTTTCAGTGCTCTAGCTACTTTAAAAATCACAAGTAAGCACCTGCCACTAACCCTGTTAACCTTTTGGTGAAGGACTGAACTGCAACTTGTAGGAAGTTTCACTTCTGTAATATTACAATAGACAAATAACAGTTCCTTTCAAGTGGAAAGACTTTTTTACTCTTGTCGCTGTAATTCAGTGTGCGTGTAGAGTAGCACCAACATGAAAATAATGACCTCTTTGGCTCCTTCTGTTCTTTTGTTCATCTTCAGATTACAAGAGATGGAGATTTTGTATAAGAAGGAGAAGGAGGAAGCTGATCTCTTGCTGGAGCAGCAAAGGCTGGTATGTGTCCTTATTTAAGATTACCTCTACCTTTGGCAAACAGTAATTCCTGTCCTTGCTTATCTGAAAGTTTAGGAAACCTGCTTGGGTTGTCTGCACAATGCAGTTCTCCCTTTGCTTTCAAATACTCTGTGTCTACAGTGAATTATTATCAGTGTGAGTGAACCCCTTCAGGTTAATTCAGAGATTGCAATTGACACTGAAGAGGCTTTAATCAGTTCTTGTTGGGACAGGTTGGATTTCTTGCAACTTAACCTGAAAGAAGGGCATTTCTGTGCTCTGTGGTTTTTTAACTTCCTTTTCAGTAGTCTAAACAGCTACTTCTTGGGGTGTTTGCCTTTATTTTTGTCTTGGATCACCAGAACGTACTAATTTTGTGCTGCCAAAGAGATTCCTAGAACATTGATACACTAGGTTTATTTTTTTGAATGATGTCTGAAAACGTTGCTGCATTGTGCATGTTTTAACCCTTCTCCCTCCCCCTGCATGGAGTTCCTTGTAAGGGTCTTAATGGTACACATGCTGATGGTGGGGTTCTGACTAGAGAGCAGTGTGCAAGGGGAATGTTAACTCCTTCAGAACAATGGAAATTCCACCATTCCACCTAATTTTTAAATAGGAAGCCTGATAAATTAGGTCTGTTATAGGAAGACTCGAGTTTTCTGACAGCAGATGTCTTGATGAAGCGTATTACAAATAGAAATGCATACAGTCTTCAAGCACCCCGTGAATTTTAAAAACAAGACCAAGCCCAGGAGTGAAATCTAGATTTGCTTAAGAAACCTGAGTCTCTTGATTCTGCTTTAACTACATTGAGTTGTCTTTTAGCCAGAATGCAAGTGTAGTTGTGCCTGAATTCTAATAAAAAATTCAAAATAATTTTTTTGTAGAATTTGTTTGAGACCACTGAAAACTGTGTGTTAAATGCATGCTGGGTTTTAGACTGTAAAGCTCTTCTCCTTCTCCCAAAAGGAAATGGAGCAAAGTACAGTGGCTTCCATACATCACTTTTCTTATTTATAGTATACACTTAAAGACTTACGCATCTCTCATTATTTCATCGCCAGGGACTAATTTCTTGAATAGAGAGGAGCGACTGCAGACTTTGAACCAAAGCAAGACTTGGTTCAGAAAGGAAGTTAAGATGTGGCTAGTGTAATGTTTCATCTTTGCAATTTTATAATTAAAATTTGTGTAGCTGGAAGTAGTACAGCAAAAATCAGCTCCATGTGAGAAGAAAAATAGTTTGAGTGTGGAGTAAGTTCTGGCTCTGTGCCAAAGGAGATACAAGCAATGGAATTCCCTGCCTTAAGTTTTGGCTGACAGGCATAAGCTAAGTTATTGTATGAATTAAAGATGTGAGACTTGGCTGTCTGGGGAGCTGCTTCAAATAAGGCTGCATTTACAGAAGTGTTGTGAAGGGAATTTGTTTACACATATGCTTAAGATTAAGGGGAGGTTCTTTAGATACTGGGTTGCTTAATGCTGTGATAAAGTTGGTGATTTCTTTAAGCTTGTTTTGGTTTTGCTGATTTCAGTTAGTGGACAAAGGTGGAAGACTATCCTGTGTGCATTACCAGTGTAATTCCTGAAGGACACCTTGCCTAGTTGTGAGGGATTGTAACAAGTTAGATCATCGGTCTGTTAAGCAGTATCCTGCTTAGCACAGTGCTTAATAGGAATATTTCGGATAACAGGAAAACTTCTTGACACGTCTTGACATTTCTGTGTCGCTGTATGCAGAGTGTGGAATGGACAGGATCAGTGCATTCATGAATAATGGCTGGGAAATCTGGGAATGCATCTCGGCTTGCGTACCCTAAAAGTATTTACATTGCTGCGATATCCAGCTGTGATATCACACTCTGTAACTTACTGCTATGGAACATTGATCTTGAAATATAAATATTCTTGTTCTAAATTGGAGTATAATCTTGGATATAAGAAGCTGGCTAATCCTCTTTACCAGATTGTTTTGGTTTTGTGCTGAGATTCCAACCAGTTTGGGTATTTATTTGATAGATGTGCTATACAAAAAAGGTAAATAAAATAATAGCTCTTGTCCCCCAGAATTTACAACTAATGTGTATTTGCCTTGCTACTGTTACTAGGGAATGGAAATAATCATTCTCCATTTTACAAATTGAACATGAAAATTTGTTTAATAGAGCTAAAATTATCTTCCTGGTTTTCCTGGTCATAATGCCTTTGTGGTGACCACTGGATATTAGAATGTGGATATATACAGATATTAAAGGCTTTGGTTAACCTCTGAGCGCACACAGGACAAGGACCACGTAGTGTCTCTCAGTCAGCTTTTTATACACAAAACATGCTTTAGCCATAAGTAGTAATACAGTTATCCTGTAACCTGTAAGAATAATCCTGTGGAGTTTGTGACTTAATGAGTGAGTAGTTTGTGTTTTGCCTTTCGGGACGTAACCTCGAATGTGTAGATTGTACAGTGTCTTCCTCCAGGGCATCTTTGCAATATGCAGTTTGTTAGATGCTGTTTCCTTAGGCCACAGATTTGTTCAGATGCTGTGAACTCACAAAGAGTTTATGTTCTGTTTCTAAACCAGTGTTTTGCTTATATTTTGGCCTAAACTGGGAGAAGTTGATTCTCTACGGCTATTCTTAAATATTTAAAGACACATAAGGTCACAAGAAGCTCAAATAATGTGGCTATTAGGCTACAGAGCTTGTTGACTGTAGGGCAGAACAGTGTTTCTTTTACTCCTTTTTGTCATTCCCGAAACAAATTATATTGTATTCCCCATTCTTCGTGGTTTTCTACCCAAAGTCTTAAGTGTAGGAACCTGTGGTTCTGAGTCAATGACCTGGGTTTCCTTTGGTTTTAGAATAACTGGCTGTTATTGTTCCTGATTTCTCGTGTATTATAATTCTTTATGTGAAAAATAGGGATATTAGATAGAGGATCATTAGAGACTGACTGCTCTGTTTTGTTGAAGATGTTTGGATCGTGGTCGTACATAGTACTTTTTATTTGCTAAAGAGATGTCTTAAATTAGTAATCCTTTAAAGAAAAGTAGTCTGACTTTAACTCCTGGTTGCAGTAGGCAATAATGGATATCCTTAGCTTCTGGTGGCAATACACCTCAACAGACATTCCTATCATATGGAAACCTGAAGCACTGCTCATTAAAATGATTTAGCAGAAGGTGGATAACTTGTAATGAAGAAGCAAAACATGTGTAACTTAGCAAGCGTGTGGAAGCTCCAGGCCCTAGGGTTTGAGAAGACGACAAATGAAGGATATCAAATAGAGATTTGTATTAAAACAATTTAAAAAAAAAAGTCATTACTGCTACATTCTTCTGAAATTCATTCTTCGGACAGACAAGACTGTTAATGTTTTTCTTTCTTAAAACTAAGCAACAAGGGAACAAATGGGAAAACCCAAACCACAACCCACCTCTGAAACTCTGGTTCTGGATATCCTTTTAGCTTGTAGCAAGTCTTGGAGTATGAACCACTGTCTTCACCTGTCGTAGTGGCACTTACAGTCCTTTTAACATTGAACCTTTCAGCTGCTTCTGTTTCATTTTTTCTTATCGTCTAACACTTCTCTGGCTGCTATTGTAGTGAAGTGGATTCTAAACTTGAGCACCCCTGCAACCACGTGCAACGTTACTAACCAGTGTTAACCCGACTTACTCTGGCTGCTCATGACATCTTCTATGATGGCTATTGTGTTCACCTACCTGGGGAGGATTTTCTGAAAGAAGCAACAGCAGTCACCAAGGCAAATGTGTGTGGCGGGGTTTTGCATGTCTTTGTAGCATGTGTGAAATGCAGTTTACACTTGGTTTTTAATGTTTTTAATCAGGAACTTGGTTTTAGTTGATCTATTTAAAGATTTTGGAAGGGATTGGGAGGGAAGAGTTTAGTTTATATGCTATTTTGAGATTACAAGACTTTAAAATATAATGTTAATCTTAATTTAGTGAAGAGCTCCAATTTTGACAGTCCATGACTCTTCAAGATGTATTTTAATGTCCTAACATTCAGTCTTCAGGGACTTCCTTATCACTTGTTCTATTTTGATTTTTGATTTAGTTTTCTTTGCCTGCTACTTCTTGTTTAGCTTTTCCATTTTCTTACAATTTTAATTTTGGTTATTTTGGGGCCACTTCTTGATTTTTGTTTTTCCAAAGGATGCAGACTCTGATAGTGGGGATGATTCGGACAAGAGATCGTGTGAGGAGAGTTGGAGACTGATCACATCCCTGAGAGAGAAGCTGCCCCCCAGCAAGCTCCAAACCATTGTAAAAAAGTGTGGCCTCCCCAGCAGTGGGAAGAAACGAGAGCCTATTAAAATGTACCAGATACCCCAACGTCGACGCCTTAGCAAAGACTCCAAATGGGTTACCATCTCAGACTTAAAGATTCAGGCTGTGAAAGAGATATGCTATGAGGTAGCGCTCAATGACTTCAGGCACACTAGGCAGGAGATTGAGGCTCTGGCCATTGTTAAAATGAAAGAGCTTTGTGCCATGTATGGGAAAAAGGATCCAAATGAGCGTGAATCATGGCGAGCTGTTGCTCGTGATGTCTGGGATACGGTAGGAGTTGGAGATGAGAAAATTGAAGATGTTATGGCCAATAGTAAAGGAATAACTGATGTGGATGACCTTAAGGTGCATATAGATAAATTGGAAGATATTTTGCAAGAAGTGAAGAAGCAGAATAATATGAAGGATGAAGAGATAAAAGTTCTTAGAAATAAGATGCTAAAAATGGAGAAGGTTTTACCTCTGATAGGGTCTGCAGATAAAGCTCAGTCAACTGTAGCTAATGCTAAGTCTCCAAACTCTGCTGGTGTGGTGGATGGGGATAAGAAGCCCACGGATGATTTAAAAAGAAGCGAGAATGATGATCTCGCTAAAGAGGAGCGTGTTTCTCAGTTAATGGCAGGTGATCCAGCTTTCAGACGTGGACGATTACGTTGGATGAGGCAAGAACAGATTCGATTTAAAAATCTGCAGCAGCAGGAAATTGCAAAACAGCTTCGTCGACAAAATATGCCTCACCGATTTATTCCGCCTGAAAATCGCAAGCCCCGGTTTCCTTTCAAAAGCAATCCCAAACACAGGAACTCATGGAGTCCAGGCACTCATATAATTATCACAGAGGATGAAGTTATTGAGGTTAGAATTCCAAAAGAAGATGATAAGAACAAAGATGAAAACAAAGAAAAAGAAAGTAGAGCTGCTTCTAAAGACCCTCAGCAGCTGTGGAATCTTTATGGCCCCCAGAGGAATCAAGATAATATCCAAATTAACAGGCAGCAGTTAAACACACCGCCACAGTCTAGCAATCCGCAGCAGCCATCACCTCAGTTGCGCTGGAGAAGCAATTCTCTCAATAATGGCTCTCAAAAAAGTTTGCGCCGTCAGACGTCAGGCTCATCTGAATCCTTGCACTCGTACAGCGGGCAGCAGAATCCGGACCTGCAGACTTTTCAGCAAAAACGCCACATCCACCAGCACCGGCAACCTTACTGCAATCACGGCAACGGAGGCAGTGCAGAAGGCAGTACAGCTAACTTCCAGCCCAACCAGACTGACCGCCTTAACCACTATAACCAGTTTGTGACGCCCCCACGGATGAGGCGCCAGTTCTCAGCACCTAACCTCAAAACGGGCAAAGAAACTACAGTATGATTAGTTGGCCAAAAGTAGTCTGGGGGAGGAGGGAAGCAGGGGCAGTTCTGGCTTATCATTAAGCAGCCAGGATTGGCTTTGCTTGGGTTCTGTTTGGCCAGGGAGAACTTGATAACTCAATGTACAAACACAAGGTACTGGCCCTTCAGCCCGTTCGGTTTGCATGTGACATTTTTTTGCAGTTTTAACAACATTGATTGGAAGAACGTTGTGAAAAATTGTAAGAACTTTTTTCATAGACTAGAAGACTTGGAGGGAGGGATGTGGAGGGGAGAACTTCCCTGCTAGCTCATTTACCAGGTTTTTTTTGTGTGTCTTGGATTATTTTTCTAATGCTGAAAATATTGTCTAGATCTTACAAAGTGCTACCTTCCTCCTGTGTTTTATGTAGACAATCAAAAGAGGAATTTAGTTTATAGTACTGAATGTTTTTTGTGACCTTTTTCTTAGCAATAAGGAAACTGACCATCTGTTTTTAAATTGATCTGGCTCTTCAGAAGAATATTTTCCACTCTTAACTCTAATTCTTAATAATAGTGATAATAATCTGCAAACCAAAAGTTGTCGGCTGACAAGATATGTGACGTTTTTTACAGAGGAATTAAGAAGAGCTATTGGGTCACAACAGTCCTACTCCCTGAGTAGGAGATGTCTTTTCTCCTTCTGCTTAAGCTCATAATTATTGGTGTGAAATTGCTGTGACAGTTAAACCTGCCTGAATGGAATTTTATGTCAGAATATATATATATTGCTGAAGCAATAGTTTGGAAATAAGCTTTTTCTAATTCCCATTGTATTGCTAAATATTATAGTTTTCAATTATTATACAGAGATTGTGGAAAGGAACTAGGATTTTTTGACACTCTGGTGCAGGAAGAAGCCTTAAAAAGCTAATTAATTTTATTTTATGTTTTCAGCTTTCTCGGGCGTCAGTCTGGGAGGTGTTCTTGAAATAGTTATGAAGATTTATAGATCACTACTTTGGCTGAATTCTCCTCAAAGACAGGAGAATGTAACTGTTTCATTTTAATGTGATACCTCATGTTAGTGCCTCTGGTCATGGATTAAACCCCTGTTTCAAGACTTTTTTTAATAAAGAAGAAGGTCACATTGAAGAAAAGATAAGATTGTTTTCCTTCTCCCCATATTCAAAATGCAAGTTAAAGTTTTTAATATCTATTTTGATCTGAAGAGGTCTATACTTGCAGGTGACTTGCCATAAAAGAAATGCTTGCAATCGCTACTTCAGATTGTTTCAAACAAATTACAGTAAAACTATTGATTAAGGAATAGCCTTTATGAACTTGGGGTTTTATCTCAATTGGAGAGTCCCAGATTTAATTACATGATTTCTTCTTTCTGAGTTCCTTAAAGTGCAAAACAAAATTGTGATTTCTTCTAAAAACCTGTGGACTTAATTATAGGCCAAGCTAAAGCTTTGGGAACTTATTTTGCTTTTAAATTTAACTTGAATGTGATTTTGAAAACAAAATTGGCTCGTATACCACATTTGGTAATATAGGTCCGCTTTGTAGTGTGTTTGTACAGTTAAATGATTTGTGCTGTTTCGCACAAATATCCTTCATTTACTTGAGATTGCTTATTTTTTGATGAAATATAAGCCCTACTGGTAATTGTGACTTTTGCGTGTTTCAGCATAGCTGTAGATGAGTAGGAAGTGCCTCAAGCTTACTTTCCATCTTATTTTTTGTTTCGTCTCCGATTCCCTCCTTCCCCCAGCTGTGCATGCTGTAGGTGCTGGTTGCCACACGTGGTAAGTGGCAGCCGGGCACCATTTATGTATCAATTCATCACGTGTCAACTCTTAAGTCTCTGCACAGGTGTTGCTGATAGGATGTTGGCCCTCTCATGTAGGAGATACAAAGTCAGTCCTCCAACCGTCCTGAAAGACTCACCTGCTCCCATCATATGGGACAATTTTTTTTTTTTATGGCAGGTTTAATTTTGTGTCCACATATGGCTTTGTAACTTGCATTTGTCTCATGCTTTGGCCTACCTGAATGAAGGAAATAACACATCATGTCCAAAAATGTCTTGATTCTTAAAGAAAAGAAGCCTTGTAGATTAGCAATACTTTCTTTGAGCTTGAGTCAGAATTGCAAAATGAGTTTTGGGCTGCAAATGATATTTTACTATTGCCTTTGGTTTAGAATCCTGCTTTAGTAGTGCATTGCACTTCGGTTTTTTTGCATGTCGAGAGTAGCAAGCTCTTCCATATCCTCAAAAAGGCTTGGACTCTCTGAAAAATGTGTGCTCTGGAAAATCCTCTAAATTCTGTAGGAAAATGTTAGCCAGAGTCAGTCTGCATGGGATAGGTCATGAGAGAAGACCAAGCCAGCTTTCTCTTGTGTCCCATTTTTGTCGAGGATTGTGGCTGCCTGTGTGAAATCACCACGTGATTGAGCATGGAGTAATTCTGAAGTCCATGCCACTACATGTACTGACATGAGATTGAAACCTCTTGCTACTTGACATTTTAATGCTAGACACTAAAAGGTTTTTGCCAACTTATTTTGGCTTAAAAATCTGGGAAGAAATACTGTATATGGCTGGGTGGTGATGATGGTGATGAACACTAGTTTGCCATCAGTCTTTCTTACCCCACTGTTGTGCAACACCAGGAAAACAGCCCTGCTTATTCTGTTGGGTGATTTGACAGAAATGAAAAAGGATGGGCAGTGTCCAAAGAGAGTCCAGCCTGCTCAGAGGAAGCAGCTGTTTTCCTGGTGTTTAGGAGGATATTGCAGAAATTAAACTTGGAAAAAAAAAATCCTATACAAATAATTGCTTGGCTTAAGAATTGAATATGAATTACAGTGCAGTGCCTCATCTGATAAGGGAAGCAGTGCGAGAACTCGTGGATCTCCTTGCACTATTCAGAAGTACACACACTTCTCACTCCAAATTCTGTGTTAGTGGAGCTGATGAACAGTAATACGGCTGCTTCCAGAGAAGACTGTGTGAAAAGGCTTTCAGGTTAATGGAAATGTGGCATCCGTGATGGGAGTGCTGTTTTTAGTAAGCTTAATTGCCATTGCTGAGTGCTGATGTGCTGTGTGCTCTGACAGCTGGCTTGTATCCACCTGTGCCTTAGTGATGATTTCTGAAATATCCTTTGGGACACACTAGGGACACGTGCATTTGGTGGGGCGGGGTGGGGGGAAATGCATGCCACTAATGCTCCTCTGATTGACTTCAACATCCTTTCTCAAGCAATCTGAATTTAGGGATCTGTCAAATTAGAGGATGCTATTTTTATCAGTACATCCAGCATAGTTTCAATATCTCCCTCACTGTTTGTCCTTTATCCTTTATATGTTGAACTTTGTTCTTTGTGTTGAAATTTGACCTGGTTACTTCCCATTGAATCACTTCAGGAGCTGCCACATGAGAAATCTATGCTGTGTACACATTTGTACTGTAAAGAAAGCAGTGAGCTGCCTTTGAATTAAACGGGATTTTCAGATCTGTCCATTGTTTAAGAAAAAAACGAGTTTTGGATTGTCTTAAGAGCAAGCATCTGCCTTGTGAAAAGCAGAACTGGTTTGTATTGTAACAAGTGCTCTTCCAATAAACTATGAAATACTCTTGTAAGTGTCAGACTGGTCTCAGTGAAATGGAAATGAAACTTGATGGTAGGCTTGTCCTGATTTTCTTTTTTGTGTTGGGGTTGGTATTGTTCTAGCGGAGTTAAACAGGTTTCTTTAATTGTTCCTCATAAGTCCGTCGACCTAGATTTTTCTGCTGTGAAGTTATGTGAAAAGCAGCCTACACTGATTTGTGTCTCCTGTCACATAGCTTCGTTAAACAAAACCCAAACCTTTTCATAGCACATGGGGATGTAAACCATACTCCTCTTCAGTGGTGTCCCGTTGTGCCATCTTGGGGGCTACTTTCCTAAATTCAGGAAGTAAATACGGAGCTGGCTGTTCTCTTTTTATTTGCTCACTGAAGACAAAAGAAGCTGACTTTTTTGTACGCCTCAGATGCACGAGGGAATCACATACACTACAGTACCTTCGCAGGCATCATGTAGATCAGAAGAATCTAAGTTCTTATGGTACAGTGTTCTGCTTAAAAAGCTGGTTTAGTCTGGTGTTTAGAAGCTTGGCTTAGTCTTGAGTGTATGATTTTTTTTTTTCTCCTATTTTCAGAAAATCTATGATTGTTGTGGCTTTAGGTATTTCCATGTCCCTGGGCAAAATAAACTTTGCATTCCCTTTCTCCACATTTGTGGAACTAATGATGTCAACCAGTTACAGCAGCTGTACAACAGCATGCACTGGGTTCCAGGGAGTCTAGAGCGTGGAGCTTCAGGGCAGCTTCTAAATGGAATTTTTATCTTTTCTAGCAGTCGAGGCACTTCTACATTGTTAGTGACAATGATGTGGGTGTTATCACTGCTCAGATCTGAAAATGTTTATCTGGAGAGCTGACTGAGCTCTCCATAGAGCAAACCAACTCCTTTTACAGTGCACTCAGTGCATCTTCTGTGTGAACCAACCTGAAATTCATCCTTCATCTGTTGCTCAGGGCCAATTATTTTTAAATACTACTGTAGTATCAAGTGCCAGGAGGCAATCTTACTCCTGTTTTTCTGCCTGCAGAAGTGGTACCTATGTGTTTTTGGTTTGTTTTTTTTTTTTTTTTTGTTATGGGAAAATAAACTCAAGTTCTTTTACTTAGTTTTAAAAATGATGTTTGTTAGTTGTGGAGTCAATAAAAAGTGTCTACATATGTTAAGCATTTATTTACTTGGGTATTTAAATGTGCAGAAGATGCACTTACTTGGCTCACCAGTCTGAAAATAGAGAAGACAAGAAGGTCTTTGTCTTTGAGTGAATGTAATGTGCCTGGGTTTTTCATGATGGAAATAGAATTTTTACAATGGAAATGCTCTTGATTTTTGACCATTCCCTCTGCAGCTTTTCAGTTTCTCCAAAAGAATCTGGTCAAAGATTCTATTTAAACACTATGTGAAGAGCTTTTCATTTCCTCATTTCTACAATCTAGCTGCTCAAAATGACACCCTCAGAAGGAACATTTTAGCCAAATAAAATTTCAATTAAAATGCAGCCCTTATATAAAGACCGTATATCTTTAATAGTTCAGTTTTTTCTCCCTGGAGGTCATGGGTGTTGAATTCATGATGTTGAGAATTCTGCACTTTAAGGTGGTTGTTCTAAGAGCACAGCTACCCCTTAATGCTACCTCCAGGAAACCTTACCTGTAAACTAAAAGGAACCTACTTCAGGTTTATCTCCTTGCCAAATACCGTCTAAAGGTCTTTCTGACTGACCTTGCATTAAATTTGACATAATCGCATTGTGGCAGTGTTAAGTGCTGTACTCGCTGTATGAAAACAAAGTAATGTAGCTGTTTAGGTGGGATGCTTAAATGGGATGGGAGGAAAGTGTAAAGCTTTCCTTCTACAGCTGTTAGACTAGAATGTATTACTGCAAACGGTGCCTTGGAGAAGAATTTTAGGATTTGGGACTGTGGAAGAGAGAAGGTTGGAATACAAGATAAGTGGCTTCAAGAATTCTCCTCAATACCTCTGTAACACTCGTAGTGAATTGTTGTTACAACTCGTATAAAAATATTCAGAATCCAGTTTAATTTGTGTAATAAATGTCAAAGGATTATCTTAGAAAAAAAAAAATGATTATGTAGGCTCTGAGACCAGGAGCGCAGTGACTGTGTCTGTTCTAAATATCTTGAACTTGTATTTGTTTTACCAGCAAATAAGAAAAAGGTCATTAGGTCTTAGTAGCATTTATTCAAGGCATGACTATGCTGAACAGGAAGAAAATGCTCTTACACCAGAAGGTATTGCTGAAGCACTCCTTGTGGGAAAACCTCTGCACAGACTTCTCTGCCTGCTTACCAGGGCAGTGGTATTTTTTTCATCTTCTGATACATTAAATAAACATGTGAGAGAGTGATACTGTCATCCCAAGAGGAGAATCTAATTGAAAACAAAATGTTGTCTTTTTTTTTCTAAAATCTGAAATTAATTTTTTTTGTATCAAAAGGCAAATCAGTGGTGCTGTTAATCCTTGTTTTTGAGAAAATGAAGGTGAATAATCCTCCCCTTTTATATTTATTTCTGTACTTTCCTCTCTTTCTGCATCTTTCCTACCTCCCTGAAAGCAGCAAGCAGGTTCCCAAAAAAATCCCATTTTCTGGTCTTTAGCAAAAAAAAAAAAAAAATCCTAAACCTTCCGTCTTACAGATACTATGAGCTTGTATATTGATGACTTTAAAAAACAACAATACTATCTTAGTTGTATTGGCCTCTCTCTTCTCTCTTTTCAAGGACAGATTGTACTAAAACAGTAGATGTTGGTATGTGACCTGAGCATTAATGGAAATGTCTTTATGTATTTGTTCTCTGCGTCTGTCATTCCATCTGAGGTGTTAAGTCTCTCTTACCTGTTCTCCTTGCTTTTGTCTGTCCTCCTACACGGTGTCTCCTCTCTCCCCGCAGGACTATGAGAGTAAGCTGCAGGCCTTACAGAAGCAGGTAGAGACACGGTCCTTGGCAGCTGAAACCACAGAGGAGGAAGAAGAAGAGGAAGAAGGTGAGTTTGAAGCTAAAAATAATTTGGATATAGCCAAGCCTAAAGGGACAGTTGCTATAATATCTATCCATATAGAAGACTTGCTTTGGAAAGCTGTGGATCTGTAATCTTCACAGCACAGTTATAAAATACCCATTTGTAGAATAAGTTCCCCATAAACAGTAGATATACATCCCCAAATTCAGTTGATGTACAAACTAGTTTAACTACGGGGTCTGATTTGGTGGCCTTGAATTTGATGGAATCTGTCTCTTCTTGGCACTATCAGAGTTCAGATTTCTTAAACCAAAATAATAACTGTTGCCTTTGTTTCCTTATTCTTTTGAAGTTTCTTTTTCTTACCTTCATAGGAATTCTTAGAACTCATGCTGTGACATGTCTGTGCAACTCCATTTCTGGACAGTAGATAGACTTTATTATTCCCATACTGCTTGCTTTCATTCCACTTTTTCAGCATTTGGCTTTAATAATTGTTAACTAACTTAAAATGATAGAAGTAGAATTTGTTTACTCTGTTCCCGATCTCCTTACTTGATCATTATATCTCCAGTGCTAGTGGTGAGGAAGTTTGAATCCAGTTTTTCCTCACTGAATAATAAAAATGCAGGTTTTTGTTTCTCGTCTTCCCTTCCAGAGAAGGTGTTGAGAACTTGATGACACAGTTAGCAGTAGTATTGGATACTGAATGTGAAGAAGGCACAGTGTTTTATTTCTCTATTTCTTTGCTCTTCCTAGTGCCCTGGACACGACATGAGTATGAACTTGCACAGTGGGCTTTCAGGAAGTGGAAATGTCACCAGTTTACTTCACTGAGGGACCAGCTCTGGGGAAATGCAGTGTATCTGAAGGAAGCCAATGCAATCAGTGTGGAGTTAAAGAAAAAGGTAGGGACATATGCAAAGTATCTTTCTGAATATTCTGACTCATCAGTTTTGACTGTATAATCCTGCTTCAAATGCTCAGGGTTACTTGTAGTCTTTAAAGTTATGTTTCTTGCTTGTTAGTTTGAGTTCTAAAAGGCTCTAGAAAATGGTGAGTCTCAGATTCAGCCTTCTGGCTGGATGAACATCCTGTGCAAATCTGGTTGATATGTTTTCTTCCTCATTTCCCTTATGCCATGCCTGTCAATATCATAAACAGATGTACATGCACATCTCCCCAGGGCCCAGTCTTCTCCTTTTTGCTTTTAACTTTGTGGTCGTTCATCTTTCCAAGAGAGGTGGGTACTGCCAGATGTGCTAGGTCTGTGGTTTTCCAGACCTCTGCTGGCTGTGACGATAAAGGCAAGATATATGTACTCGGCTGAAAAATGTTTAATGCCATTTTGAGATGTTAAAAAAACATAAAGTGACGTAAAAAGCTCTTGAATCTCTTAACAGAGACGCTTCATATATTGCCTTAGGTTAGGTTTGTGGTGCTGATATCTGACTTCTCAGAACTAACTTTTCTTTTTCCATTCAGGTGCAGTTTCAATTTGTCCTGCTGACAGACACCCTCTACTCCCCGCTGCCACCAGAGCTTTTGCCCACTGAGCTGGAGAAGACCCGGGACAAACGGCCTTTCCCCCGTACAGTGGTAGCTGTGGAAGTCCAGGATCTGAAGAATGGAGCAACGCATTACTGGTCCTTAGAAAAACTCAAGTATGTAAATGTTACTGGAGAAGAAACTTTGTTATATCCAAGGAGCTTCACTGAAACATCTCACCCCTTGCTGTTCATTCTCTGTTGTCCCCTTTTTTTTTTTTTCCCTCTGTCCTTTCAAACAGCAACTATCCAGACAGTGTGTTACGGTTTAAATACCAGCTTTCTAGATTCTTTAAACAAGTGTGTTTGTTCTCCAGCATCTTACCTCACCTCCACATTTAACTTTTGTAACTTTAGGTTAGATTTTATGTTTTAAATCTAATAAGGCTTATCACATCTCATCTTTCTGCATTAATTTATTTCATGTTTCTTTCAATACAAAAGTTTCCTTGCCGCCTGTTTTTATGTAACCTAGTAGTATAGGGCATAATTTATAATAAAAAGCTTAGAGAAGATCCTATTTCTATGGAAGCTACACAAATTCTGACTGTAATCTGAATTATTTTCATCATATCCTTGCTACATTTGTCCTGTCTTTTCCCCATTCTGTAAATACTGGCCGAAGAACTTTTTTTTCCACTATTAACTTCTGGATGAAGGATCTCACAGTGTGAAACGTGTTTTCTTCAATAAAATAAATAAATAAAAGTCTGTAATGGGATCAGTTCACTTTTGAATCAAAATGCCAACGTTTCTGGAGTAGAATGCAAAAAACTGCCTGAATTACTCAGCAACATTGACTGATGCAAAAAAGGAAGCAAAAAAAATGCTAGAATTAGATGTGAAAGAAGACTATTTAGAAGTTTTGAATGAAATCTGAGATTTATGTAAGCTTCTGCAGTGACCTTGCCTTGTGCTTAGTGGGCTTAGCCTACAAAATTTTTCCAGAATCCCTAATACATCAGAGAATTAGTACAGTACCGAATTTAGTGGTATGGGCTCCTCTGTTCTTTATTCTCCTTTTCTATGTGTAGTTTGGTATGGGTGAATTCAGTGTACCCCACTTTTAGTTCCCTGCTTTTTCTGTTTATTCTCTATTCATTTTTTAATCCTGCTTTCTTCTGTGCAGGCAGAGGTTGGACCTGATGCGCGAGATGTACGACAGAGCTGGGGAAATGGCGTCCGGTACGCAGGATGAGAGTGAAAGCACCATGACAGGCAGCGACCCCTTTTATGATCGCTTCCATTGGTTCAAGCTTGTTGGAAGGTATGTTACGATCATCTCAACTGCTGGTACACCGGTAACTTGTCACTTCTGGATGAACTTTGACTTTGAATGTGGTTCTAAACTGTGTGGCCACTAGTGTTGTGTGTGTGTGTTGTCTTTCAGGGATTTCTGATAGACTTAAAATATCCTGAAGAGCAGAAAATGCTCTTTAGAATGTTGCCAGTTCTGCTGTAACCTTGTAGAATCTGATTTGACTGAACCCTTAGTAAGTTATGAGTTTATTTTTAAAAAAGGGTAGCCAGCTACATTCTACCTGAAGTCACTGGAACAGAGCTGTGACAATATGAAGAACACTGGAAACTGAGGGGAAGAGTGGCCCAGGTTGTTTATCGATAGTTTGGTCGTACCCCTTGGAAATACCTGTTACCTGACTGGATTCTTTAATATGTCCTGATGTTGGCTGCACCTTTACAATATTTTTATTTAGAATACATGTTGGAAATAAGAACTATAGCTCTGTTAAATGTATGTTCTCTCAGTATCTGTATGTTTGACCATGTCTAGATTCATTTTTCATTTGCTTTCTGCTCAGTTCAAGGTTGCTCTTTTTCCTGACTTTGTTAGCAATCCCTTTGCTTGTTGTTCAGGTGGTCTCTGTGCTGGTGACAACAGACGGCTGTTAAATGAAGCATTCTTCTTTCCCCTCTCTCTGTTAATTGGTATTCCATTAACTGATATCTAGCTCCCCCATATTCCATGGCTGCGTGAATGAGCGTCTTGCTGATCGCACGCCCTCCCCCACTTTCTCCACGGCTGACTCCGACATCACTGAACTGGCTGATGAACAGCAGGATGAGATGGAGGACTTTGATGATGAGGCCTTTGTGGATGATACTGGCTCCGACGCTGGAACTGAGGAGGGATCAGACCTCTTCAATGATGGGCGCGACCCGTTTTACGACCGATCCCCTTGGTTCATTTTAGTGGGAAGGTTGGTGAGGTTACTGTGAGAATGGCCAAAAGGGACCAGCTCTTGCTGTAGGCTGCAATGGCTTTGCTTTGTTCTGCATAGAATATCTGTCAAGCCAGCCAAAATATCTATATACATAAATTGGAATTGCCAGGGAGTGAGCATAGTGTAACATTAAGTTTTAAATTCTCATGAGAGAGGACGTGAGTACCTAAATAATAATTGAGAAAATAACCCTTATATGTGACAATGTGAGTAAATGTATTTCTAGATAACGTCACAACATAGAATGAATGTAGTTTTGCTTGTGTACAGTATTTAAGGTTATTTATAAGAATGCTCTGTTTAGCCATTGCAAGATCCCTAAGATAGTATTGTAGTATGTAATTTTCTACCGTAGAAGAGAATCTCTGAGTATGGTGGAAAGTCTTTAAATCCAATCCAATGAATCCATTTTTTGAAAACTCATCTAACATCCTCTGTGTCTGAAGAGAAAAGATGGCATGAGGAGAAAGAAGAATGGCCATTTCTGGATGAGAAAAAGAGTGTTCTTTGAGATGATTTGGCTTCTCAGATTATGCGTGACTCTCAGTAGCAAGTATTACATAGTGAAAGGTCATCGTCGTTAAAATTCACTGGCTGCTGGTGTTTATCGGCTCTTTCCCCATGCACTATGCTTGAATTTCTGAAACAAGTTTGCTTTAGAGTATTATCTATTTTGCCAATCTAGAGGCATTATCTGACCTCAGTCTGTTGTGTAGACCCAGAGGACAGCAAGGTGCATTTTAAAAGTAGTACTTTGTGGTGTTGCTTCCCAGATTATCTTGCTCAAACATGTTATTCATGACAAGAAACAGAAGGGGTTTATTTAGTGACTTTGCTCCCCTCTGTTCTGCTCCCTCAGTGATGCTTTCTTGCTTAGGTGTTCGCTCTGTAAGCCAGTCTTGCTTGGTAAAACCGTCAGGGAGGTGGTTACCACAGGCGTTGTACAAAAGAGGGGGTAAGACTCCGTGGCTGGTGGAAGGGAGGAGCAAAGGAGAAGGAACCAGAGCTTGGTGTTATCCTTTTCTGTGTCTGTAAGCAGGGAAGACTTCCTGGTCAGGAAGGCAGGATCTTTTTGTGGTTTCCTCAAATGCAGGAAACTTGACGGAATTATTTGTAGAAGTGGGGACTGAGTTTGTCAGTCTTTTGTCAAGCTTGTAGATCAGTTTAGCTGTGTTGTCTAACTTCATTCTTTGTCTTCAGCGGACCTATTTAGAAGCAGTGATTAGAACTTGGAACTTCCTTGATCCAAACTTTGAAACAAAAATCGTAGATAGCAAAGGTGCAAGAAATTGCATTAGTCCTCTTTGATCTCTGTGAATTTGTGCCCTTGTCTGCAATGTCCGATAATATGTTTTATAAAATTTAATTCTTTCAGGTCAATCTGGTCCACAAGAGTCGGTTTGGTAAAGCCATCTTAACTGGCTCAGAAGTGGTTGGCAGCTAGTTAAAGCATATGTGTGCTGTTTGCAACGGCTGGGGCTGCTTCCTTGTAACAGCGCTGGCATACTCGCCGTATTCTGCTGTTGTGCGTGTTCTTTCAGAGTGGGACCTTCAGTGCTTGGGAAAAAGTTGAGCTATTCATCTTCGTTTCACAAGCTCTTCAGTAAGCACAACACACGCTGAGCAAATGCAGTGTGTCATGAAAACAGTTGTGCTTCCTGGCGATTACACAACTTGCTTCCCCTTTCCACAGACAGCCATACAAAGCTGTTACGGGTACTAGCCTGAACCGTGTAAGCTGCACATGTTAAGGAAATCTATTTGGGTTGCAAATTGTACTGAGAATGAGGCTTAGATTGTATTATCTCTGAGGAGGCAGCTGAATGACTTTTCCCCAGTTGTTGGTTTCTATTCTGTTCTATTTCTATTCCTGTTCTGTTCTTCTGTTGTGCTGATTCTGTCAGCAGAAAGCTGTTAGACCATTCAGCACCCCTGAGTAGAAGCTATTTTGATTCCTCAGTGTCTTCCAGCATGAGAATTCTGCTTCTGAACAGTGTGACTTAAAAGAATCAGAGGGTATGTCATCTACATAGATACTGTCTTGAGCACAGAGTAGTGTTCAATTTATAACAAAACCAAAATTTTTTGACATTTCTAGCTGTGTACCGTGTTATAAGTTGTGGAATGTGTTAATATTTTTGGGGGGTCGTCAGCAATAATGAGCCCAGGTCACAAAGGAGAGGATGATGGGGAGAAATTGATCATGTAGTTATCCAACTCCTTGGGCATCAGGATATTTTTTTTTCTCTCTGTGCAGTGACTGTCTTTTATTAGTATAATAACTACTAAAGAAAAGGAAAAGAAAGAGCTGGTCCCTTTAGCCATCTCTTCTGGCATGCTGGACTGTCTTTAAGGCTGGTTCTTTAATGGTGTGACATATCAAGCATTTGCTATGTTTTTGAGGGAGGTGTGAGAGGACTATGGGTACTTTATTTAAATCTTGAGTTGGTGTCTTTATTTAAAAACCATCTGTCATCATTCTGAGTTCTGTTGGTTTTGTTTGGATTCTTTTTAAAAAATGTGTTTGTTAAATTTAATTTCTAGTTTTGTTGTGAGTATGCCATTTTACCTCACCAATCTTTCTGCTAATACAGCTCCCCCTCTTTCAGTCTGCTGGGCTAAGGTGCAGGGGGACACTTGCAAATGGGATGTTTGGGGAGTGGGAGTCCTCCCAGATGTGGGAAGAGGAGGATGATAAGATTTCATCCACTCCTGACTTGGTGCTGTCTTGTGATGAAGCAGATGGACTGGCCCTGGCAGGCAGTACTGCTGCATAAACCAGGTCTTTTCCCAGGACAGCAAATGTGCGATCGCTCTCCATTCTGCGGAAGAGATCCAGCATTTTCGTCACCATACAGGAAGCTTAAAACTTCTTGCATTATTTGCTTTTCTTTCTCATAAGTGAAAATGATTCCAGTGAACCAGGTGACTGGATGGAAGGAAGTTAAGGAAGATGGGAAATGTTTTTTACTTTGGGATTGTCATTTTACTGAGGTGACAGAGTTGTAGATGTTAATAAAGCTGAAAGCTTTGACATATGTTGGACAGCAGCCTCAGAACTTCAGCCATGAAAATAAAAACATTTTCATTCTTTATGCAGTTGATGCTTTTGCTTTCCACTGGTTTGGCATTGAAGTAGGAAGGCTTCTGGAGTGACTGCCTCTATTAATTGGTGAAACTGTCTCTTGCTGTGTACATATCAATGCAAGGCTAGTTAGATTCCTTTCTGTTTGGGAAAAAGGTCCATTCTCACCAGCTGGAAATCTGGTTTTCAAACTGCTTGTGTTTTTTTGTGTTGAGCATATAACTGCATACCTTCCTGAACTCCATCCCTGGTCCAGTCCAAGTGATTTATTTCAGTTTGTCAGTGGGGGGGACTTTTCTTGTATGGTGAGATGCTGCTTTCTTAAACGAGCACCGCCTGAAATTTCAGAGCTAAAAATTAAAATGTTTTCTCAGAACAAAAAAAAGAAAATTGAACTTCCTAATTTGTTACTTTAAATTTAGTCTCTTCCCCTTTCCCCTGCTTTGTCAGTGCATACCTCACTTTGGAGCAGACTGAAAAAGAATTAGATCCTAATCTTAGTCAAGTGTTACGTTGTAGTTTTTTTGTTGTATGGTTTTCTTCATTTTTTTGTTTTTCTACTTTTATAGCCTTATTAATCATTCTCTATTGCGTTTTGTCACCACCTTGTTTTTCAGTAGCATTATTTTTGTCTTTTTGGTTCACAACTGACACCTCTTTGACTACCTTGCCATTTCAAGATCATTCATTCTGGGAACGGGCAGGTCAACCCAAGGAGAAACCCCTGCCTTTTCTAACTTGGGTCCTTAGCTATGTGTCCCGAGGAATTGAGTTTGGATCAGTCTTGCTGTGTTCACGGAACAAATTTTACAGCTGACGTCTCCAGACAGAGGCAGTGAACATCTTTATTTCTCTCTGTCCTCTTTTGTCATGCAGGACTTTCCCTTATAAATATTAAACACTAACAGTTATAAATTTGAGGAATTAATTATACTTAATAATAAAGACTAATAAAAATGACTGCAAGAAGGAAATACTGGTGTTTAGTAGAATTTAATATGCATAAACTCATAATAATTGCATATTTAATCGGTTAGTCACTTTAAATCTAATGACTGGTAAAACTATTGGTTAAACTTCTGTGCATCTCAGTACGTTTCTGAATTCCGAAACAGCTCATTTAATAAACAAAGCCTTCAATTTGCTTTCCCTTGTTGAGAGCTGTTCCTTACCTGACTTGTTAGGCTTCTCACAGTGAAAGCTTTGCTCAAGCTAATCACACGGAAGTGTGATGTTCTAAGAACTTTTGTAATTCATTGCAGAAATGTAAAATAACTTCATAATGCTAGTCTAACTTTTAAATAAAAATCTATACAACAGAACTTGTTAACTTTGTTGTTCCAAAGTAGACCCTGCCTATATCTAAGTTTAAAAGTTACTGTACGGCAGGATCATCCCCTACTGGGCCCAAGTGCTGCTTTTCCTGTTGTAAAGTGTAATTTCTACATGATTGCTCTAGAGAATTGTTTTGGTGTTTTGCTGTTTGCTTTTTGGTTGATTGGGTTTTTTTTTAAAGAGACAAATGTATTACTCCTAAAGGTAGTTAGCTCTGAAGGCTATCAGTCTTCCACTATTCATATACTCAGTGAATCTTCCAAAAAACCTAAGAGATGACTTATGGTTTATGGGGGATTTCTGATTACTCTGTATAGAGTGTTATCAAATGTATGGAGAAGAGAGAAGACAGTCAGTCTGTTTTCAAGCATGTTTTTAAATGTTCAGTTAAGTATTTGAAGCTATGTGAACACAGTAGATCAATTCCCCTTTATCATTTCAAACTACACTCATGGAGTGGAAAACTCAAACAATTCTTTATAATCATTCGTTCCTTATTAGACTTCTTCCATCTTGCTAACAGCTCCATTTACAACTGTGGTGCAACTAAAATTACCTTTTATAAAGCCATCATCTTCAGTTGTCTCCTTCATATGTTTTGTTCCTCACTAACACGAGCCCTGTGTCTGCAGTGTACTCTGGTTTAGAACATTTTGTGGCTTCCCTCAGCTCTGACACTGCTGAATTGCCCTGTGCAGGCAATGGATACATGACCACAGTGCAGGTTTAATAAACTGTCTGAAGATTTGAATGTCCCATTAGCCAGCCAAATACCGCAGGCTGGTTTGGCAGATCATTGCCTAACGCTGTTTGTTTTCTTTCCTTCCTGTCACCAGAGCATTTGTGTACCTGAGCAATCTGCTGTACCCGGTGCCTCTTATTCACAGAGTAGCTGTTGTTAGTGAGAAAGGAGAAGTACGAGGATTTCTGCGAGTAGCAGTGCAAGCTATAGCAGGTGAGATGCTCTGAGAGTTTTACATTGCAACTCTTTGGTACGCTATGAATAACAGGGACTAGCTGCCAACATTTCTTTAGGTAGGTAACCCAGGTAACTCTCCATGGGAACATGTAATGAAATCTCAGACTCCTATTATGGTATGGTAGTTCACCTCAGATGTAATAATCAGAAGTAAATAAATAATCAAAGTAAGTACTAAAGTTGTTTTGCATTCACAGTTCTCTGAAGTTAAGTATATTCATGGTGAAACTTTATAGCTTGTCTTGTTATTTTCCCACACTTGAATTCATGAGGGATAGATCTCTGCTATCATTTTTTCCAGCGCTTATTCTAATCTATTATTGCAGGACTAGAACCAGACCTATTCTTTACAGACTAGTTTCTATTGTAATCAATTTCCATTTAGACAACTTTGAGGCTTTTCCCTTCTCTTCCCCATCATTTTTTTCTTTTTTTTCTTCTGTATTTTAGCTGATGAAGAAGCCCCAGATTATGGATCTGGTATTCGACAGTCTGGCACAGCTAAAATTTCATTCGACAATGAATATTTTGATAAGGTAAGAAGTGTTAAAATTGAGTTAGGTTTCTTTGAGTGCAGTTGTTTGTGATTCTAAATAAAGAATAAGTGATGTGGGTGAAGAAGGGAATGGGAAGCCAAAACCTGCAGGAGTCTATTACAAGCAACTTAATGTAATCACTTTTTCAGAGTGATTTTTCTTCAGTTGCGATGACTCGTTCTGGACTCTCATTGGAAGAATTAAGAATTGTGGAAGGACAAGGACAGAATTCAGATGTTACCACTCCTCCAGAGGAGATCAACAGAATGAATGAGCTAGGTAAGCAAGAAATATGTAGTAGTTTTGGAGAACTCAAGGGAAATCTGGGATGCTTTCAGTCAGTGATAGAAAGGGATTCTGAGTGTCCTTCAAGAACATGATAGGTAGGGAAAGGTGTAACTGATGGCTTGCATATGATAGATGCTGGAGTTATTCATTTGAAGAACTGTGCAGAAAAACGGTTCCCAGGTATTTGGAGCTTTTGGTTGTTGGCAACTAATTTGGGTTCAAAACAAAAACAAAAAAATGTGATGGGACTAAACTGTAAACTGTTGCCTGAAGGAATATTTTAAGAGAAGAAAGGAGGAAAAAAAACTTGATTTCATATGGGATGTTTGTGTCTCCCTAAGACTTGAAGTCAGCCACTTTGGATGGAAAGATGACGATGGAGGGATTCACTGAGGAGATTGGTGATCACCTGAAGCTGGGCAGCGTGTTTACCTTCCGTGTGACAGTGCTACAGGCCAGCGGCATCCTTCCTGAATATGCAGATATTTTCTGCCAGTTCAAGTAAGAATTTGTCCGTATTTACATTAGGCAATGAATGGTTTGATAGTGCAAGTAATAGTGGGCAATGGAGGGTCTGAGAGCTTTTCAAATCAGTGGCAGTGTGGTGTAGCAGAGAAAAACACTTTGGCAGCTACTGGAATTCCTGTTACAAGCAGTACCTGCTTTGTGTTAGCATGGGGTTAAGGAGTGAAGTTTTGCAGAAAGGATCTACTTATAGATATCTTAAGTTTTTCCTTGATAATGGCTTTTAATGTTAAATGTTCACAGCACAGCAGTCGTCACAAAACTGCTCTGGGGTGGTTTATATCTGGTTTGTTGTTTGGTTTTTTCAAAGTTTTTTGCATCGGCACGATGAAGCTTTCTCAACAGAACCTCTCAAAAACAATGGTCGAGGAACTCCACTTGGGTTTTATCATGTTCAGAATGTAAGTAAAACTTTACATCAATAGTAAGTGCCTGTTCTAGCAGTGGGAGTTATGTGTATCCTTCCTATTAAACTCCTGAGAGGCGTATAGAAAAGGGGGGCAAGAGTAGGCAGTAGGAGGAGTGATCAGGTGAATGATGTAATCCCCAATGGAGAACAAAATACAGAATGATTCTGTGTGGCAGATTTAACTCTTCTGTTTCACCTCTGCTTCCTGCCTTTGAATTCCCTATTTCCTTTCCAGGATGTTCAATGAAAGCAGTACAGAATGCAGGAAATAAAATATATGTGAATAGCAGTGCTCGTGATCTCACATGAGCTGCATATATCCCATAGATATGCACAGTTGTTATGAACTGTGTAATCCCTAGGTTACATGTAGCCCCCTCTTCTTCTACTTAAAATGCCTGATATTGAGATTATTTTCTCCGTTACTGGAGTGCAGAATTAATGCCTAACCCAAAGAGGAATGCAGTTTCTTTACTTGTGAGTGGTGCTAAACCGTATGAAAAATCAGACTCCTAAAATTCAGACTTAGAAGATTTCCTTTGTGTATGTCTCATTTTCTTTCCATATTTTGCCTAATAGATTGCTGTGGAAGTGACGGAATCATTTGTGGAGTACATCAAAACAAAGCCTATTGTGTTTGAAGTCTTTGGACATTATCAGCAGCATCCTCTCCATCTGCAAGGACAGGATCTCAACAGGTATTGTTCACTGTTCTGGCATGACGTCTGTTTGTGATCGTGCTGAGGTTAGCTCTGCAGTTGGGGCAGTACTTTTTCATACGCCTGAAATTACACAGCCACACCCTCACGAGCAGGATTCCTGACTGAGCTAAGACTGCTGGCAGAGGCGTGTTTACCCGGTGTGGATGTGTTTTGTTAGGGAGTGACGGAATTGTTCCGCCATCTCAGACATGGAAAGCAGTTTTGTCAATACAGCTGCATCCACTCTACAAACAGTGTGGTGGTAGAATATTGGAGTCAAACTTCCGTGGTGATCTCAGTGAGTTCTGGGTAAACCTTTAACAGTGCTTCAAGGTGCAGTGGTCCCTTGGGGCAAGTGGCCTGATGCGTAAAGGTAGGATGACAAGAGAGAGGAGATCAGTGAGAAAACAAAAGGCTCTCGATGTTTTGACGTGTTAGTGCCAAAGTTGCTGAGTGTTTGAATTTTTGTAAGCGGGGGGAAGGACCCCGAGTTGTTGTTGTCTTCATAGCTTAAGGGAAAAGGCTATTGTCCGGATTGTGTGTGCTGGTCAGCCCTCCTGCTGAAGGCAGCAGCTGCAAAGAGGAAGCACGTGCTGGTTGTAAGAGGAAATGCCAGCTGAGGCTTGTTCCTTTTCCTTACGTTATTTTGGGAAATGTCTGTTACCTACTTAAATTTTCAGTGCAGAATGGGGGTAGAGCAGTTGGAAATTGTAAATTTTTTTTTCTGACAGCTAGGATTGATTAAGTTAGAATAGAAAAAGGGCATAAGCTAGTCTGAGAAGTATGCTGAGTCCACTTGTTTTCCTGATATTTACCTGCCTTCGTGGGGTTGTGAGGATATTTTTAGAGGCAGAAATAGGTGTAAGGACCGTACTCTGTGTGTGTATAGGCATGCGTGTGTGTGTGTTTGTATATATTTTTCATGTTTATCTGCCTCTATATTGATAACTTTTCATTTCTCTACAGTCCTCCACAACCTTCCCGAAGATTCTTTCCTCCCCCTATGCCACTCTCAAAGCCAGGTGAGAACAGTTCTCTAATCCTGTACATCACGTCTGTCACTGAAAATGAAGGTTACAGGGTATTCCTGAGCTGTTGAGGACACCAAACATGTATGGAATGAATGCTGCAAAGGGCATTGGATCTATCTTTGATGGCTCTCTTACTTTTTATGTGATATTTTCAACCTCCTCTCGCAGGAAGTGCTTCTTGGTTCGTTAAAGGGTAGAATTTCATTCCTGAGAATCTCATCTTCCATGAGATCTGGCTGTGGCTCTTGATGTGCTTACTGAGCACTTGACTGGAAATTTGCTTATTCATTAACCACTTCATCTTTTTGCTCTCTAACGTTCTTGTTTAGTGAGTCAGTCTTGTTGAAATGATGTTTGGTTTTCTTTGCTTAACTGTAATAACGCATGCTGAACTCTTCTGTGGGGTTTTTTCCATTTCACCTTTTAATTTCCTCCTTCTCCAGCTTTCTTTCACCTGCATGTTTCTACCATCCTTTTTTTGTGTATGTTCCATTCCCTTTGCAGACCATGAGAGAAAAATTGAGTTGATTAGGTACCTTATGTCTGGCTATGTAAACGTGCATGTGCTGAACACGCTCTCTGAGCATGCCAACGTGCTTGCGTCCTCTGCTGTGGCTGCTTTCCAGGATGGAGCTGACCAGCTGCCACCTTTTCTCTTTCTGCCTGTTCCCAGTTGTCAGAGTGAGCGGGCTCCTAAACGAGATGGTTAGTAGCCAAACTTGATCTATGGTAGATGTAGAAGTAGTGCTTCAGAATTCCTTTTTCCTTATCTTTATCATGTAGTGTCCTAGAAACTGCTGTGGTTGCAGCCATGGAAGGATGATGCTGTGCTTAATTTGAAGGCTGTTCTAGGGAAAAGCATATAGAGTCTATAAACTCCAGTGTGCTTGGTATCACAGATTTTTCTGTGTCACTGGATCTATTCCTTGAAACTTCCTGAACCTCTGTTTTTTTTTTTTTTGTGAAATTGGAATAAGAGATGCTGCTTATGAAAAAACAGCTACTTGTAGAGGAAACATGCTGCTGTGATCTATATGGCTTTCCTTTTTATTCATATTCTTCTTTGCCACTAACAGTGCTGTTCCATACTTAGGTTTGTATTCTGTTTTATTAAAAAAAAAGACATACTGGTTATTAATTGTGCCAGAGCAAGTCCATGAGAACTTCCAGAACTGGCTTTCACGTTCAGTTCAATGTGTCTGTATGCTGTTTTTCTCTTCTGGTGCTTTTGAGTTTTTCTGCTTAGCAGTGAACTTGAATGACTCGTGTATTTGATGTTCCTCTTGCTGTCAGCAGCGTTGAGTCCATGTGATGAGTTCATGTGCAGAGCAGCTGCATGATACGATGGGTGTAAGAGTGACTACCCTGAGTTATGAATGGAAGAGTGAATGATGACATGCTTGCTGCCAGCATGATGGAGTTGTAGTGCTGTAAATAACTGATTCTTGTAAAATCTATCCTTCTGAGGTAGCTGCTATTTTACCCAGAAAATAAATAGAATTCACATTTTGTTTTTCAAAAAGAGACTACTGAGGCACACTTATAAGGACTGTTTCTTAACCAGGGACTGTTATGCCCTTCCAGTGCATAGGGATTTAGTTTCTGACAAAGTGAAGACAAAAGTTTTAAGTTCTTTAAGTTTTGGTTTTTTTTCTTGTGTGGGAAAGGGGAAATGTACTTTATGGGTGAGTAATGTTGCAGATGAACCAACTTCAGCAATTTTAAATCGCAAACTGTTAAGCTATAAAGTAACTGATGTACCTTTTGAGAGAACTTTTTCTGTAGATCTAGAGAGACTGCATATTTTTACAAGGTTTTTGGATACACTTGTTTTCTTATTTAACTTGTTTTTTAAATCTAAATAACTTAGATTTAAAAACCAACACTTTGTAAGCAAGATCAGTTTCATGGAAAAATATGTGGTCTGCATATGTACATAGGATGCATAGGATCACTGAAATGGCATGTTTCTGTGAGCCCTAGGGTAAACTTTACTTGTTCAGTCTTTGTAAACCATTCTTTTTTTTTTTTCCTTCTTCTTCTTTCATATTTTTTCTTTAAGTGCCAGCTACAAAGCTAAATACTATGAGCAAAACCAGCTTGGGCCAGAGTGTGAGCAAGTATGATCTCCTTGTGTGGTTTGAGATCAGCGAATTGGAGCCAACGGGGGAGTAAGTCCAGTATTAACCTTTTGTGTTTTGAAATATTTTACATTTATGGGAGTTTGATCTTTTACCCTTTGTTCTGTTCAGACAAGGCTGATGTTTAGCTGTCATTGGGTGGTGGCCTGGCTTGTGTCAGCCTGGTGTCTGACTGTAGTGACTGGGTGTAAATTCTGCGGCATCGTTGTCCCCATTGGAAAGGACTGCAGAGACAGAATGACATTCTTTCATGCTTGAAATAATCTTTCCACTTCAAAAGCCCGTGCACACCAGCTGAGCAGGTGCTGGGGAAACTTATCTCATGTAGGCCATGAGTTTAGATTCTTTGGGTCACTAGAGACTTTATGCTCCAGAAGTCACCTAGCAGGCTCTATTTTGAGAAGCAAGTTCCACAGAGTTTTCTAGAAGCGCTGGAAGTACGGTATGATACTTCTGTATTTCACCGATACTGTGATATGATAGAGTCCAGTCTGAGAGCCAGTAGAAACTCTTATTTCTTCAGCTGTTACATGGAGAGGTAACTGTTGGCAGCAGAGTACAGAGCATTGCTGTGCCAGTGTATCTTTCCTGGCTGCTGATTTCACTGTCTCACACAGGTATATTCCTGCGATTGTGGACCACACTGGAGGCCTGCCCTGCCAGGGGACATTCCTGCTTCACCAGGTACTAATGAAGGCTGTAGAACAGCAAGTTTCATCTTTGGGGGAGCAGCTAGAATGCTAATGATGGGATTTTGCGTCTTTCATGTCTTCTTTCCCACACAGCTTCTAATGATAGCTGTAGGGTCAGTCGGCTCTCAGTCTGTACTTAGTCTGTTAGCTCTGGGCTATGAGGAGAATATGTTTGGCCCCCAGTATATTCCTGTTTTGTTTGCTCGTCAGCGTGCATCCCACTCATGAAAGATTAAAGCCTTATAAAAAACCAGGAACCTTTGGGACCAGGTTTGTGCCTTCTGTGTTCTCTACATCTCTACCAAGGACACAGAAGGATCGTGTGGACTCACCTTTCATTGTTTTTTCCTCACTCCATGTGGCTATGAGACAGATCTACACAATGACCATGTCTCGGTGCATTTTAAATGCCTGTAATAATCCTTAATAATAATTTGTCTTTAGATAGATTCTAAAGATAATCCTAGTCAAATATTGTTTATGGGTTTATATTTTTTCTACTTTCAAATTCTCATTTCCTTTTCACAGAGTTTACCTGTGATTTCCATTTCCTCCCTTTCTTAAAATGATAGGGACAGTTCTCATAGCTGAGGAATAATGGTCGTATTCCAATAATTTCCTTAAAAAAAGAAAAAGTGTTACTCAGCTGTGGATTTACTAGAGTCCTCATCAGTTATTTCCATTTCAAACGAGAGTAATTCTGGCCTCTCTAATTCCATTGCCAAATCCACAATATAGGCAACCGTCTTTCAACTTCTTTTGAAAAGGTTACACACAGAGCACGTTCTCCCTGGATAGCTGTAGCCTACATTTGGAGCAGTGGAATCTGTTGCAACCAACACCTGGGGAATTTTTCTTTTTCAGATGTGGTGTTTATTCCACAGTTTTACCTTCCTCCCAGCTATTACAGAGTCTTACCATATTTTGACTTGTAACAGGTACATGTGACAAAGGAAGAGAATATCAGTATGAGTTACTGCTATTTTCTAGTAACTTGCTTTGGTATGTAGACTTTCTGTTTTGGTATATACACTTCCATATAAGTATATAAGCACACATTACCCAAGTATTGTGATCAACCCTGGTATATCCCAGGGATCATACATATCCTCTTTGAGAGTGTAGCAACAATTTCAGAACTATTTTAGATTAAAAAACCTCTGTCTTTGTGGAATGAGGAGGGACGAGTATAATTTCTGTTACATCTGAGAATATAACATTTCTCTTAACTTAATTTTAGGGCCCTGAAACACATAGGTCTTTGTTCACAGCTGCAGACTAACTTATCTTATTTGCTCCATTTTTGCAGCATAAGTTCAAACCAGATGATGTTAACATGTGTGTGTTTGGGAATTCTTCACCAGTGTTTTGTTTTTGAACTCTACCAGGGCATCCAGCGTAGAATCACAGTCACCATTATCCATGAGAAGGGCAGTGAGTTGCACTGGAAAGATGTGCGAGAGCTGGTTGTTGGTGAGTGGATTGTTTTGTATGTTTCTATGTAAGGAAGAAAAAGTACTATTGGTAATTTCTCTTTGTAACAGATTGTCATCTTTATGAGTATTGCTTGCAAGAGGAGGATTTTGAAAAAGATCCAGAGGAAAAACTTAAGTTTTTTGCAATTTTCACTTACAGCTGCTTGTTAATCACAGAGTCTGAAATCATATTTGGGAAAACAGATTCCTTCTGTGTTTCAGGTTTAGTTTTAATTGATTCCCCCTCCTCCCCTTTTCAGGACGTATAAGAAATAAAGCAGAGGTAGATGAAGCTGCTGTGGATGCTATTTTGTCTCTGAATATTATTTCTGCAAAATACCTGAAGTCCTCTCACAGCTCCAATAGGTAAGTGAATAAAGCGAGCACTCTTAAGAGAAGTCTAGAATTCCTTTGACCTCTGAGGTATTGGCAGGATGTTTGGGAATCTGGGAATGTTGCTAATTATTAAATGTAGAATTCCATGGGCAGAGGGCATACAGATAGATAATGAGCATCACCATAAATTCTTTCTAAAGCTGAAGGTCATTGCTCTATGCAGAGGATTTCTGGACAATGCATTTGAATTATTTTCCATTTGTAAGCACTGTAAAGGGAGGATGGAAAGGAGCAGCTTAAGAATTTAGCGCAGAGTGTCTCAGAATTTAACACGGAGCTTTTAAACTGCCATCAAGGTTTGTTACCAGAATACGTTGACGTACAAGGGCAGTCTCAGGGGATATACTTATGGATGTATACATACCTATATTATTCCTGCAACAAGCATGTGACAATTTAAGCAAGAGTCATGCTTTTAAATTAAACGTCATAATTTGTGGATTTATACAGATGTATCACAAATTGACTCCAGTTCTAATAAGGGGGTGTCTCTCCATGTAACTGCAGTCATTTGGGCAAAGCAGGGCCCCTGTCTGAGAGGTTTGTGGCTGCGTGTGTCCCCTCATTAGGGTGCATTGCTGTAAGATCAGTCAGACTCCACGTTGTTTTGCTTCAGTGTCTGCAACAAAGGGCAGTGAAGCAGAATGCTGCATTGCCGGCACAGCCTCTCCCTGCTCTGACATCAGCCAAGTCACTTGATTGCTCTGTGGCTCTGTTTAGCTGGTGCAAAGCAGGAATATCTCTGCAATTTAACTCTGAATCGGTGTTTCTGGAGGGGAGGGGGTTGTTTTGGAGCCCTTCTCTGCTGCAGCTGCTGAATGCTGGAGGCGATATCCTTCTAGGCGCTGAAATGGCTTCTCCCTTCTCCATTAGAGGCTTGGAGTTTGAAATACCACTGCAACGTTAAAGGTGGATTGAGGACATTGTTCTTGCCTACTGAATGTCTTCCTGCCACCTAGTGTCTGTAATGCAGGCAGCCATGGGGTTTTTGAGCAGGTGTTCTCTGCCTCCCTCTGAGAAGCGGGTATTTTATTTTCAGTGTATTTATATTAATGGATCAGTATAACTGGAACATAAGGGACCTGCTGCTAGTTTCCAGTCTGATACTCTTGGATTTGCAGTTGGAAAGCCCTACACTTTTTGTTCTCTAGCAATTCCAGGAAGTTCCTGTATAGCTCTGTAGTATTCCATTAGGTAGGCTGCTTGGGTGAAGGATGAGTGCGAGTGAAGTGAACCTCGTACCAAAATGCCAAGGCTTGTGTTGTGGGATGAGTGCATGGCAGGGTGATGGAGTGGAATTGAAGCCCTGGCAAGGGATACGTCTTATGTTCACTCGTTGTCTGCAGACTTGTTTTCTGCTTGGTGTGGTGTGTTTAGTTTTTTTTTAATTCCGCTTGTTCTGTTCCTCTCAGCTGTTGCTTTTCTGTTCTGCTTTTGGCTGCACTAACTGAAGCTCTTTCTATGTTTTTACAGGCTCTTTCTTGATAAGGATATGCCTAGGTATTTTCTGTTTGCTTCCTTTGCACATAAAGATTCTTGGAAACAGAATGCTTTATGTCCCATTTGTATCGCTGCCCCTGCCCTTTTAGCTTTTACTGAATTCTGTTAGTATGCCTCTCAGCTCTTCCAGAAGTAGTACACCTCCTCCTCCTTGCTATCAGGGGTTTATTCAGGTACAGTTCAGTGGGAGACTCCTGAGGGTAAACTTTCCTTCACATGTAAGAGGTAGCTTCCTTTGTTCAGTCTTTCCAGTTCTCAAAACGTCCCATCAGAATATAGTCTCTATTTGTAGTCCGTGCTATTTTCTTCCTTTGTTCTGTATTGAAGAACTAAATTTGGATTTTCTTACTGTCTCTGACTGTAATGCTTGTCATGTTTGCAGTACCAAGTCAAGGACTGAATGTTTAGGCTACTTGAAATTCCAGCTCAGAATTGCACAGGGCAGCCACTGCTTTTTGTTCAGTGACTGGCATTCAACCTCTCTTCTTAGGTCGGATTTGCATCTGAAGTTTAACCATGTGGTTGCTGCTTTGTAGTTTGCCAGTTGGCAGAGGAGTGAGACGCTGCTCAGACTGGATTCCTCTTGCACCTTCCCCACTGGATCGCAGCCACGCACACTGGCTGCACAGTCTGGGACAGTTTGCACTCTGCTTTCTGTGTTCTGCGTTTTTGAAAAAGAGAAAATTTAAGCCTTCAATGCTCTCAATTCACCACCTTTCACTAATGCTAAAATCCACTTAAAAATCAGTTTGAGCTATCCATTGGTGTCTTTAACCTGTTTCTCCTGTTTTTCATGCTTTGTGTGTTCTGTGCTCCATTGTCCTCCTTGCACTGTTGGCTACGCTGAAAGAAGTTTGCTCGCTTCTGCTTTTTGTCTCCCTCTATAACTATTCTAGCAAATTCTGGTTTGGACAGGCAAGGCTCTGTATATTTAACTTCCTGGCTAGACAAAATCCGGGTAGAGTAACTGTCTCAAAGCTGTTAGAGAGAAGAGTGTAGTGGTGTCTCTAGTCCTGGTGGTTTAGCTGTCCTGTGGCTGATGCTGTCTCTCACTTTTCAGTTGAACCTTCCTGATTGCTGGGGTAGAACTGCGGGAGCCTTCAGCTCCTTTCTTTCCATGTACCAAACCGAAGAAACTTCTTATAAAAGTTTGCATTAGATCTGCAAGTTTTTACTTGAAGCCAGTGGGGACATGGAAAGAAATTTTAATCCTACCTATCCATCATTCTGATTTGCTATCAGAAACTGCTGGTTTTATAAAATTAAGTATTAGTGGGATCTCTTCTGTTGCTGTATGTTAGTCCTAAAATATGGTGTAGAATGAGTGTTGCTTATAAAAAAGAATCTTCCTATGCACTTTGGAGGTCCAGCTGGGTTGAGCTGGACCTGCAGCAACAGAGAGGAGTTCTGTCTGTTCAGAAACACTGTTCTTTAGTGTTGACTTCCCTGTAGTGTCATGACAGCTTTTGTTCTTTTCTGTATTCCCTCTTTTCTCTTTTAGATGAGTCTCTTTTAGAACAGGCAATGTTCTCTTATGCCACACCATCTGAGGTAGAAGTAAGTAATTTTGGGAAAGAAGAGAAGGTCTTTGCTTCAAGTATTAGTTATCTAAGCCCCTGAAAGTCATAGTGGATGATGTCAAGGAAGAGATGCTTTACGCTGACCGATGAGAGGGATGCGGAGGAACTCTTACTATTGAGCTTTTCCTTTATTTTTTTTTTCCAGGACTTTCTATCGGTTTGAAGCAGTTTGGGATAGCTCCTTGCATAACTCCCTTCTCCTCAATCGAGTGACACCGTACGGAGAGAAGATTTATATGACCCTTTCTGCTTACCTGGAGGTTAGACACCTGTGCCTTCCTTTTTGCTTGTGACTTAAGAATAACTGTTTGAGACAGGCAGACAATGTGTACCCAAGATAAATACTTACGGAACTAAGTGATTTTGAATCCTGAAGCCAGTGAGAGTCTTTATTCATTTTCTGAGAATAGGGTGGAAAAGTTTATTCACAGTTAGCATCTTGATGTGAAGGTATTACTGCCTCACAACAAATGTGAAGTGAAACTGGTGATCTCCTTACCTTTCTCTGTGCCTCATTTTATCTACCTTTGTATCTGAAAATTCATTGAAATTGGTCAGTGTTACTATGTACGTACTACTAGTGTACACTGGCCTAGGTCTTAGCTTTGTGTGCAAGACAGTGTTGTTTTGTGTACTACAATTATTTCACCCACAAGATGCATCAAGAAACTTGACAGTTCTCTTTCACAGAAACACAGATGAAAACCCTTCACCAAAGACCCAAACAAGAACAAATTTCAAAAAGCTGTCCCAGCAAAAGAGGGAGGCAGTATAATTTGGCACGGTTGTCTGCAGCCACTCATTCATTACTGTTTTTTCTTTTAGCTTGACCACTGTATCCAGCCTGCAGTTATAACAAAGGATGTTTGTATGGTCTTTTACTCACGAGATGCCAAGATCTCCCCCCCACGATCACTACGCAATCTCTTTGGCAGTGGTTACTCCAAGTCTCCAGATTCGTAAGTTCAGTTACCAATTTTGGAATCAGTTTCATGTCGGCATACGCTTTGTCTCTTAGAGGGCATGGGATGAATGTAGCTTAGTTTTCTTTATTTCTTCCTTGAAAGTCTGCCTGGTTATAATTCTCCATTCTGGTTTTGAACATTCTTTCTTGCATTTATTTCAGTGAAACTCTGATGGCTTTTCTCTTTACTGACCCCTTTCCAGCCTTCTGACTGATCAGTTGGGAAGAGAGATCCATTTTTCAAGCTTGCACATAGATGATGCTGATCCTGGCCTGGAATTTACTGCAGCAGCTGCTCTCGGAGTCTAATGGGGGGTGGGAGGAGCAGGGGGGAAATGCTGTTTTTAGAGATCTAGCAGTCTGTCCTGGCTATTTTCTATCAAAATTAGAATTCAGATGTAGTTCTAACTAACAAATAAGCTTCTAATTTGGGGAACCACTTAACTAAATGAATGCACTTTATTTCTGAAGATAATAGGGGTTTTTTTTCCCCTCTGTTTTCTTGTGAACAGCAATCGAGTAACCGGGATCTATGAACTAAGTTTATGCAAAATGGCAGACACAGGAAGTCCAGGTAAGCAGTGACTGAGTGTTCAAGCAATAAAGATGCTGTAAACTGAAATACTGCAGAAAATTGCATAGGCAGAACAGAGCAAACACTTCTGTCCTGATGGGCAGCAGTTCCTGTGTTTCATAGGATCAATGGAACATTGCTATTCCATAAAAGCTTACGCAGGCTTTTACCTTTCCCTTGGGTCTGTGTTTACCAGTGGTGAACCAAGGATTCACTGAAAACTTGACATTTTCTGACACGGGTATATCAGGAAACCGGGCATGTACCTGGGTCACAGACTTAGGGGGCATAATACATGGGTCATAGCTAACACAGCTGAGACTTGGTTTTGCAGCAATAGAGTTTTCTCTTGGTCTTTTGAAGATACTGCAAACTTGATAACTTGGAAGGATGTATTTAATGTAGTATCAGTATATTTTTTCCTCTAAGATCTGGCAATTGAAGTTGTTGTGTTGAATTAGCCTGAACAGGAGTTTGCAATAGAAAATGGTGGTAGTCAAGAGAAAATATCTGAATGAAGATGTGTGATTCCTGTTAACAAGATCATTGCCTTGTATATTTCCAGCCAAACAGCAGAAGTGTTGGTTCTTCGCAGATTGCTAATTGGTAAGTGGGTCTCAGTGGCATCCATCTCTGGCTATGTTTTAACATCTCATGTTGTTTTTAACTGCTCAGGAATGCAGAGGAGGAGGAGGAAAGTCCTGGATACATCTGTGGCATATGTGCGAGGAGAAGAGAACCTGGCAGGTTGGAGGCCCAGGGGTGACAGCCTCATTCTAGAGCATCAGTGGGAACTGGAGAAACTGGAGCTGCTGCATGAAGTGAGTAAAGAGACAAGGGAAGTGAAAGAAGAAGCAGAATTGTACCTTTGAGTTTGCCTTTAATCTACCCACTGTGAGACCACCTGAGCTGAACAGGTTCACAAATGGGAGTTTGTTCTCAAAGTCAAGATTTAGATAGAGTTTCCAACAGAGAAGATAGAACATGTGTGGCTGGCTTCTGAGTAGAATCTTCAGCTCAGAATCTCAGTGTATTCAGCAAAGGCAGATTCAACTTCTAGTGCGATTGTAAACTCCCCTCCGTGGGCAAAATGTTTACTGGTATGAGTCCTAAAAGAATGCATGAGAATTCAGTGCCTGTAAAATAGGCAACATCCTGGAGCAGATGATACTGATTTCTTTTTTCACTAGGTGGAAAAAACTCGACACTTCCTTCTGCTTCGTGAAAAGCTTGGTGACAGCATCCCCAAGTCCCTGAGTGACTCATTGTCTCCCAGTCTGAGCAGTGGAACTCTCAGTACCTCCACCAGCATTTCCTCACAAATTTCGACTACAACGTTTGAGAGTGCCGTGACGCCCAGCGAGAGCAGCGGCTATGACTCCGCAGATATAGAGAGCCTGGTGGATCGGGAGAAAGAGCTGGCCACCAAGGTATAACATGAGAAAAGCATCATGGGGCTAGGTTGAGGTGCCAAAGATGATTAAAGATTAATGATGAGCTTCTCAGATAGCATGGTGAATATCCAGTATTGTGTGAGTTTCATTTTAATATGCTCAATAGTGAAATAATCCATTTTCACCAGCCAATGCTGGTGGCTAGGCTTGTGCTATGGCTGTGCCTCATTCCCCTTCGTTAGTAGTTCTGTAAATGAAACTTCCTAATTTTATCAAGGGAAGTAATTATTCCCCTCTTCTGGGATTTTTCACAGCAGGTTAGAATTTGTTTTTCTTTCATGAGCTGCCAAGTGTGTCTTGGCAAACGGCCTCTTGTGTTCAAATTTATCTGAAAATCCAAATGTAAAATTCTTTTCTGTGTTTTGTTTGTTTTCCCCCTGCTTTAGTGTCTGCAGCTTCTTACTCACACTTTCAATCAGGAATTTAACCAGGTGTACAACAGCATCAGTGATTGTAAGGTAAATATTTTATGCAATACAATACATATTTGTAGTACAATAACAATATATTTGTAGTTTGTTACTATGAAGAGAACACTTCATATTCATTTTCTTTATTTTCAGTCTGTTGGAAGCATTTGGCTCTTCAGCATCAAATTCCAAAGACAATTGCAGGAATTAAAAATAGTGTGAACTTGGACTGTAGTGTAGCTTCTAGTTTATCAGCAGGCTGGAAGTGCTCTTGTCTTTCCTTACGTACACTTTCCCTATGTAAAAGGATAAATCAGCTCTTTTAAAAATTCTAACTGTAGACACAGGGGACACCAAGTTGAGAACTGGGTAGTCTGGTATTCTGTTGAGGAAGTCAGGGTGTGAATAATCAGCATGGTCGGACATTATTAACAAGCTGTTGCTACAGAAGTGCCTTTGTATTTCATCCCCAGGTGGGTTTATGACTGGTTGTGTGCAAAAACTTGAGTCCTGAGTAGGGAAATGGCTGATGGAAATACCTTTCTGTCATCTGAGCCTTCTGCATGCTGAACGCCACGTTCTAGCCAGGACTGAACAGTAGCTACAAAAACAACTCCTGTAATATTTTGCCTGTATTTGTCCCTGCAGTTGTCGGATATTTCTCCAATTGGGCGGGACCCATCAGTGTCGAGTTTCAGCAGTGCCACCCTCACACCCTCATCTACCTGCCCTTCTCTGGTGGATTCAAGATGCAATTCAATTGATCAGAAGTAAGTCTAGGGCATTAATAGGAAAACATTACTTCTCAGTGCTTCACAAATCTGTCTTTGCTGTGTTCTGTGATTTCCCAGCCCCCGCTGTCTTCCTTTTCCCTACTTTCAGGTATTTCTCTGTACAGCCCCCTTGCTTTATCTTCTTCAGTCACTCTGCACAATTATTTTTCACTGTTGTGTTCTTCTGAAGTGTTTGTTTTCCCAAGTTCTTGTGGTTTTTTTCTTTGTTCTGAAAGAACAGGCAGATGCTTGTCATTCCAGTGACCAGTAAATCTTCGGTGCGCAGACTCCACAAGGTTTTTTCAGAGGTCTGTTAAAAAGACCTACTGACAACAACCCAGAATAAACCAGTTTGGCCAGTAATTTCTGTTTATCTTTCTCAGCTGTGTCTACAGAAGATATTTTTTATGAAATTGGGAATAACTACTTCGTGAAAGATATGTAACATGTACCTCCTCAGTTTAACATCCCTGAGAGGAGGAGTGCTGATGAAGTGGCAGATTTGACATCAAACTGTAATAAGACAGGGCTATGTTGTGACTGCATTTGGCAAGAGAAACGAGGGAGATGTAGTGGGGAAGCAACTTACTAGCAGTTATTTTAAGTTTTGTTCCACAGATTTCAAGGGAAGTGCTATTTGATGTTGTACAGAAGGATCTAATTGTCGCACAAAAAAATGTGGACTGGAGGATGGAACTTGCAAGACAGGCTGGGCTGTAGATGCACTTTAAATTCTGTTGTCTTGTTTAGTTGGTTTGATGTGATTTCCTTTTCTTTCTCTGCTTTTTTTTAAAGGACACCAGAAGCAAATTCTCGTGCCTCCAGTCCCTGTCATGAGGTGGAACAGTTCCAGATAATTCCTGCAGTAGAAACCTCCTATCTTGCCAGAGCTGGAAAGAATGAATTCCTAAACCTTGTTCCTGATATTGAAGAAATCAGACCAGGGTAAGTTTTGTATTCCTGTGTGATCACGGCTTCCTAAGAGCCATCACAAGGGCTTTCTGAGATTTGTACTTCCTTTGCCTCATTTGAGTATTGTAAATTAAACAGATGATAGCAGAACTGCGGAGTTCTGCACAGCTGGAGAGTTGTGTTGATACTTGATCTCTGCAGCATTCATTCCCTGCATCTGCTTCGTGAGCAGGGTTTCTAGTGACTTAGATGTGATGTCTGTTACCATCAAAACCCTGAAATTCACTGAAGCGGAGATCTTTGTGGGTCCTTGTTTCTGTCGGACTTTTGCATAGTTCTTGAAGACAAAATTCAGCTTGCTGTAGAAGAACTTTTTCATAATACTGTTGCAGACAAAACTTATTGAGGGCTGAGTGTCTTATGCAGTGTTTTGCAGTTAATAGAGATACTCAGTAGATGCCTTATTTAGGGGAGAATGCATTCCTGTTCATCTGTGGGTTTGTTTTGGTTTGGTTTTTTTCCAGCTCTGTGGTTTCCAAGAAAGGATACCTCCACTTCAAGGAGCCACTGTCCAGCTCCTGGGCCAAGCACTTTGTGGTGGTTCGCCGTCCCTATGTTTTTATTTACAACAGTGACAAAGATCCTGTAGAAAGAGGAATCATAAACTTATCCACAGCTCAGGTGGAATACAGTGAGGATCAACAGGCAATGGTAAAGGTCAGTTTGAGAGCTGTTCTTTATTTACCCGTAGAGCAGGAACATTACAGGTGCATCCTTACCATCCCGTGTGTCATCTCTGGTACAAGGAAGATGCATTTGTGTCTGGCATCTGATGATTCTGCCCACAAAGTTCCCAGCTTGTTCAGGGTTTCTTATGTTTTGGACACAGTTCTACAAGAGACTGAAGCTGATGTTATGGATTGCATTTGCTTTTATGAGTGTGTGTTGGTACCATGACCCTGTGTGTTTGGTTTCTGTAGTTTTGTTTGTGTCATGTGTTGGGGTTGTGTTGGTTTGTTTTGTTTGTTAAAAAATAAAACCAAAACAACACACACAAACATCCTGCAAGGAATCAAATTAACTTCACTGAACCATCTTGGCAGCTCTTAAAGTCCACCCTAATGAGTTAAAACTGTATTTTTGTAGAAGATGTCCCATTTGGCTGACTACTGATATCCTGGAAATGACTAGTGAAACTGAAATGAAAGACCTTAGGAACTCTTGTGGTTTTCGGAATGTGACATAGCAAACCCTTCCTCAGAGAGGAAGTGGGCGTCAGCTTCTGTGCTTGTAGATTTTGGTATTTTAAATTGTCTTTCATATTCCAGACGCCCAACACATTTGGTGTGTGCNTCTCTGGTGGATTCAAGATGCAATTCAATTGATCAGAAGTAAGTCTAGGGCATTAATAGGAAAACATTACTTCTCAGTGCTTCACAAATCTGTCTTTGCTGTGTTCTGTGATTTCCCAGCCCCCGCTGTCTTCCTTTTCCCTACTTTCAGGTATTTCTCTGTACAGCCCCCTTGC
>VZTO01014181.1:45921-66444 GCA_013400615.1 Syrrhaptes paradoxus
TTCTTCTGTTTTGTCTTGTTTGTGTGTGACTCTTAATCCAGTGATGATATTCTTTTGTTCTGCAATGGATGATAATGCACTTCCAGTGTGTGGATAAGTAAGACTGCTAGTGCTGCAAGAGGGCTCCTCGAGCTGCAGCTAAGCTGATCTCAAGAATTAAATTAATTTTAAGCACTAAGTTGCTGCTGCCATCACCACCGTTTATACTGAAAGTGGAACCAGTTTGAAGAGGTGTAGCAGTTTAGGTGGTGGTATTTTGTGACACACCGAGAGCATTTTAATTTTTATCTCTTTCTTTTTTTAACTAGAAGAAAACTAGTTTGCCAAGTCTTTGCTTTGGAAAATCCAGAGAATGAACTAAGGGGATGTAGACATTGCATAGAAACATGATTAAGGGATCTTCCTTTAAAAGCAGGAAGGGACAGATGCTTATTTTATACAGAGCTGGAAATGTTACGGCTGTGTTGCATAAATGTCACTCCTCTATCTAAAGGCTCCAAGCAGCTTCTGATGACTTGATGTCTATGTGGATAACAGATCATCAGAAGAAAATTCTGTTTTTAAGCATCAGTATCTCTTAAAGCTGCATAATCTGTGACAAAATAGATTCTTGTGTGGAATTCAAACGGGCATTGCTGTTTTCAGGTCTGACATAAAGGCATACAGTTACAGTTTCTCACCAGTTCCTGAAGCCCAGTTTGAGATATCAGTTTCCCTACTTAACTTGAACTGATTTCAGTCCAGTTTTTTCTTTAAAAGGATAACAAAGCAAACAAAGAAAGTGGATTTCCAATCACTTTAAAGCTTGTTTGATCTAGCCCAAGATGTTAGAAATTTCTTGTAGGAGCAGGAAGGGAACAATGTGCTAAGCTGTCTTCTCTTCACGTGTAAAACCCACTGGAACACCTGCTGCGTGTGTGCAGGGTCCTGGAGTCAGCCAGCTCCTGGGACTCAGCCACTGGAGACGCAGCATCGTGCTGTGGGCCTGCCAGCCCATTGAGCGTGTGCTCTAGTCGTGAACTTGGTCGGCATTCCTTGGAGAGAATGCGTGTGAAACTGTGCTGTGGTTTGGGTTTTTGTGTTCCTCACTAAAAGGAAGGAGACAATGATCTCTCTTGTCCATTGAAAACCATGTTGTTGGTGTTGGAGCTTCCTTCATATTTTGAAACTAAACTAAACTTCCTATACTGTATTTTAGAAATGCACTTTAAGTACCTTTTTAAAGAAGATTCCTCTATTCTGGGATGAAGAAGGGAAGGGAATATTATTTCCAGACCACTGAGACAGGGTTTTTTTTGGTCAGTGTCTAACAATCCTCATTACTGATTAGCAAGGTATTTCAAAGCAAAGACTTTACTTTTTGCTGCTTGTTATCTAATTTACAGGGATTTAATTTTATGTAATGTATTGTATATTTATACATCTGTAATTAATTGCACATTAGATGAGAAAAAGGATTAGCTTTGGAATAACACCCGTTGGTACAATACAATCTACTAATACTGCCTGTGCATCTGCATCTTTCTGGTACTCTTACACAGCCTTAGTTGGTGGTAGTTTGTACTGTGGCGAGTGTTTCTGTTGAAGATGCAGCTGTTCCCCTGCTGCTCAAGGGAAGGATACTGATGCTGCTCTGGAACGGTTTGCTGAATGTACTTCGAAATGGGTCTCTAACGCGTGCGTTGCACCTCTCCATCGTGGTTAATAACCCCAGTATGTGGTCTGAACTGTACTGTATGTAGCGGGAATGTATTAATTTTGTGCTTCCTTGTTTAAAAACATCAGCTGTTCAAGAACGGGATTGACTTTTTTTTGTTCAGAAGGCCATTTATGCGTTCTATCTATTTGAAATCAAAACTAGTCCAACTCCAATGAGATAGTTGTGTCCAATGTTATTTGGAACAGTTTTTAAATTGTCAGCTATGTATTCAGAAAACTGAGGGTATGGAGGTCGTAAGTCATCAGTTCTTCATGTTGCCAAGTCAGCGGCCTGATCCTGAGCAGTACTGAGCCACCTCTTGCTTGCCTTGAAACCAGGGACTAGAAGCAGAGGGAGTCTTGAATGATCAGCACTTCCCAGGATCAGTTCTTAATTTTCCACTCTGCTTGTTCTTTCTTCATGTGCAGTTGATGAAGATTCTTGAATTTGGACATTAGACACGCTGTTGCACTGAAATACGTACTTTCTTGTAATTGCGGTGCCCCCTTCCCTGTTTGATCTCTCTGTATACAAGGTATATGCTGTATAAGTGGCCTTCTTGAACAAATCTCTTGCAAACTGATTTCATCCCAGCGAAGGAGTGTATCAGCAACACTGTACATTAATTTCAGGTTTTCATTTTCTTATTTTATTTTGTAAATATATCTGATATTTGGAGCTTAAGTATACAAAATGTAAATATAGTTCATGTATTTGTACTAATTCTGATCCATTTGCTGTATAGCCTTAGGTGTGCAATGCCGCTCTCTAACCGTGTATGGTAACCTTGCACCACGGAGCTGTTAGTGAACGAGGTGAAACAATAAAGGTACAACCCGTGCATTGGCAGACACGCCGTGTGCTCCTTGCGTTAGCATTTCATTACTGCTATCGGAGATTGATCCCTTGTTTTCAAAACCTGACCCAGTACGTTATGCTTTTGTGAAAAGACACGTGTCCTGGCTGTTCCTGAGAAAGATGAGGAGCCCTTCTTACCCGTCCTCGTCCTTTTCCCTTTGCCCCGCTGTGCAGCAGTTCTGGGCAGTTCTGGGATGCTCCCAGAAGATTCTTTTGCTTGAACGATGAACAGCGGGAGCGAGTGCTGGCCCCGGGCTCCCCCCGGCCTTACGGGCGGGGACGGAGCGTTAACCCCAGCCCACGGCCCGACCGCCGCCTTCCCTGGCTGCTCCTTCTGTCCCCTTCTGGGGCAAAAGTGTGGCAACAAAGCGGCACCGTCCGTCGCGCGGGGACGCGCTGTGCCGGCCGCGCCCTGTCCCTTTAAAGGGGCGTGGCCCCCGAACCATCGGCCCATTGGCGGGGGGCGGAGCTCGTTGCAACAGCCAATGGGCGCGGCCCACCCAGCCCCGCGCGGCCTGGGGCCGACCGGGGGGAGCCGCAGGCCGGTTCCTGAGAGACGCCGCCGCCGGGAGCTGCCCTCAGATCCCCTCAGATCCCCTCAGCGCCGCCGCCATGGCTGAGTGAGTGCGGGCGGGGGGCTCGGCCGCCGGGCCGCGCTGCCCTCAGGCGGGACCGTGAGCGGGCGGGGCCGCGGCATGGCCGCCTGCGGGGGTGGCGGTGTGGGAGCCGGGGTGCCCCGCTCCCGGGGAGGCCTCGCAGACAGGCCGCTAGCGGGGAGGGGGAGGGCCCTGGGGAGGTGAGGGCTGGCGGGAGCCTTCCCAGCCGGTCGCCGCGGGGAGGGTCTCTGCGAAGCCGAGTTGTTGGTCGGGCTGCTCTGGGGGTGCGGGTCCGTGCGGTGCCCGGAGGAGGGAGGAGAGGATGGGCCCTCGGGCTGCTCGCAGGCTGCACTGGGCAGCCGCTGGCAGAAGATCCCGTTTCCCACTTTTACTTTGCGCACTCCAAATCTCTGTTTGTGCTGGAGAAGCAAAAAACCAAACCAAACAAAAAAAAAACACCAACAAAAAACCCTGGTGTAGTGTTCAGACGCGATGTTCCAGTGCAGTGTCTGGGAATCACGGGGCTGTGGCAGAGCTGGAGGCGGCAGTGACATGTCAGTTTACTTTCCCGGTTGTGTGTCGGTGGTTGGGAAGGAGTCTGGGTGACGGAGTGAATTCAGAGCGTGTGCTGCAGCGTTGGTTGGGGAGGGGTGGCTGGCCCCTGACAGATCGGAACAGCCCGAGGAAGGTGCGGGTGCTGTGCTGGTCGCTGCTAATGACACTTCGCTGGCGGTTGTGTTCTTCCACCTTCCAGAGCTGACATTGCTTTGATTGGACTGGCGGTGATGGGTCAAAACCTTATTTTGAACATGAACGACCATGGCTTCGTGGTAAGCAAAGAAAAACCTTGTTCAAAAAGGCTGATTCACTAGCACCTGGGATTGGAGCTGAGCATTTTGTGGGTTGGGGTTTTTTTAAATTTCCTTGTGATGGTCTAACAGGTGTTATTTCCTCCTTTTAGTTATCACGCAGGCTGCCCTTTGTCCTGTTTCTGGAGAAAAACAGCAGTGCATGCCTGTTACTTAGCTGTCTACAATGTATAATGTACAATTTTTCCCTGAAGTTTGCTTTGGCCCTGGCTATTAACCGTAGATTCCCGAGACATTTGCAAAGACGTGCTGGCAGGTTCATCCCTGCTCTGTGCTGGGGAAGGCAGAAGTAGGAGAGCACGGGATGTTGAGCCTTGCTTATCTAATTTGTAGTCTGAGCTAAAGTCACTGTTCTGTTGACAGTTTTTATTAACACATTTTCTTTCTTCCACAGGTTTGTGCTTTTAACAGGACGGTTTCCAAAGTGGATGATTTTCTGGCTAATGAGGCCAAGGGAACAAAAGTGATAGGTGCTCACAGCCTGGAGGAGATGGTCTCCAAATTAAAGAAGCCCCGGCGCATTATCTTGCTGGTGAAGGCTGGAAATGCAGTGGATGACTTCATCAATAAATTGGTGAGGCAAACATTCTTTCTACCTGTGACTTGTTCTTTTTGGAGAAGTTTCCTCTGGAAGTTCTCAATTATTTGTCATTAATGATGTTTTGAATGCACGGAGAAAACCAAAATGCTGATTTATTTTTGATAGGTGCCGTTGTTGGAGACTGGAGACATCATAATTGATGGTGGGAATTCTGAGTACAGAGATACCACGGTAAGCCTGTTTTCTGTCCGAAGTGGATGAATAAAATACACGTGATTCTTTCTCCTCTGATCATCAGAATAGCCAGTCAATAAGATGCTATCTTCCCTTTGCTCAGGGAAGGCCAAAGTGAGTTGTGTCTGCAAAAGCAGATCATACAGCCTGTCAAAAAGCAATTGTTACAGTAGTTAAGGATGATTGTGTAAGTATACTTTTATAGAAGTTGCCCAAATCATCAAATAAAATTTTCGCTGATATTTTTTAAAGAGTGAAGAACTGTAGAAAATTCCCTGTTACAATCTTAGAGTTTTCAGGGAGACTTGAAAATCTACAGATATTTATACATTTGTTGTTATATCTCAATCCTATGTGACCACAATAAGACAGAACTGCTGTTTTGTCAGTCCTGGTAATGAAAACAGCAGAGTAATTACCTGGATGTTTTGATATTTTTTTTCAAACTGTAACTATAGAAGTTATGTTAGCGTATCTGGGATGCTTACATGAAAATGTTGCATTCAAATAGGTACTCCTGAATCTTAGAAGGGGTGCTGGTATTAGTCTTCCTGCTTTGGCATCCTGATCTTGGATAAGTGAGTTGGCCATAGCAGAGTTAAAACCAGGTACTAAATGAGGATTAATACTTGGGGAGCTTGCAGCTCCCCTTATGGATCTCAGCCTGTGCTTCTCTCCCACTCAGAGGGAATTAGTTTCCCTTGTAGTTGCCCATGCTTGCACCTTCCCTCTGCAATGAACTCAGCAACTCCACCTTGGGCCTGATCTGCCTCCCACGCATTGTTGCACACAGCGTGTATCACCTGACCCTTAATTCCGAGCCTTTTCCAGCCTCAGTACTGCTCTTTCTGTCTGGTGCTAATAAGGACTCTATATTCTCAGCATGTCTCTTTTGCAATGATCCATGTCAAAGCAACAGGAAGTTTCCTAATGCTCACTTTGGTGTACGTACGAGCTTTCTCTGAGGTTGTCTTCCAGCATGTCCAAAGCAGAAATGAAAACCTAATTTTGGGTCTGAATTGCCAGGCTTTGTTTGCAGTGCTCTGGCATTGAAGGAAATTAAATAATGCTGCTCTGCTCTTTGTTCCAGAGACGTTGTAAGGAACTAAAGGAAAAGGGCATCTTATTTGTTGGAAGCGGTGTTAGTGGTGGAGAGGAGGGTGCCAGATACGGTCCTTCACTCATGCCAGGAGGAGCCAAAGAAGCCTGGTGAGCATGAGCAAGTTTATTATTCTTCAGAATGGTCTGCAACAATGTCTTCTATTCACACTGAGAGCTGAGGGAGGGAAGGAGGAGGGCGTGGGTGTGGAGAGAATAAGATATGTTGCCAACTCACTTCCTCAAGGCTCAAGATTTCTCAACCTAGCTGGGGCCATGGGGCAGTGCTGAGCCTTCATGGCAGGGGAAACAAAGGCAGTTTTTTCTGCCTGGAATTCACAGGCAAAAGCAGTACTTACAGAAATCTGAAGGGAGAAATGTGTGCTGGGGAGAAAAGAATTTTGCTTACATTTTAAACAAGTGCTATTTCTTGATTATGGTTTTTCTTTTGGGGCCCTGTGTTAACCCTGAAGCAGGCAGCAGCAAGCATCCCCACAGTGACACTCATTATAAAAGGAGGCTTTGGTACATGTTTGTACTGACTATTGAATACATTACGTTTTTTTTACAAGGTTCTGCCATGCTGCCCTGCTGGTTTGTACTTGTGGCTATGGAACAGAATGAGATTTTGTTTCACCTCTACCACTGATCCTCTCTGAGTGTGAGCCTGTATCATAACCTGCCTCTATTTCCCCATTTCTAAATTGGAGAAGATAATATTTGGGCTCCTTAGGTACATTAAGCTTGTCTGAACAGTGCTGTAAGTGTGACATGGGCTGTCCCTATTTCTTGCAAACAGTGTCTGGTTCTGGGTAAAACATGTTTTCTTTGACACAGTTGTGTGGTGGGTTATCAACCTGCCAGCATGCCCTCACCCCAGGCTGCCTGTTGGCAGGTTACAGAAGGATGCATCATACCAATGGATTTTTTTTTCTTGTGGTATTTGTGTCCTCTGCCTATCTGCTGAGGCATATTATTTCTCCCCACAGGCCCCACATCAAGACCATATTTCAAAGCATTGCTGCTAAAGTGGGATCTGGGGAACCTTGTTGTGACTGGGTAAATATTTATTTGGTGCTGACCTTAACTTGTGGTTAGATCCGTGCTTAGGTAGTTTGGCTGCTAAAGCTCATACGTGTTTGTGCTTAATAAAACCAGAGACATTAGTGGGTTGATTTTCTGTCTGACTCTGTTCAATTCAAATCTACCATCTCTGATAACCTATCCCACGCAAGGGAAAGGCAAAGTTTTATGGCTGAGTTGTGTGCTGGGGGAGCTGAATGGATCTGTGACCCCCAGTGTTTGCAGTTAGCACTGGGCTTACACCCTTCCTTCCCTTAGGTGGAAAGAAGCCATAGGCAGGAATTAAACCCTGGAAGCGGTGACAGCGCTGTTGCTGATGGCATTTTTGGTGCTTCCTAACAGGTAGGAGATGAGGGCGCTGGACACTTTGTGAAGATGGTGCACAATGGGATTGAATATGGAGACATGCAGCTGATCTGTGAGGCCTATCACCTGATGAAGGATGTGCTGGGCATGGAGCACGATGAGATGTCAAAGGTGATCTGTAGGTTTTGTGTCTTGCCTTCTTGAGCCATGGTGGCTGTCTGCTGTTGATGGAGGCAGCTGGGCTTGGGTAAAACTGCTGCACGTAGATGAAGTTAATTTTTCTGACATGCCTTCTGCCAGAGGCAGTGCACAATATTCCTGAGCTTCAAATGAGATAGGGAGCAGCAAGCATGTACACCAGAATGTTTATAGATGTTGTCTAAACTCTCCCATTCTGCAGTTGATTTCTACCCAGAAAGCACCTTCTTGTGTAGAGATAGGAATTACTTTGCCTGAAAAAAGTTAGTAAAACATTGAGCATTATAGTCAAGTGGGCAAATCTTGCAAAGACCTTGAAGCAAGTCAGTAAGTATGACACGTCTTGAAAGGGCAGTTGTGTTTCCAGCCTTCAGTGCCCCTGATGATCAGCAACAGGACGGCCTATGCCTCTGCCTTCCCAGCTGGAGATGGGTGCTCTGCAGCTCTGAGTCTGGAGCATTCTCGTTCCCGTGCAGGGCTGCTGTGCAGTGGCCTTTCAGCAGCGCTGAAATCGTTGGTAGATGTGGCAGGGCACCAATAACCAGGAACTGAGGCAGCATGACCCCCTTCTGTATATGTACATGTATGTATATGTATATCAGTAAGTCAGTTGATATATATAGTAGATACATAGTAAATCAGTGTGTGTGTATATATGTGTGTGTGTATGAAAAAAATACATAGATATATTTTTTCTCTTCTTCCAGGTTTTTCAGGAATGGAATAAGACAGAGTTGGACTCTTTCCTGATTGAAATCACAGCCAATATTCTCAAATTCAAAGACAGTGATGGCAAATACCTCCTCCCAAAGATCAAGGACAGCGCAGGACAAAAAGGCACAGGAAAGTGGACAGCCATTTCTGCCCTGGAATATGGAGTCCCTGTCACACTCATAGGTAACTGGTTCTTGGATCTGGCCTCCTCTTTCCTACCTGCATGTGCCACATCCCGGTAAGAAGAATGGTAATAGTTAATCTCAGAAATGAGCCCGAACTAGGGCTTGGCTCGGGTAAGAGGCTCTTCTAGGTGTAGCTGTTGCAGTCTTCCCTGTCAAGCCTTGGCTGGTCAAGTCCTGTTGTGTTAGACGATGATAAAACCTGTAATCCAGTAAGCTGAAAGAGTAACTGCTGTGATAGCTAATTGGAGAAACATGACTGCATTCCAACAGTGTATTTTTATAGAACAAGTTTTATAAATGGTCTTAATATTCCACTACAGCTGTAATCTTTCAGTTTGAGGCTTGAAACAGTGTTTCTTGCTTGTGCTGTTAATATTCTCTTGCTTGGGTTCTTGCGAAGATCGGGGTGGAGGAGGCACTGCCTAATTAAGTCATCTGCAGTGGCAGAGGAGCGCTGTTAGGTAATGAGGAGCTGATAGGGAGGTGTGTGCAACAGCCCTTGTGCAAACCTGGCCGTTGTGAGGGCACTTGCTCTGGGTGTGTGGCTTTATTGCATAAGCATGACTTGCAGACTCCTGCTTGTAAAAGCAGAGTTGTGCTACCCCTGCTTTTTCCTGATTTTTCCCCCGACCCTTCTCGGGGGAAGGAAGTTTTTGCAGAAATGGAGAGGAGCCAGTTCTGATTTTGATAATGGTCTGTTAATCCTGCTTCAGGGAGGATTCAGAACCTTGTGAAAAGATTAGTCATTCATCTTTTTTTTTGGTTTGTTTTTGGTGACTTGGTTTGGGGATTTTTTTTTGTTGTTACTGTAATTCGTGACTCACTTAAAAGGTGGAAGAAAGGTTCAGTAGGAAGATTGTAATAAACTTGATTGCTTTCCTTCTGTCGGACCCTGGAAAGGAAACATTTTTTTTTCCGTTTAACAATACCATCTTCAGTTGCAGATAAGTACAGCTTAAACCAGCATGATTAGGAGTTGACTGAGCCAGATCAAGAGATTGGCATTCAGGCTTTCTCTTTAGGAGCCTGGCTAACCCTTTAGCCCTGGCTAATGACGTTTAGTAACCTGCTTAGCGATGTTATAAAACTTTCTTTCGGGCTTCTGAATGCTAGTGTAATGGGCCTGAGATTTGTAAAACTTATTTCATCTTATAAGTTAACCTGATGATTTATTCTTGTTTTCAATTGCTCTTATTTTGGATGTGTGTATTTCAAAGCACATCTAGTTAATGTGAGTTGACATTTATGCAACAGCTTTTCAGAGCATGATACAGTCATCAGTGAAGTCTTCAGCCTTGCCTGTCTCTAGACTGTAGTGCAACGCTGTCTGTCTTTTATAGATAGGGAGAAATTTTAAAGTAAATTCTTAAAACTAAGAGCTGGTAAAGGTTCCTGAGGATGAATTTTCATGTGGATGACTTGTAGCTTTTTTTTTTCTCTTTTTCATTTGAAAGCTGTATCAGTCAATATTTACGCAATGGTTGTGCTGACAGTTTGGTCCCTCAGTAACGCTGTTGAAATGGTTCATTTGCACTCCTCTGCTCCCACGTGACTCTGTTTCACTGTGTGCCTGAAGACCTTAACAGTGATGCTGAACTCTAATTATCTTCCCTTTCCTACCATACCTACAGGTGAAGCTGTGTTTGCACGGTGCCTGTCTTCCCTCAAGGATGAGCGAGTACAGGCCAGCAAGCTGCTGGGTGGGCCTAAAACGAGTCCATTTGGTGGGAACAAGCAGGCCTTTCTGGAGGACATACGCAAGGTGAGTCGTTGTACTTGCCGGGTGCTGTATTCAAGCTGCGTATCAAGGCAGGTTTTGGATGCTGCAAACCCTAGTGAGGAGCTCTTGTCGTTATGAACCATTTCGTGACAATTGGTTCCTGCTTTCAGCCAGTGGACTAAACGGAGCGTGTAAACTGTGAAGTTTCTCATTTGGGGGACTTCACTTGGAATGTGGTTTGTTTTTTAGGCCCTGTATGCTTCCAAGATTATCTCATACGCTCAAGGCTTCATGCTGCTGAGACAAGCGGCCAAAGAATTTGGCTGGACACTGAACTACGGTGGCATTGCACTGATGTGGAGGGGAGGCTGCATCATCAGGAGGTAATTGAGATGAGGAGGTAATTCAGTTGCTGAGGGGAGAAGAACAAGCAATTTAGTTTGTGCGGTGCTAGACTGACAAGGCTAGAGATTTTCTTGGAAAATCCATGAAGTTAATCTGCTGATAAGATACTGAGAGGCTGCTTCTGTAGATGGCACTAAAGGTTACCAGATGAAGCCAATTTTCTGGTGGCTTAGTTACTGCAGATTTTCTTTGGTCTTTGTTTTGTTTGCATCTTTCTCAAAGTTTGGAGTCTGGGTCTGACTGAATCAAAACTTTGGCCCTGTTAAGTTTTGGATTCTGGGCCTTTGTTGGAAGCTGTGAAATTTTATTCCTGGTTTATCCGTGTTCTGCCTAGTGTGTTCCTGGGAAAAATCAAAGATGCTTTTGATCGAAACCCTGAGCTCCAGAATTTGCTGTTGAATGATTTCTTTAAGACAGCTGTTGAAAACTGTCAGGTGAGTTTCCAAGGAAGGAGGAGCATAAAACCAATAGTTTACAGTTTCGACTTCCTCAGCTTCTTTCTCAGGAGTTACCTTCACAGGTGTATTTAGACTGAAAATGAAAAGGTAGAAACATGCCTGAAACCTGTTTATACAGCATCCTTAATCCCAAAGATCTCTAAATGATCCTTAGCCTCTTTGGGACTGTCTGTATGTATCTGTGCACACATAAGTCTGCACTTTCATTGTCCTGTTTGTTATCTCTATCTCACTTGGCATTATTTTGGATCAGCCTTGTCGATGTAAAAATCAGTAATCTGCATTTGCTCAGATTTGGTCATTAGATTTCATAGAACATGAAATAGCACATGCTGGTGTACTAGAATAGTTCATAGGCCTGCACATACCTCTGAGCAACCACTCATTAGTTTATTTCTTCTCCCCCCCACGCACTCCCAGGACTCCTGGCGACGTGTCATCAGCACTGGAGTACAGTTTGGTATCCCTATGCCCTGCTTCACTACTGCACTTTCTTTTTATGATGGATACAGGCATGAAATATTGCCAGCTAACCTGATTCAGGTAGGTGCCTGAAGTAGTGTAGCAGTTCTGACTACTGAAATATCATCATGTTGTTATTTAAATACTGGTCTGAAGACCACAGTGGCAATATGTCCTAATCACTCCGGCAGTGTAAAGGTAAAGGCGTAGTTTGCCTCATACAATTCTGTTAACCCTGAAATTCACGGTGATAAAACACTGTGAGGTGTCTGGATAAAGAACACCAGAGATACTGGCATGACAGTGCCCAGCGTGTGTTAGTATTCCACCTGTGAACAAAGGTGGTGATATCTTTGAATCAAAATGCTTTATAAAGAAGTTATCTTTGAACCTTGTACGTAAGTGTTTGGTTTTTAGATATCTAGCACAAATAATAGACCTGTCCTTCTGCAGAACTCTTAGTTACTAGATATTAGTGAATGTTTCATTGCTAATAATGAGAAAATAACTTTGAATGTTATAATACTGGAGTCAGATCTTATTTCTAGTACTCCTGTAGTCAGGTGTCGGTAAGTGCAACTTCTAGTCCTCGTATGACTGTGATATTCATGTGTCTATTTTCTGCGTGTGTGTGTGTTCTTATTCTAGGCTCAGCGCGATTACTTTGGTGCACATACGTATGAATTATTATTGAAGCCAGGTGTATTTATCCATACTAACTGGACAGGCCATGGAGGAAATGTGTCCTCTTCTGCCTACAATGTCTAATGGAAACATTTCCTCTTGAAGCCAAGATACTGTAGATCTCAGATACTCCTCCTAGAACACCACTTTTTACTGTACTGTGCTAGAACTTGTGTTTGGACACTTTTGTAATAATTTGTGAGTACATTTCATATATATATGTATACACACACATATATATATATAAAGCTAAATAAATTTGCTTATAAATGCATTGGGGTGTTTTGTTTCCACTGCTGCTGGCCAAAGCTGGCGAAGATGTCTGTGCAGTATGTCACAGGATACATTTTAAAATTATAATATTTTTGTTGTATTATAGAGCATACGCTCATAGGGATCAAGACAGAGATGACTGCAGTTCAGTAATTGCTAAAGTGGAGCGTGGCAGGCAGCACAGTAACGCTGTGAAAGGTTCCAGGGAGGTAAAGACCTTTTTTTGGTTGTCATTGTTCATTCCTAACAGGCAGTAGCTTGGTTCTTAAAGGTGAACTTCTGGGAGTTCCCCTGCTCAGAGCTCTGTGAGAGGGTGTCCGGGGGATGGATCCTGGAGAAGCCTGAGTGCAGGGCGGGGTGTCAACACTGATGTTCCTGTCACCAAGCCCTTCTCCCTCCAGCTGTTCTTCCCAGTTTAAAGCTTTGGCACCTTTTTGGTTTTTTTCCACAGAACCTCTCAAGTGCTAGATTTTGTGCCGGGCACTGATATTAATATTTTGGTCTATTTTATTTTTGCTAGGACAGCTACTTAGTTATTAGCTGGGTGTCTGTGTAATTGGCAAAAGATTACTTTCAATTTAAAGCAATTTTTATGCAGATGGTGTTGTAAGGTTTAGGAACTGTTTGAACTAGACGTGCAACGTGTGACAGGCTGCAGGCCACAGGGGTAGCTGGAGGGGAAGGGACGGGCCGGGAGCTGATGTCCCGGTACATCTCTGGTTATGTCTGATCTCCGCCGGACCCCCGCGTTAACCCCCGGGCCAGGGACAGTCTGTCCCCGTCCAGGTGGGTCCGGAATCCTCCCGTGAGGTGTCCGAACCGGATGGGTGCAGCGCTCCCCGCTGAAAGCCGGCCCGTGCCCCGAGCGGCAGCCTCACGGCTCTGCTGTTCGCTTCCTCCCGCCTCTTCAACCACCCCCTCCAGCAACACGGCGGGGGGCGGGTGCTGGGGCGGGCTCGGCTGTCCCCCGGAACGGCCCCTTTCCCGCAGCCGCCGCCCGCCCGGTGCGCGGGGCGGGGGAACCCGACATGGCGGCGGCGCGGCCCCGCCCCGCGGCGCTGGGCGGGAAACCCGGCGGGGCCGCTGAGGGCCGCGCCATGGAGGCGGCGGAGGACGAGGAGCGGCTGCTGCTCACGCAGGTACCACAGGGCGGCCGGGCCCGCAGCCCCGGGGCCGGAGCTGGGGCGGTGGCGGGGTGTGTGGCGATACGCGCGGTGGTCGGGTCCGTCTGTGGCCTGCGGGGAGCTGACTGACTGTGGCCGGGCCCTTGCAGAGGCTGAGGGCTGCGGTGCACTACACGGCCGGCGGCCTGTGCCAGGAGGTGGCGGCGGACAGGGGCACGGAGTTCAGCAAGCAAGCCGTGGCAGCCATCGCGGAGATCACCTTCAGGCAGTGCGGTACGGTCCGGTTCGGGAGCAGCTGCTGGAGGAACGGGGCAGTAACAAACCGCCCTGGAACCGTGTGCCACTGCTGTCTTGTTTCTTGCGTTACGTTTTTAAAAGAGCGAGAAATAGTGATTCTGTTTTTCAGACCTGGAAAAAGCATGTAAATGTGTGTGGAAATACCGTGTGGGCCAGTGCCAGAGGGGCACGGAGTGACGGGTCCCGCCTGTCACTGGGCGGATAGCTGGCGGTCACACCTTGTGGCAGCTGGATCTGTATTGTGTGTCTCTTCCTGCCCAGAGCAGCGTGTTAAAATGTTTGTGTTTTCTCCAGAGAACTTTGCCAAAGACCTCGAAATATTTGCAAGGTAGGTACTGCAGCCCTTGATTGTTACCAAGGCTTTATTGTGTTCAGCTCCAATAACTGGATAATCTTTAAAATACGTCTGGTAATTCAAGTTGTAAAGGGTTCTGTTGGCTGATCAAATAGTGGCTGTGAAGCTGGGAAATAGATATTCCCCTGTAGGATCTTCCCGATATTGGAAGTTAATTTACTTGGTACAAGTGATTGTTTAGATTAATGACTGTTTATAATTACCACATTCATGGATACATAGCAGTACTGGACGGTTTGGGAGCGACAGGTGCTTACTAGCATGTCTGTGTTTCATCTGGTTGCTCCAAGGAGGTAAGAGAATGTTTTCAGAATAAAAAACACAGTGACCTACTGGCAAGAGGGAACGGAACTGTGGTGCTTGAAGTTCGGGTTGCTAAATTCTGCTGTTAGAGTGGGAATTTAGACGTACACGTACAAGCTTGTAAAACAGGTTTTTGTGCATTATAGTTGGAAAAGACAGGCCTGTTCGGTGTACTGGGTCCCTGTTAAGCCCTGTGTTAGTGCTCTGCATTAGGTGCTGTATGGCCTCTTGAAACCAGTGTTGGGAAACACATTAAGGGGTATTTTTTATTTTATGCAGGCATGCAAAACGAAGTACAATCACTACAGAAGATGTGAAGCTTTTGGCTAGAAGGAGCAGTTCTTTGGTGAGATTCACTGTATTTCCTGTCTCACAGTATTCTTAAACTTAGGAATTGGTTAATTCCTAAGAGCATTTCAATGAAGCCTATAGATGATGAATCAACATTTGCTTAAGTTCTGGAGATGGATGTAACATACATCTATAAATCCTAGTCTTGCTGGGGCATTTCAGTACCTGAGGATATCCAGCTGACTGAGGGCTTCATGCAGGTATTAAAACTATTTAATGGTTGTCAGTCTTTTTGGAGGGTCTGTCTTTTTTGTAATAAGAATTTGCCCTGTTAATTTCCCTTAAACATATCTCTCTACTTTCTCATGAATAAATGAAGTTCCTCAGTGGATGACTTTGTTTATTGTTCTCAGCTAAGGTATATCACCCAGAAGAGTGACGAGATCACATCAAGTCACATGGAGCAAAAGGAGAAGAAGAAAAAGAAGTCCGGTGCAGCTAAGGGAGGGAGAACTTCTGGGAAACATGAAGCAGCTGTAACTGAAAGTGAAGATTCCAACATGGCATGATTTACCTTTCAAGTAATGTCTCTGGTCATTTTCTCTTATTCTAGAGGAACCAAAGTTAGCCCTATTAGAGATTTTTCTTGCAAGTTAGCAACAGTAATGAATCTTTAGGTTTTCAGTTGGATTTTTTTTTTGTTCCAAAAATGACAGTAAAGCTTACAGCCAAAATGCCTTAATTGCTCACAAAAAGGTATCTTACTGTTATTAAAAAGAAAATCCTTTAAATAGTTTAAAGCAGAACATTCTCACTGACCTTAATATCTCAGCAGGTGCAAACTCCCTCCATGCTGCTACTTGGTTTCTCCAGTAATTGTTTGACTTCCTCCTTGCTTCCATTTTTGATACGTTTGTTTAGGTATTTTGAATATTTTATTTTTGTTTCAATAGCTGTTATCTCTTACTTTTAGTCTTGACAATTAAAACATTTTTTCACCTGTGATACTGCCAGTGTATTGAAAGCTTCACTTTCAGTAAGTTGCATTACATTTCTAAACTTTACTGTAGTAACGTGTCTCTGGAGCGGTGGTCAGAACCACCTGAATGCCTGCTGTAGAGTACGCATCAGTTGGCATCCTGTGCTATTTTAAGGTTATGTTAGATCAGAGGGGTTTGCATGATACTAGAAAATGTTTGTACCTACTGAAACTTTCTCAGCACTTTCAGATCACTTTTCAGATTTTTTCCATACACATCTTCTAGTTCTCGCAAGAGAAAAATAGGTTGTGCCAGGTGAGAGTTCTGGCGTAGTGTCACCAGTATGAACTAAATACTCTGGACAGGTTAAATACTTCTGTATTTAATTTCTTTTTCCTCTATCCTTAAGGTAATGCTGTACTTCATTCTTTAATCATAGCAGCCGGTGGAAATATCCAAACTAGTCCAACAGTAAGGTAAAAAGGTTTTAATGATATTAGAAAAAAAGACTTTAACAAATTTAAAAATAAACCAGTTAGTACAAAAGCATCATGATAGTACACCAATGATTAGGTGGGTAATGCAGACAGGCCCAACACACGGTTTCTACCCCACAGCCTTACACAGCAAATATCTCCACTTTTGCTATGTTTTACAAGTTAGTGCTTACACAGCACCCAAGAGGCAGGAGTTCCCTACCACAAAAGCACAGAAGTTAAAGAACTTTGAATTTACCTCAGCTGATGAAATTCCCAGATCCCAGGCTGGAGCTTGAAGCCCTGGTCATTAACTTGTGCCTCAAAGTGTCTTCCAGAGGTCTTCTATCCTTGAGGTTGAAAATGCTGGGAGGTCAGAGTACACAAACTGCCTGGGGTTTCAGAAGCTAGGTCTATCATTATGGGATGGAAGCTTCTGGCTCCCAACCATGTATTCAAAGCTGAACCCTTACATGCTGTGTTTAGCAATACCATTGTTTTAATATTCTGCAAAAGGTCAAAATCCCTTTGGTTACACATGATTTGAATCACCACAGGAGTTTAAGCCTCAGCACAATGTACAGATTTTAGTTGTCTGTAGGCAGATCACAGCATGACCAGCAAACTGTGGCTCCCATCTTTCTTTGTATGGACTCTAACGCAAAAAAAAAAAAAAAATCGCAAGCAGCACTACAGTCTTATTTTTTGCGTTTTGAACTAAGCCAGTCTCCCCAGGGTAATGTTTTCTTGCCCCTTGACGTGCTCCTTAGGGAATGCAAAGTCTGCACTTGCTGTAGACGCTTGGAGAGCTCCTGATCACAGGCTTGCTGCAGAGCTTCAGCTTTCTGCTTGTCCCATCTCAGAGCCGAGGCCAGGGCTTCTGTGTCTTCTTTCAGGACCAGCTGTAGCAAGACAGGTTTCCAACAGTCTGTTCTGCTGGTGCCCCTCCACCACTAACCCCTCTGCCCACATCAAGAATATAATCTGTCTTGTGGGCTAGCGTATTTTTGATATTCTACCAGCACTTAGAGCTTGAAGCTATATTCAGATGTTCAGAAGAGAAAGCAGTTACTTAGTTTCTACAGCAGGGAAAAGCAAGAGGGGCAAGTTCATAGCATTAGTAAGAACAGACCTTCTGATGGTTAAAGTTTACCTAGAATTTCCAAACTGTGGGTTTATTTACACTGTTTGTTTATATTTTTATATGGGATGTATGAATGAAATATCACTAGATGCATCTGCATTTAAAAAAACTTGCTGGTAAGTCAGCTAACTCTGATTTGGCAGAAATCAAAACCAAAATTATTTAGTGGCTTTTCAGAGGACAGACTAGAGCACTTGGAATAGCGTCCACTAGGTATTGCCAACCAAGGGGTAATGTTAACTGAGGAACAGAAACAGATTAAATCTCACCACTTTGAGACTGAACTATATTGACATTAGAGCCTCCAGAAGCAAGGCATAACCTCTCTCTCCAGAGGCAGAGGTTTGCCAGAACATGGTTATGCCGTTCTCACCCACCTCTAGATCTTGGCTGTCCAAGCAGAGCTCTGGAGCAGGTTTCTCTTTCAGAGCAGTGAGGATCTGGTTGCTGAGTGTGGTTTTGGCTGAAGTGCCTGTGCTGCAGGTACCTGTGTCAACCACATCCATCTCCTTTCCTGGTACAGTCTCAGACTCTGAAAAGCAGCAGAATTGTTATAGCCCATGACAAACACAGGACAGGAGAAGTGGCCTGCACTGCCACAGATTAAAAAAAACCTGCATTCTATCTAGGTGCATCTGCTAACTTAAGAAATCCATAATGTTAAGGATGACTACATGAATTAAGCTCTTCCCCTCGTATTCTACTTTCAGGCCTTGTGAGAGATGTGACCAGCAGCGAGAGGACTCCTCCTCTCACCCAGTTAGAGAATTCCTGCCCTACACCAGCTATTACATCAGCCACACTAATAGCTGCTCAGCAGGTGACTCACTCTAGTCCTTCACTCTGCCCTAATTGTTCCACTCAACTATTCAGGCATCTCTGAAAAGCTCCTTCTAGCATCCAGGGCTCCCTACCTGGTACTTTGCTTAAGACACTGTCTTCACTTTTCAAGGCCTCGAGGTAGAGTTCCAGGAGCTGTCTTGACTGGCGTTCCTCTTCTCGTCTGTCCAGCGCCTGCTGCAGGGTGTCCTGCAATACCTGGATTTTGGTTTGACTTTGGGCAAGTTCTTCTGCCAGGTCTGAACGCGGTACATCAATAAGCACCTTAGAACAATGAGAGTGCTCCTGTTACACAGGCTGATGGAGTAACGCATTCCCTCAAGGAGAAAAGTGATGCTAGCACCACAGCCAAACANGGGCTGATGGAGGAACGCATTCCCTCACCCTCATTGCAGTACAAACAGCATCCTCCTCACTCAGAGTGTTTCCCCTCAAGGAGAAGATTGATGCTAGCACCACAGCCAAACAGCAGCAGCTGAATTAAGCTCGAGATCTGATTTACTTATTCTCTGCCATCTACTAAATGGATGAGCTAAGGAGAGCAATGAGAGGTTTCTGCCCCATACCTGGAGGTCTTCTTCAGACATCAGGATGATATTAGACAGGTCCTGCTTCAGCTGCCTGGCCAGCTGCTTCCACTTCTCCGCACCACTGTCCACTTCATCCCCGGACTCCGAGAGCCAGGCTGTCCCACTGTCTGGCACAAGAGTCAGCGGTGTCACGGGTCATTCCTGATCCACCTGAGCCAGCCTAACGTCACTAGCTGTGTTCCAGACCCCCTCCCCTTCCGTCCTCCCTCCTCCACACCGTACCTAAGCTCCTGCTGGACCACTTCTCATCCTTGGCCAGCGCCACAAACTTGGTATTAGATGGCAGACACAAAAAGTAATCTTCATCCTCCACAATGGTGCCATCTTCTGCCAGGACTAAGGTGATGGGCTCCCCAGCCTTGTCAAGAGCCAGAACGCCACTAGCTGCAGAAAAAAAACCCAAAACAATGAAATAATAAAAGAGAGAGAGGCACTGCCCTCTTATTACACCCATAGAAGAGACAAGCAGCTCGTGGGCGAGAGCCCAGGACCTGTGTCGGGACAGCTCTTGTTTAGCTCATCCTCAGGAGTTTCCCCTCTGGGAATTACTGTTCTTCATGCCGCCCTGGACATCCCCGCAGCAGAAGGTGCATTTCAGTTACAACTCCATCCGGTCGTGGATCCCCCGCTCCCCCCGCAGACCCGCTCTCCTCTGTCCCTTCCACGGGACCGGACCCGGCTCCGCCACCTCCCAGAACCCCGGGGACTGAGGGGCTCGAACCGGCCGCGCACCGGGGCCCCGGGACGGCGGCCGCCCCTCACCCTTGTCGCGCAGCTCCCGCAGGCAGGAGGCGGCCACGCCGTGCTGCTCCCGCCCGTCCCGCCGCCGCACCAGGCACCGCTTCAGCGCCGCCGCCATGGCCGCGCGGGGGCTGGCGGGACCGCGGCGGGCGGAGCCACGGGGGCGGGACCCGCCGGGCGGGAAGCCGGGGGCAGGTCCGGGAGCGGCGGAGGTGCTGCGCGGGCCGGGGGCGGTGTGCGCTCGGGGCTGGCCCTGCTGCCGCTGGTTGCGCTGTTCCTCGGCCGGGCTGGAGAACACCCTCCCGGCCTGGCGGCGATGTAATTACCTGTGAAACTAGGTGATGGGAGCAGCGTTACATCCACCGTCCCTTACGGACAGGCGTGCTGGCTGGGAGATCGCGATATAACGTTAAATATATATTAAAAATATATAAAATATAATAATTAACTATATCCCGGGCTGCCCGACCGGAGCGTGTCCTCACGGGAGCTCCTCTGCCGGACCGAGCTGGGCTGTTATTGCCGCCTCTCAGCAGCCCCACAAGTGACACAGCGATGGGTGACACCCACGGTCACACCCGCCAGCAGGGACACACGGTGGCCCCCACATACCGCCCAGGGCAACGCGGGTTTTGCCAGCGGCCCAGTTGACTTTTCCAGGCAAGGGAAGCTTTTCTGCCGGGCAAGGCAGGGTTCGCCTGGGCTGTGGTTTGCTCTCCCCCGGCCCACCCGCTGGTTCCCGTGCCGGCGGGACTCCGCAGAGGCCGGAAACTCATAGCAGGGGTGGCGCATCGGTGTCCCGGCGTTCGACTCTTTCTGTCTGCATCGCGAGCCGGTGGGGCCGCGCGGGGAACGGCGGAACGGCAGGGAGGGCGTTCCATCGATTGGGCGGGGATGGATTAGCCGGGCCTGGGAAGATGGCCTCCTCGGAGCAAGCGGAGCAGCCCAGCCAGGTAAGCGGGGCCGGCGCTCTGCCGGGCGGGGGGGCAGGGGACGGGC
>VZTO01014181.1:66453-198619 GCA_013400615.1 Syrrhaptes paradoxus
CGCCTCCCCCTCACCTGAGGGAACGGCCGCTGGCGAGGGGCAGCTCGGGCCTCCTCAGCCCCCGCCGCCGCGGGCCTGTCGCCGCCGAAGCGCGGGCGCCCTGGCGAGAGGACCGGCACCCCAGGGGCGCGGAGGCGCGGACCCCGTGAGGAGGCGGCGGCCAGTGGCAGCGGCTCCCTCAGGTGCGCGTTGCGTCCCGTCCCCTGCCCGCCCCAGGGCAGCCTGCGGGGCTGCTGCCCGGGTGAAGCCCTGGTGCCTCGTCAGGGCCGGGGGCACTGCTGGGGAGGGCCCAGGCGCCCTGCCTGGCGGCTGTGTGGGCCCCGCGGTGCTTTCACCTCTGGTAGCACCAGCGGAGCTTCGCATCTCGGGGGAACTGGTTTTGTAGTTGGTAGCATGAGCTGACACCCTTCACCAGACAGCCAAACGCGGTTCTGGTGGGGAGAGCTGCTCAGGCCAGGCCTTTATTCAGTGGGTGCATTTTCATTTTAGGGGCTGTATGGGAAACTCAATAAAGCACTGGGATAGGGGAAATACAACCCAAACAAAAACCAGCACAGCCAGGGAGAAAGGAGGCAATTTGTGTGTCAGCGGGGTTTTGAAATGGGCTGCAGTACCAGTTAGACAAAATGCTGCTTCTGCCTTGCAACTGCGAGGGAGAACGTTCCTGGAACCAACAGCATAAAAGGGCAAGGCAATCATAGACATGGTGTGAGCGTTGTCAAAAACTGAATGGGGAGTAGGAAAGAGACGTTTAAGTTTGCTGGCTGGAGTGCATGCTCAAGAAACATACTAAAAGCTTAAGATATTTTTAAACTGGGACCTGAAATGAATGGGGGACCCAGCAGGACAAATGGAAGTGGGATGTGGTTGTATGCACGTGGGTTTCCGGCCACTTGCACTGGCTTGCTCAGGATCCAGGGTAACTTGTATTTCATTGCAAACTCTTCCTGCCTCAAATTTAGTGACCTCCTGGCAGCCCTCTCATCTCACCACTGTCTCAAACAGACTCCTGGGTATGTGATACCTGTGGAACTGTGAAATCCTTTAGGTGTCTGCAGAGGACTCTCCTGCAGCAGGCAGGTGAAAGGTCTGGCTGCTTCAGCAACAGGGCATGAAATAGGGCAAAGTCAACACACTTCTATTGTGCAATCATTCACATCTGTCCAAATTTGCCTAAGTCACTGTGAACTCTTGGCTGATCCTTTTATTTTGGACCAAGGAGGTCCAACATTATTGAACTAAACTGAAATAGAAATGAATTACATAAAGTTCGTACTTTGACTAACCAGCACAAATCTCCTCCTAGGTTGTGAAAGGGCAAGTTACCAAACTCACAGGGGGCTGGGCAGCTTTGCCTCAGCCACGTGGTTTCGTCAGTTGTAATATGAGGTGCAGGCATTACCGCCCATTCCTCATGCTTCACGTGAATGCTTTCAGAACGAGGAAATCTGAAACAACCCGCGACTGACCCATAAGCCACTTGGGCAGCCTACAAGGCAGTTGACTAGATTTCTGAGAAAGAAACCTGGTTAACTGGCAAATGCGGTTGTCAGAGAAGCACTCATTCCCTTGAGTCCGGATATAGTATCCTCCCATTGCACCCTTTTTTTAACATTTATTTAATGTTGCTTTACCTCAAAGGAAGGTTTGATGTTTGGTGTTCAATGGGCCTCATAAATGTAGCCAGAGCAACCCCCTGGGTTTTAAATTAAGAACATGAAGAAAGTCACTCTGTCACTTTCTCTGTAGTGAAAAATGGGAATGGTAACTCTTACCTCGCGTGTAACATGGAGAGTTTTTCAGGCATTGCATGTGAAGAACATCGCAGAGTTAATGCTTGTGCTGCTTTCTAAGTCAGGAAGAATTTGAACTGAGGCAGAATACCCAGGGTGCAAAGTTAACTCTGCCACAGAGAACTGATTTTGTGTCAGCTCCTCTGAGGAGGGAGGTGGTGAAGCCACTGTGGATAAAACAGTTCAATCAAGTGCTCCCCCACCAGATCCTGTCACATCGTGTGCAAAGCCACTGGGTTCTCAGGCAACAGCCAGTTGGTTGCAGCCCTTTTGGCTCCTGGCCCGTCACGACTTCGTTGGTGTCAGTTTGTTGAAAGGGCAGCTCTGGTGGTCTGCCTGCTGCAGGGGTGTGAGGGGATGCTCAGGTTCAGCGAGAAGGTGGCTGTGCCGGTACTCACCCCCTCCACGCACACGCCAGGAGCAGCCCTGCTTGGGTCCCAGCTTTCCTCTGTGCCCATGGTGTGTGCTTGTGTGGGGACAGAGGGCTGTTTGAGGCTGTCGGTGCTGCTGGATATCCCCACCATCACCATCTAGGATGTGTCGTACACTGGGTGCACGTTCCTCATGCTGAGAAGTGTTCAGTGCTCTCATGTTCTGCTGGCTTGGATGGGATTTGGGAGGATCTTGCAGCTTTGGTGGGAAAAGGGATGTGACTGAAGGATATATAGCACAGTTGATGAATTCTTGAGGGGACGGTTCTGGAATAAAACAAAACAACAAAAATATCTTTATTAGTCTGCCAGAATGTAAATGCCACACCTCTTATGCAGCTGTTGCAGTTTTGACATTGATCAGTGTGTGAAAAAAGCTGTCCCATTGCACATTAAGTGTTTAGAGAATTTTTAAAAATATTTGCTTTCTAGCACTGGTGATGTTTATGTACTGCCAAGCATTCAGCATCAGGCTGTGCACAGTAGTAGGGCCTCACTTAACATGTTTATGTTTGGGTCCTGTCCTGTTTTCTGTTACAAATCTAGTTAGTTCAGATGCTGGAAGGGGAGTGTCAGATATCTTTTGCCTTATTATCTGTTTTTCTTAGTTTAATTTTCTAATTCTCATCAATTAACATGTTGCCTCAAGCATTGTGAGGAGGGGGGAATGTTGCAGCTCACATGAAATAATCTGCATAGATAGAATTGTATTCTAAAGGCAATAAACATTTCTACCAGAGATTTAAAAATATTTGCTTTTGTTTAGAAATCATGTTCCTTAGGCCTTTAGCAATGTCTTTAACTAAAAAATAAACAGAAGGTCCAGGCTTTCTGTTACTATTTTTTATCTTTCTCTTTTGCTCCTCTAAACAGCTCTGGTGCTGTGCTAGCTGGATTTGATGAGAATCTTTTCTTTGACTTCAGTGTGCTAGAATCAGGCCCCAGTATTTTAGCATATTAGCCCTTGTGAGATACCTGTGTTAGTCCTGGGGTTTGACTGGAGAAGTAAAATGCAGCATATGCACCAAATAAGTCTATCCACAACCTAAACAGGGTCAGTTAACTTACTAATGAATCCTGCAAGCCGTATTCTTGTGTTGATCCTGGATGGATCTTGAGGCTGTTCATTATTTTTCTTTTATCCAGCTATAAAAAATTTGAAAGCAGATACCAGCGCGTGTAAAAATGGGAAAGCAGTGGCAAGGCTGAAGAGAGCAGTGCAGTTTTCTCGGTGTCACATGGCACTGTCTGCACTACAGACAGACCGGGCAGTGGGACTTCGGGTGTGGTGCTGAAGCTGATACTCGCAGTGGTTATGTCCAGTGATTTCTTAGGGGCTGAAGCTTTTCAGATATATAGCAGAGTAACAAAGAGGATGCTGGCTGCACGGGAAGAGCCTAAGGGCCTCTGTAGAGAATCACTGCCTGGCTGGGCCCTGGTAATGATGCTTCTGTCTGGATGCAGCTGAGTTGCAGGATGTTTGAGTTTCTGGCACCCTCTTGTGGTAAATACTCTTTTTAGCTATATTTTTTGTGTATTTTGTAGATGGGGAAAAGCAAATCTTGAGATACTTTGAAGGTGTGGGATATTGCTTGAAAGCGATGAATGCAACTGGAGGACAAAAAGTCACTTAAGGACCTTTATGCTATCGCTAGGAGGTTTTATCTTTCTCTATGCTCGGTGAATAGGATCCCTTCTCTTCTAACTGAGCCTCACAATGTATCTTCATTCCTAATAAAACTGCACTGTTTTTGCCATTGAGGTAACCAGCATGTGTCACCTCTCCTAAGATAAACACAGCGAAAGCAGGATGGTTTAGACCATCTAACATCACGTGAATCCCGTTTGAAAGTGGGTGGTTCACCGAGATAAGTTTATTTTATGGTAAAAACTTAGGAGTGTCTGCCTTGGGAGAGCTGGTATATGCTAGTTAGACAGAGATCAAACTGGGGTTTTTGGGCAGTGAAGAAAAGCCCAGAGAGTAATAAAACACAGGCCTGTGCTAAAATGTGATGTGTGTTCTTGGGGAGTGAGTGAATATGAGCAACGGGCAAACGTGCAGGTGAGCCTGGAGGGTGGAGGCTCCTGAACTGTGAGTCTAGTCCCATCTTTGGTTTGCTGTCCTGCTTTAATCGAATCATCTCACTTTGCTCCTGTGTACCTAGTGTGCAAGGTAAGGTGTTCAGCAGCTGCCCTAAACCTGTGTCTCTTTATTATGTGTGGGAAGCAAGGGTGGTACTGGTATTGCCGACATACTGTGGGGTTTAGTTCAATCATAGTTGTTTTGAAATCCTTAGAAGAATAGTGTAGAAAACAAAGGGTGTGTTACTGGATCATCAAATTAAGTTTATTCGTTCTAGAGAGGAGAAGGTGACCGGTGGAATCAGAGGGAGGTACTCTTGCATCCACTTCAGTAGCAGTTCTTTGGGCTTCTGCAGCATTTCTTCCCTTCAGTATCACAAAATTCTTTGTGGATGTCAAGTACTCATCTGGTCCCTTTGAGACAGGCATGTTATTATCCTCAGTTCATATATGATGAAAATATCCTGTCTCATACCATGCGATGTGACAAGTGTTGCTACCAAGAGTTTAGCAGAGGGAGTCCCAGTTTCATGCTGTTTGTTTGCTGGGCTGTGTATTTTGGAATTTGAGTTGGGGTGGAGATCTCTTTTGTGACATCTCTCAGTAGTCTCTCTGGCTCTTACCTGCTGGCTCCCTGAAGCCAGCTCTGCAGAATCTGTGAATTCTGCTGTTTTAAATGAGGACTGCTGGAACTAATATTTTTTCTGTGATTCTGACCTTTTTGTCTTCTGTCCATCACACAACTGCTACTAATAGCAGAAACAAGTGTATCTGCCTAATCCTGCTCATAGAAGAGTGGTTTTAACAGACGAGTATTTCTGATTGTGCCCATCAGGTGGCAATGTAACCTCACTCTTCTTTTTGCTTTACAGGCTGGCTCCAGCCCTGCGACTGAAAATGCACCATCTCGGGAGGCACTGGTGAGTTCTTCAAGAAGCAGCATATAATTTCTTGCTGATAATATAATATACATGAGTTGTTCTCTCTGCTGCATCATTTTGCATCCATTGTTTTGCTTATCCAAGGAGCTGGTGCTTTGTGAAAAAGGCATCAACTGCTGTTGACCTGTGAATGCTGCCCTGTAGCCATAACCTCCTGTCTTTCTGTGCTTCAGTGTGGGTCACCTAGGCCACCGAGTTGTCCTTGGGCATGGGCTGCCTGTCCTAAGTGTGTGGAGTGTATGCTCTTGATCAGTTCTTATTTAGTAAAGAGTCTGAAGAGAGACCTGTGCAGCATAGTTTGAACTGAGATTCTTAGTGCTGTTGTCTGATAAAAAAACCTCTGCTGCTCAGAGACCTCATTCAAGCTATCTTTATTTTCAGATGCACTCAGAGCGAGCTTAGAAGGGTCTAGCATCTGGCAGTGCCTGTGATCTGATGTTTTCACTCTAGAACTGTTTTGGAAAGAGCTCTGGGGTATTCTGTGTATGAGGATAACTAGGAGAACCCTGTTTTGTTTTAATTTTTATGGTGACACAGAGTGGGAAGTGAGCCACCACTCTTTGGAGCTGCAGTTTATTTTTTTTACAACCTTTTGCCTTTTTTCCTTCCTCTTCAGCCATCTGTAACTCAGTCAAAACCTTAGACCATGTTATTTTCCTAAACATCTAAGTCTCTAACTGAGTGTCTTCTCTGGCTTTCATTTGGTGATCGTAGTGAATACAAGCTGTTTGCAGTGAGAAGACTCAAGGACTTTCTGTAATGGTGTGGCACTGGCCACATCAAAGTATTTTTACCTTGTAACTCTTATCTGGAGAACCCAGGAGATGGTTTCTAAAGGAGGGAGATGCAAGTAAAGACTGTAAATTAGGAAGGGTCAGTAAAGTGCATCTAGTGAAAGGGCTGGTTGTGAATTCTGTTAAGCTCTGCAGTGAAAATCGCTCTAGTCCAGTAACACTGCCATCCCTTGATTGCGTAGACATCTGAACATGAGATTATGTGAAGTTGTTCTTGACATCACATGCTTTGTGATGGGTTTGGTGGTTTGTTTTTTTTGGGGTTGTTCCCCCCTGCCCCTGAAGGTCGTAGCAGGCAGCAGATCATCAGAGCTTGTGCTGGTCAACAGTTCATTCTCAAGGCAGATTCTAACGTTACCTTTGTTTTAATTAATTTTTTACTGTATATGCACCTGAAGAATTGCTCAGAGGAAGCACTGAGCAGTTGTATATCTTTCTATATAGGTGTTTATTACTACCATGTAAAAATAGTTATAAATTTAAAGAATTCCAACATAAACTTCACTCTCACAATTAAGTCTTGCATGTGAACTAGAGCCCTTTGAAATGTGGAGGTTTTTTCATTGTTTTTTCATTAATTGGATTTTTTTATGTTAAACTCGCACAGTCTGTCATGTTTGCTTAGGAGTCGTTATTGCTTCCAGCTGAGTATCTGTAGAAGCCTCATTAAATGAGCAGTTCAGTTCTGTGAGCCAGATGACCTGACTTCCACCACACTGCTGTGGCTTCTCTGTGGCCGGGATCGTGCATGCGGCCTCAGTCCATAAAGCAGACTTGTAGGCACATGGCACCATGTCATAAAAGCGTTTACGGAAACACCAAACACACTATGGCATGAATCCCACAAATGGCTCTGTGTGGGATAGCCATGTGCTCAGGCATATCACTGCTGCCTTCCAATCTGGTGTTTAGCAGTGGAAGAAGAGTTACAGAACCCAGAGGAGGGAGAAAAGAGTCTCATGGCCAAATTCTGCTCTGTCCCCCTGCACCTGTTTTCACTTAATTGGTGACTGAAAGTACTCAGTGTTTGATGGGACTGCGACCTGTTTGGAACACATCAGTGGTGTTACGCAGAAGTGTTAGAAAGCAATAGAATGAAAACACCTTGCATTGTATCAGCAGGTGTCATTATAGGCTGAAACAGTTTTTGTGTTGTGTTTGTGATTCTAGTGGGCACTGTATCCTGCAAGGTGCTAAATACCTTCTGCTCTGTGCTCAGTGGCACTGTCTCCTGTGTCCTGTGTACCCCCCACCCCCCTGCTGCTTTCAACAGGGATCCAGGAGAAGCATTGATTTCTAGTTGTCTGCAGGAGGACTTCGGTGTTCTGCAGGATCACGTAGCAGATGCAGTCTGACAGATCACGTTGTGTCCTGCCTTTTGGGTCTTCAGGGCATACCTTGCTAAGCTTTATGGCCTTCCTGGGGCATTCAGACTGGAGCCCGACAAACTCAAGTCACACCCCTGATTGCTCTTTCTTCAACCCACTTTGGATGTTTTGAACTACCAAACTGGAGATAAGGGACTTCACATCCATGCCATTAATCCCTTGAGTTATCCAGTGTCCTTACAATAAACTGTCCCAACTGAAAAATACTCCCTAATAAGAGGTCATTGTGTTACAGTACTGACAGTGGAGAATGAGTTGGAGGGGGATGGGAAGAGCTATAATTTTGCAGCAGAGAGCGGACACTCATTTCCCTAGCTGTCGGTCTTGGCCCATTAAAATTTGCCGTGTAGCTCCATAGTGGGAAGTGTAACCTTGTGTTAGCAGAGTGTCAGCATCTCGCTCTGCTGCTGTTTACAGCCACGTTTGTCATCGTCAGTGCAGGATCAGCTTCTCCTTGAGTCCAGCTTATCAGTGAACACTGCTGCATCCCTTTCTGCTTGTACGTGCAGCCACCTCTGATAATCCTCTGAACACTTGTGGAATAGGAATTGGTTTGTCTTTTTGCAGCCACTCAAAGCAAAGTCCTGGGATGTGCAAAAGATGTAACTACACAGGACAGAACCCCTTTCTGTGAGGTTTAAGCATTGGAAAATCCCCTTTTCTTCTCAAATCTTTGTTTCTTTAATTTTTTTCTTTAGTGTAATTTTTTTCTTTAGTGTAATTATGTGATATTTTTTCCTGTCTTGTAGCTTTTTAACCATACTGTGCTGCTTTTGAGGTGTTTTCAAGAGCTTGAATATGTTTGCTGTTGCCTTTGCTTTCTGCCGAATCAGCTGCAGTCTAAATTACAGACAACAGTCTGTTGGTTATACATACGAGAGCCCCCAACATGGGTCTGGGTTTTAGGAAAAACCCAAGAAAGCAGAGCTTAGAAGTGAGGCCTTTCCACATGCTGCTTGTGTTGGTTTTTGGTTTATTTTTCCTGCCACAAAACATACTCATTCCCTTGCTGCTGGTGTTTAGTATCTGGAAGAAGTACTAGTTGTAAATATAAAAGTACTGGTTGTAAATGTAAAACACTCTCTTGGTTTCTCACCAAGTTACAAAATCCCTGGATTGTGGTGTGAGGAGCAGGGTATTTTCCTTTGCAGGATTATTTTAACTTTTCTTCTTTTATTTTTGGCATGTGCTGTTTCTTGCTATTTCTTGCTGCAGATGATAGCAGTTAGCACTGAAATTTGGACATCTTATTCTCTTTTTTACAGGCTGTCGAAAGGTACAAGGTAACAAGAATTCCTGCTGCCTCTGTAGCAATTAGTGTAGCGTTTGTTGGTATGTGCTGGAGACCTTGTGGCTTTCCCCACCCTTTGTTAAACTGATTTTCAAATTTTTAAGGGTCATGATAATGGCCAGAATACTTTTAACACCTCTTTTTGTACAAACATCACAGGGTGCACTGCAGACATTAATTATCGTGTTTAGGGAGTATGTCTGTGTTTTCTCCATTTTCTAGAAAAGCTAATTGAGATATATAGGTTAACCGTTAGCTGGGTTCACCCAGCAAGTTGGTGGCATAAATGTGAGACCTTGTCTGCTGGCCTGGTAAATGAAGTAATTTCTGTTTCAGGGGCTTCATTCTGCCACTTTATGTCTTTGAAAAGCCTCTAGCTTTGCATATATAATAGGTTTTTTAAAAGGGATTGTGGTATACTGCTGCTTTGTTAGTTCATCCTTTTTCTGGTTTTGCTTACTTCTCTGGTGATTGAGGAATAATGAAAAAAATGGAGAGCAGAAAAGAGACTTGACATTTCTATATCCATAGGCACAAAGTCACGTCAGTCAGTACGTCGATGCTGAGCACGTTCGGTATTTGTATCTATGTTTTATTTCTTGAACCATCAGTTGAGATTTCAAATTGAAGCCGTGATGTTGGGACTTGGTTGTGGGCATATTTATTTCCTCTACATTTCTTGTATTCAGTTGCTACATTTCCTTGGGAGTAAACCAATAAAATTTCTGGTATGTATTTATGATGAATAAAACTTCTGTAACCGAAACTGGTCAGAGTTAGTAACCCTTTTCTCAGCTGCCTGGATTTGGGTGCTTAACATTCAGTGACAATAGAATTATTAGATCCTCTCTGTTTCATTGCCTCCTTTTAAACCTTACGTAGTCTGTTAAGCTTCCTCTTAAGTAGACTTAAGAATGGTTAAAGAGAATTTCATTTAGTTTTCTGAGGGAGGAGCTTTGCAATGGAGATTTTGAGTTTGACTACTTTTAGCTCTAACTGGTGTAATTAGAAGGTGACGGAGCCTAACACCAACAATACTGTGGTCTTTAACCATGTGAACAAAACCATGAGTGGGAATGAGGAGAGGTTACAGAACTGTGTCATAAGATTTGAGAGAGCTTGTTGGGGCTAGTGTTGGTTAAGAGTACTCGGAATCCACTATTTATGAACAAGTCTTCGGGCACATTGAGAAGCCATCTCCCTCTTCTTATGAAGTAGTGGATGCTTTTTCTGTCCTATCAAACCCTACAGAAAATTACCCATATGGGAATTTTTTAAAGATTCTCATTTGCCTGAAGTTGGTTTTTGAAACGAAGAAAAGAAATGAGTTTTCCAGTGAAAATACCTACTTCGTTTTCTGGAACACATTATTACATGAAGGATACCATGTAGTATCCTTCCTTTCTTTTAAAGTTCAAATAGCCTGGTCTAGATTTGTAGAAAAATGGGATTTTTTTTCAGAAGGACTTTTGTTTCCAGAAGCGATTGAGAGACTGGAGAGTACTGAAAGGACGCTCCTCACACTTTTGCTTTCCATTTTCCCACCCTTTATTGTTTAAGATGAGATGTATACCTGTTTACTGTACAAACCTTCTGTCTGCCACACTGGGTTTGTTCAGAGTGGTGGCTTACACCGAATAATTCTCTAAAAGTAAATCTATCCAGAGGGGATTTCCAGACAAGCCAGAGTCAGTAGGCAACTAACTTACAGCCCCCAGCGAAACATTAGTCAGGATAATTTACCACTGTCAGCAGGGGAGAGAGACGATCAGCTTTGTGACCTCCTGTCCAGGCAGTAACCCTCGTGGTGTGATAATGCTTCAGCTTGTTTGGGGAGGTCCTGAACGTGTTACTGTGGGTTCCCTGTGTTGGACAGTAATTCCATCAGGCTGTGGAGGGCAATTGCTGTGCAGATTTTGGTTTTAGCTGGCCTGGAACAGCGAACCAGAGGTGTGTGACTGCCTTACACAATATCCTTTGGTTTGCTGCAGAGAGAATTCTGTGATTTACTAAGCAGACCTGTTTTGTGTTTGACCATCTGATAAGTTTAATGTTAATGGTTTTTTGCCTGTTTTTGTCTCATACTTCTGTGTGTTCTTCTTTTTGTTGTGCATGCAAAATGTACTCACTTAATCTGTTGATTTAGACAAATAATATGTGCAAAATACGCAGATGCAAATGTAATTACTGGGCATAGTTAAAGGAACACTGACGCATCAAGCTCAATTGCCTGTCAGAGGTCAATGGGAAAGTTTTCCTGGAATTCCCTTCAATCCCAATTTTAAAAGAGGGTGGACTGTAATAGTTTGGGATCTAACTTCTGTTGTAGCATTATATATAACGTATGAAAGCTAGAAACTTGCAGTAGTTACAGGCCAAAGCAAGTTAAGGCCCATCAGACTGTACAAAATGTAATAATGGCTTTGCCTGTCCCTGAGAGCTTACAGGTTAAACGACACTTCAGAGCCGGTGGGTGAGGCAGCGTAACAACCAGCATAGGTACAGTCATTTTCTATTACTAACAGTGTGGTGAGTTAGCAGCTTATAAGCTTTTCTATGCTCTTGTGCAGAAGAGAGCTCTGAAAGCAATTCCTACTTGCTTTTCAGACAAACCAGCATTACTGGTCAGAAGACTTTTAAGATGGTTTTAAAATAGTTGTAATACTCTGAGTTGTTCTTTACGAAACATGCAAGGAAATTAGAGTACTAGGAGTTAGGTTAGAATCTTTTTTAATGTTAGGTATGATTTGACTTCCAGAGATCCCAGAAGGTTAAATGGAAGCTACAGTGCTGTGTGACGTCGGGAAAAAACCCTGGCACTCAGGAAATACTTAACATTACTTTTTTTAATGTTCACGTGATGTTTTGGAGGTCTAAACTTGCTACACCTACAAACAGTTTTTTACAGATCATGGCCTGCTCTGCTATCAGCTGTCTCGGTTGGCAGCCCAGCCGTCTGCCTGCTCAGAAAGACTGGGAGCCCTTTGCCGTGTGCATCCCAGCTGTTGGAAAGGGTACCTATTAATTTCAAACAGGTGACGGCACACAGCGAAGAGGTGCCTGCACAGTGTGCACTTCAGTAATGGTGGGTTATGGGGTCAAGGTGAGATAATAGTATCATTTCAGCTACATGTGTGTGGAAAATATGCTATGTGCAGAACAACTTGTAGAGGGCAGCAGTTGCCCACAGTTCTTTCTGCTTAGGGAGAGGAGGGACCAGCCTAAGAACTTCACAGGAGTGTCTGCCTTTTTAGCTTCTTGAAATAACTTTATGCAGGAGACTTGTTCTTTGGAGTGCCTCTTGACTCCACATTATTAAATTCCTAACGTGGAAAGTGTTGCTAGAGATTCTTAATTCCTCTCCTACCTCTAATACCACTGAGCAGCCGGACTCCCTTTGCCCGTATCCAGATGCTGCCTGTGTCATTGCTGCTGCAATCAGAGTCCAGTGACAGCCGGTGATTCTTGTGAGATTATAACTGCCTACATGTGACAACTTAATTCACTTCTTGGCTTCCTCCCACTTTTACCTGGGAGATCATGCCATAAGAAAAAATTTTCAATGTCTATGGCATCTTTGTTGTGCCTCAGAGCAAAGGATATATTTCATCTTCATCACATTAAAAACTAAGGTAGCTTGGGCACGAAAGGCAGAATGGCTTATTCAAAGAACGTTCTCCAGCTCTGATACACAGAATGCATCCTTCAGATACTTCTGGTTCCAGCACCTTCAGAACTAAGATTTGCCAAACAAGGAAGTTGAAAGTTGGTATAATTCTTGGATTTGGAGTTCCTAACCAGCTTACTGGAGAAGAGACTTTCCCTGCTTTTCATGTTTCTTGTATTTCTCTGTGCATCACTTACATTGCAAATCCTTCCAAACATCTTAATAGTTCAGAGGTGGTTTTTTTCGGTTTAGTTCTGTTATGCGTGTTTACATAGATCTTCTCCTTGTTATATTTGTACAGACCATGGCCTCTTCCCAGTTGTGATCCTGTAACACACCACTGCTACTCTGACAGTTGCTGTTCTGGAAAAGTAACAATGACAATACACAGAGCTTTTTAGTGAAAGGCTTTTACAGCTGGAGAGAAGCAAGAGATATAGCGTCGTATCATCAGCCACACTCACAATATGCCCCACTTTTTTTACATTATGTGTTTTATCTTTTGGTCAAGGCAGGATTTTTCTCTGCAGTCAACTTTCTACTGTTTTGTCAAGCATCTGAATGGCCTGAATGATGGTCTTCCTTGGGGTACTACAATTCCATGGCGGAGTGCATCTTGCTGGAATGGAGTTTCCTTGCTATACACTGAAAATTTCCTGTGTCTTCCTTCCAGCTTGCTTCTCCTGTTTGTTTTGTGTGCCACCCTAAGTGATTCCTTTCCTCCTTAAGCATCTGCACCCTTCAGATGTTTGCAGACAGTTATCACATCATTTCTCCTTTCCCCCACCCCCATCCTGGTCTCCTAGCCAAGCTCTACATATTTAGCTCATTTAATCTTTCCTAAGTCAAGCCCGTAATTGACAGCTCTGACACGAAGAGTCGCATTGGTTACACATGCTGCCAACAGGATATAAATACTTTCTGTGCAACTGCATTGGAGGGAAGTCAAGACTGAGACGAGCCTGCCCCCGCCCCCCGCCACTGTATTTTGACAACCCCTTTCTCAACATCGGGTTGCTGCAATTCCATAAAGATGACCTTAGTTCTCACTCTGATGGTCAGCTACCAAGCACCCAGTATGTTTCAAAGCAGTGGTATCAGGTCACTCGGGAGATTGAGTACTAAAGCCCCATGGTATTTCAGCCTGCCCTTAAATTCTTACAGGGGTGGTGGTGTTCTCTGTGCTTCCCTTGCCAGGCACGCAGGTGCCTCAGACTGCTGATGGTCATTCATCTGGGATGGCAGAGCTGAGCAACATGCAGCCCGGTGTGTTGCCTGAAGTGAATGGGTCTTTCCACGCACTTGCAAAATGAAAGGGGTGTTGCAACCAGTACACATGCGCGGGTGTTGGTGCACTGCCATCAGGAGGCTCACAGCGCTGGTGCTGGCAGGGATCTGGTGTGCTGAGACTCCTGGCACTGACGTTCTCCAATGGCTCTGCCAAGAGGAAGCTCAGGATGCTATCGATCCGACCAGCATTGCTGTGAACAAGTTCGGGGTTCTTGCTTTTACATGTAGGATCTGGGAAGAGGCTTCTAGTCTTACCCAGAAGGGTACTGCATTGGAGGGAGAGGCAGCGCTGTACTGCTTGTACATGTGTTGGTGCAAACAGATCTGTTTGGAGATTGCTTTACATTACTGGTCTCCTCATGTTTGTTGCATTCTCTTGAGGAAGATTGGTGCAACTAACAAAAGTTGAGGAACTGGTAAATGAATTTTCTGGCTTTTAATGTTGTATTCTGTGAAGCTTCATATGATACAGCTTCCCCAGCGGGGCTAGTTCACAAACATTACATGTATTATTGCAAAGCATGCAACATAAAGAGAGCATTTATGAAAGGGAATATCAGAGGAAACATTATAGCAAGGACCTTTATAGCCTTTCCATTATTATGGTTTAAATCTTGACATGGTCTTTATTTGCAGTGACACTGGGACCAGTAAATAAGTGTTTTTTTCTCTTCCCCTCCCCTTTCTCCCATCTCCTTTTCATTCTTTTCTTCCACATCCTGTTCTGAAGCTGTGGTGCAGAGATACAAATCGTTAAACATGCAAGTAGTCAGAGAGCCAGGTTTCACTTTGTGTGGAATCAGCCCCTTTTGACTCAGAAGTTGGAAACCAGATGACTCACTGTGATGCATGTTTGTTGTTTTTAATAACTGTCATTTTGCAAAATATGGTCAAAGCTTCAAACCATGACTTCTGGAGTAGGGGTGGTGTGTATTTATTTTTAATTTGGGAGACTGTAAGCTGGAATGTGTTTGTAGCTGCAGTCTTCCCTTATAATCTGAGATAAAATAAATTAAAGCATTGACAATGTGCAAGTTTTTAGAGATAATTTCTTCCTGTTACCTGAAAAAATATTTATTTTCTTGATCAATTACTTGAAAAGGCTCCAGGTGCCAAACATCTGGTGGGATTGTAGGCCCCTGGTTTATGTTTATGGTTTATAATATATACCCAAAGGGACAGATTTCTTAAAAAGAAAGCAGGCAGATGTTTTTCATTTGTGGAGTTTTAAGAATAAATGCCATTCCTGCTTTATCATTCCAATTTCTAACAAAATTGTCATCTATCTTCTTTCTTTTTTAAGAAACTAGTAAATGTAGTTTTTTAGTGGCAGAATCCGCTATCAATAAAATCTCTTAGCAGCATGGAAAATATGAAAATATGTACACATTTAATTTTCTAGAGATTTATTACAGCAGTTTGTAAACTATAAGCTGAGTATTAAGTGCTTTATGAGTTTTTTGTGTTTTACTTTCTAGTTTGCCTCAAGAAGCGTTGTTTTAATTTGTCGAAGTTCTACAGGTTTGTTTTGCAGGTCAGTTAATTTGCAGTGTATCTACAGCCACTCCATCACAGAAGAATGGAGGTACACCAGTATAAAATCTATATATGTGAGAACAGAATTAGACCCTAGATCTAAAAGCTGTGTGTAGTGGCCTTGTGACAGAATAAATTGTCCTCATGGATTCTCCTCCAGTTCAGTTTTGAGATTTGGATGCTGTGTAGCCATTTCTATAGTGATTGATATTATGGTCTTCTGCAATTGCTATTGCAAAATGAAGTGCTGGGGTATGGTCCAAGGGAGGTAGCCTCCTAGCCTACCTTGGCCTGTTGCTTCTTGTTAGAGAGTAAAAAAGCAACTACTGGTTTAAAACAGAGTACAAGTTCAAGTTCTGCTTTGAGACTGAGATGGGGCATCTCTCTAGTGGCAGAAGTGCTAGAGGAAGCAATTGCCTTGACTCTGAGGAAAAATGGATATATGTGCTGGCTACTCCTGGACAGCTATTGTCTACTTGATTTGTTATTCTGATCAGGGAAAAATAGGTTTTGGTCTTTATTTTTAAAAGTTATTGTAATTGCTTGTGAAAGATAATGACGTGATGGCTTTGGAGGTTTAAATCATCTTCTCACAAAACTTAAACTGCAAGTTGTGATAGCAGCACTGCAGGATTCCCCACCAGCATGACACGGAAGGGACCCTCCTTGTCCCCCAAGAGGCGAGAGGAGAACTCGGTCTCTAGCGCATTTGATTCTTGACTTCCCCCTGAAGCTGCCAAGAAGGATGCCAATTTTTCCATTTAGCTGACTATTGTATAGACCTTAAAAGGGAAGGTTTTAATGCAGTTGGCTGCGATATAGACTGTTAAAGGGAAGTTATTTATTTTAACTGGCTGCTGTATGGATTATTACAAGGGCATTCTTCTAGCTGCAGCTGCTATATTGACTAGTGAATGTGCCGGGCTGTATTGGTAGTAGCTGTCATATTGACTGTTACAGAAAGGATCTGTATTTAAGCCATAACACTGCACTGGGATCTCCCAGGCAGGATATTAATGCTAATTCATCTGCTCACCCCCTGCTGTGAGTGTTATTTGTTTAAATCTGTAGAATCCCACAGCGCATTTATATCCTCGCTAGAGTGAGCTCCGCTCCCTGTAATTATTTAACATTATATGCTGATATAAATTGTAACAGTTAAAGAATGGTAATGAGTAGCAAAAAAACACAAACTTAACCTTAGAAATGGCAGAGTCAGCTCTTAAAACAACAGCCAGCAACTTTCACTGTTCTCTGTCTTTTCCCAAGTCCATATGCACAATATTGTGCATACATTATGTGTGTGCGTGTGTGTTCATGCTCGCACTGGCAACTGTGCCAGGCAAGGCTGTAATTATGCAGAATATACTGTGAAACTTATGCACACACTCATAATTACATACAGTGCCTACGTACAGCAAGTTTTATCTCTCTGCAGTTCAGCTTCTTGATGAGTAGCTCTGATAGGTGATTTGGGTTGGGGCTACCATACTGGCAGAGGAAATGGAGCCCCTGGATTCTCGCAGGGAATGCCTGTCCGGAGGTTAAGCTGAAAGCCATCGGGTGTCACTGTTGCTCTGTGTAGGCTCCGCTGGCAGTGGATTTGTCTGGCAGTAAAAACTGGACTTTGAAAGTAGTATTTTTGGCTATAAACATCTAAGGCATTTACAGATAATTTATATATAAAGTGCATGTCCATACAACACCATTTATGTGTGGGTGGAGTGAGTGGAGGTAGCTCTATTGTGTGTTAGCTGATTTTTTTTACAGTTTCTGTTCCCTCGTATAGCATGCAAGATGGCCAGCTACTGCTGAATAGCTGTTGCATTCTGCTCGAGAAGTGACTGTGGTTCAGCAGTGGAGGTGACCTGATTCCTGTATATAATTTGCCTGTGAACGTTAAGCTGTGGTCGAATTTTTGGTTTTATGATGTGCACACTGTGGTATGGAAACAATAAAATTATATTCAGTTTAGATTTTTTAAGAGCTTTAGAGCTACTGGGCTTAAAAGGTACAGTAGAAATTTTTAAACGTAGTATGTGTGTCAGAGCTCATTGAAAAAAACAGGTTTGCATTAGAACAGTCCATCAATAGCGTAAGAAAACTTTTACTGACTTAAAATGGAGATGACAGAGAAAAGCCATGTAAATAGCAAAAAAAAATGTATTTTAAAAAGGCTTCTTTGTAGCCTCTGTCCCTTCTGATTTCAGGTAGGGAGTAAAAGCAGGTGTAAGAGAAGCTGAGCTTGTGCTTGATTTGCAGAGTAGTGTGATGGTCGGTTGGGCTGTGTTGGCAGCATGGACCTGTGCCAGACTTCACCACAATTCATACTGTGTCAGTTTAATAAATGCACTACTTAAATTATGAAATTACAAAAGAAAAAAGAGAATGCACTTATTCAGACTCTTAATACATTAAAAATAAGGCATTAAAACACTGCCTTTTTTTTTTCCCTTCCAGAATCAATAATGAACAGGAAGGGTTGTAGACATTAACAGTCATGGACATTCAAACTCTTATACATAAATTATCTTAGAAAAATGCACATAAGACTTGAATAATGTAAATACATTAATGCATTTAATAATTTAAACATTAAAGCGCATTCAGGAATTCGTGGCAGAAGCTGTTCTGAGATAAGGAACGGTCCTGGAAGTTGTGTGTCCCAAGATCGATGTCTGGTTTCTCCTTGAGAAAACTCTCTGGGGAAGTCAAGCTGGACATTAGCAGCAGTTTTACTTTTCACCTCCCATTCTCTCTCCTCCACATGCATGAATACAAACATACAGAGTATCTTGTGGTCCAGGAAAGGCCAGTGTGCATTTTGCCATTTTTTCCGTGGTACCATTCAGGGTGGGAAGAACTGTTTGGATGGTATCTGGACTCTGATGTACCAGTTCTCCTGGGAGACAGGAACATGGAGTCTTAAGTACAGTGAAATGGGAATTCTCTTCTTCTAGGGCATAGCATGGACCTGGAATTCATGCTCCATCCTAGCTGTTGGTAAGAGAGTGTCATGTGGAGAGAGTGAGCCTTGGGGAAATGGTGCTCTCCAGGAATGCTTGGCTCTTTCTTGGATCCCTGAAGATCACAAGATTGGCTCTGGTGTAATGACAAGTACGGGGTTTTATTCTGTTCTTGCCTCTCTGCTCTTTGGATTGAAGCACCTTCAGCACTGTAGCAGCACCTAACTGGCACATCCAGGTGTCCCTCGTGCAAGACATTTTCCTGAGAATTTTGAGCTGTGTCGTTTTTGCTGATGTAATTAAGTTTGAAAAGTGTTGTATCAATCCCTCATGCCGTTTCCCCTTGGTTCATAGCCTTGCTTTCTTTGCCTCTTCTGCAGGCAGGTGCTTTGGAGGTCATTTGCACCCTATTGCCCCACTCAAGAAGCGATATAAGGTTTCCTGCTTAGGCCTGGATACTGATGGAACTAATGATGGAACTAATAAAAAAGAGCTTAGTCTGATCCCAAAGGGAGAAGAGTTGGGCTGGTTAATTAAAGGAGCCTGGCACAGGGTACCTAGTAATTATAGGTGCAAGAAGTCTGAATTTGAAGAGGACTGTGCAGCTGGAAAGGGATAGGGAGGCACCCAGAACTCTGCAGGCTGTGGGCAAGAATGCAGCAAAACCAGATCTGGAAATCAGACTCTGGCAAAATTCCTTGGTGAATTCTTATTTATTCCATTTTTTAATGAGGACCTGAATCTCTCCTTATGCATTTATGTTTTTGCATGCACATACGTATGTACAATGCCAGTTACACCCTATGGCTGGGAGGGAGGGTAATTTTATTAAAGACCAGAAGATTCAGAGACAAATGTTTTAAGAGACGCAGGCCTTGCCCTATAGTAGTTTGGGATGATTAATGCTGACTGCTGCATTGGTTGTATTATCGATGCTGCTGGGTCTTTATCTCAAGCATCATCTCAACACCCATGAGCCTGTATCACTGTAGGGCAGAGCTTTTGAAGGCAAAGGGGCTGAGGCCACCAAGACCTGCTGGGAAATTGCTCCTCAACTCTTATGTAGGTGTGGGGTGGGGAACAGCGCTATGTCATCACATTGTCATCACCAATGCTATGCCTCTTTATAGTCAAGTTCCTTAAAGCAGTGTTTCTCAAACTTAGGTTATAACCCCCAAAGGGATGCAGAAGGCTTCAAAGGAAGTCACAAAGTCACTAGCCAGTAAACAGCTTTCTACTTGTAATTGCTGTTAGGAGTTCTGTTCCTCCCAGTTTGAAGAGCTAGCATTTATTCCAGTAACTCTTAATTTTCCTGAAGGAGCTTGCTGCCATCTCAGCTGAGGAATGTGGGATGAGCCACCACAACAGATGAGTGCAAAAGGGAGTCGAGCTTGCATAAAGTTTAAGAAGCAGTGCTTTAGCAAATATTATTTTCCAGGGACAAGCTCTGCAAATGTTGCCCAAAATGGATTCATTAACTTTACCTGATGAAAGATAAAGACAGTTATTTTTTCCCCAGTGGATTTCTCAGTAGGCCTCATCTGGGGAAGGTAGGACTGTCTGTGCGAAGATGTATCACTCATTTTAGTGCTCAGAACTAAATAATGAGGTGAGGAAACCATAGCTCTTACTCTACCCTTAAAGCTGACCTGGTGTTTACTGGTGGGTGGATCACACTAGAAAATGAAATGCTAGTTTTAGGGGATTCTAGCTCAAAAGATGAAAAGCATCAGTTTTGTCAAACTATAGGAGAAGATGGTCCACAGAGCAAAATTGCTTTGAGAATTTGACTTGTGTACTGACTATATGTGTGTGCTCCTTGGCTGTTGTGAGGGTAACATAAACAAATGTTAACTCGAGACCCTTTTATTGTGTTGCAGTGGACTAGGGGAATGCTCATGGTCATTTTTCCAGTTCAGGTGTCTTTATAGCTTCTGGTCAAAGCCAGAGCTGAATGCTCTCGATTTTCCCATCTCAAGCAGGCGGTACTCCTGTGTATATGGAATAAATTTTGAGCCTCCCACACCTGAAAGGGAGAAACATCGCTGGTGGTAGAAAAGGGGTGTGTCTGTTGCATGTGGGAAGCTCCTGCAGGGGATTTTCATGATCCAGGGCCTGTTGAGGAGAGGACTTGAGTGATGGGATGCTCTGGATGTGGCCTGCAGGGAAAACGGAGTGGGTGGGGATCTCCCTAGGCTCTCATGGCTTAACGGCTACATTTAGCTGGATTTAAGAGGCATAAGCATTTTTAGTAAATTCTACTGCTATGTCACAGCCTGCTTTCTGATTTTCTAGCTTTGTCTCCATGGAGGTATTCCATGCTTTATCCTATTTCACAGCCTGAACTTTTTCCCCTACTTAGGGGATTACATGGGGCAGAGATGTAAAAAGAAAGGGAATCTTGCCACTACTCCACCTCTTCGTCTCTATGACTCCATGTATATCTGTCGCTTGCACAGGGGCCAAGCTTTCTGCCTTCCAAAACCCTGCTCTGAAATTGCTGATTCAAGCAGGTGGCAACTTTGGGACTCCTTGCAGAACAAATGCCTCCTGTGTGCTCCCTTGGCACTGGGATTTCCTCTCTGATTTATCATGCTCAGGTTTGCTGTTGTCCCTTGACTAAACTGGGCATGGTGTGATGGTGTGGATGTCATCTGATATATGCCATATACATTTCTAGANCTCATCTGGGGAAGGTAGGACTGTCTGTGCAAAGATGTATCACTCATTTTAGTGCTCAGAACTAAATAATGAGAGGTGAGGAAACCATAGCTCTTACTCTACCCTTAAAGCTGACCTGGTGTTTACTGGTGGGTGGATCACACTAGAAAATGAAATGCTAGTTTTAGGGGATTCTAGCTCAAAAGATGAAAAGCATCAGTTTTGTCAAACTATAGGAGAAGATGGTCCACAGAGCAAAATTGCTTTGAGAATTTGACTTGTGTACTGACTATATGTGTGTGCTCCTTGGCTGTTGTGAGGGTAACATAAACAAATGTTAACTCGAGACCCTTTTATTGTGTTGCAGTGGACTAGGGGAATGCTCATGGTCATTTTTCCAGTTCAGGTGTCTTTATAGCTTCTGGTCAAAGCCAGAGCTGAATGCTCTCGATTTTCCCATCTCAAGCAGGCAGTACTCCTGTATATATGGAATAAATTTTGAGCCTCCCACACCTGAAAGGGAGAAACATCGCTGGTGGTAGAAAAGGGGTGTGTCTGTTGCATGTGGGAAGCTCCTGCAGGGGATTTTCATGATCCAGGGCCTGTTGAGGAGAGGACTTGAGTGATGGGATGCTCTGGATGTGGCCTGCAGGGAAAACGGAGTGGGTGGGGATCTCCCTAGGCTCTCATGGCTTAACGGCTACATTTAGCTGGATTTAAGAGGCATAAGCATTTTTAGTAAATTCTACTGCTNCAAGCTTTCTGCCTTCCAAAACCCTGCTCTGAAATTGCTGATTCAAGCAGGTGGCAACTTTGGGACTCCTTGCAGAACAAATGCCTCCTGTGTGCTCCCTTGGCACTGGGATTTCCTCTCTGATTTATCATGCTCAGTTTTGCTGTTGTCCCTTGACTAAACTGGGCATGGTGTGATGGTGTGGAGGTCATCTGATATATGCCATATACATTTCTAGAGACATGGTGGGAGGGCAGGACACCTGAAGCAGCATATCCTGCTGAGAAAAGGAGTAAGAAAAGGATAGTCTGGCTTTCCTTTTCACAGCCTCTTGTGGTGGGATGAAGGTTTTGACAGCCTAATTCAGCATTTAGAGAAAGAACCAAGCAGAAAGATTCCCCCTCACCCGCTCCTTGCAGCCCAGCTGTGACAAACTGACAGATAATTAACAAATCAAGACCTCCTATTAGCCTTGTCCCTGATGCATTAAAGCAGCTCCTATGTTGCGTGTGTCCTTTAGCAAATGCCTGTACTTTATGGCTACAGAGTGAAGTAGGTAGATCACTTTAGAAAGGCAAAGTGTTCTCTAAGATGTCAGTGCACAAATATTTCCAGGAATGGAGGAAGTTTTCTCTAGGAGAAGATGGTGGACAGTAGGTGGGAGAGCTGTACCATGGCTGAATGGAAGCTGCTCTAATGGTACAGTGTGTGTATGGGGTATCTTCTGGGAATATAGGACAAAAAGGGGTGTATGGAATTATTATTGAGTCCCTCTTGTTTTTACAGAAAATGGTATAAGTTGAAGCAGCAATTGATAGGGCAGGTTTTTTTACTGGGACTAACCAAGCCTGTAAAAATTACATGCCAGGAAATGTGGTTTGTTGTGCAAACAGATCTAATGTTAAGACCTTAATATTATGTGATGGGTAGTGTATCGGTGCCCTTCCCTTTCTGTCCTTGAGTTGTGGAAACTGCATGGGTAAGCCCCAAATAAGCTGTCTTCTCTTTGCTTTAGTTCCACTCATTTGGAGAAGAATGAGGAAGAGTGTCAATATCCTTCTAGTTCAAGATGTTAAATAGACACAAGCCATTGGTTCAGTTTAACACATGTTAAAGGAGAGAGAGATACCTAATTGCATCAAAGCCACTCTTAAGTTCATGTATGTGGAGCCCATCAAGCTGAAAGCATCCAGACAGCATCTGCTGTTATCAAATCACTCTTGAGTCGAGCTAATTAAAATAGAGCTTCATTTTTCTGAACCATTGTTTGGCAGGAATTCGAAACAGGTCTAACCCAATTTCTGTGTGTTTATGAGCCTTTATTATATCAAAAGTACTTTTCTGTAAATGTACAGGGCAGTGTTAAATGAATTGATCCGCACTGTATCACTGTAGATGCACTATGGACTTCCTAATGATTTCTCTTCTAGCTTTTTCCAGATATACCCCAGAAAGCTGGCATTGTCCCTTATCGTGTCATCTTCTTTCTCTCTTTTCCTTTCTGTCTCACTCTCAAGAAAGTAAATGTCCTTGTATTTCTTTCTTTCATATCCTCCTCCTCCACTCTATTGGGATTTTTGTATTATTAAAACATTTACACATTTGCTGCCACATGCAAATGCAGAATAATAAACCAGGACTCTTTATACTCCAGACAGAAGCAGGAGGTCTCTCACCACTGATTCTTACCCAGTACTCATCCCTGTTGATTACAGGGGACAGAGAGGAGGGGAATCTAAACGTTGCTGTATTGAATCTCTTCGATATAGGATTTTTTTCCTTAATTTTTTATTTTAAGCATTTTACATTTCAGTGTGCAAATTCTAGGTATCACATTCCTCTTTATCATTTGCTACATACCAAGCACAAAAGTTAAAGAGACATAGAAATTGCTCCCTGAAGACAGGTTGTACTCTTTGGCATCTAAAAGCTAATTCATGAATAATCTCTGCAGAAAGAGAATACTGCACATAGGGCCAGTCAGTTCAGAACATATGAGTGTGATTAGCAGCCCAGTGAAACAGTAAGAGATAACTATTTTTCTGGTACTCAGTACAATTCAAGCTGTTCATATGATATTCTTAAGTCTTAAATTTACTTCTGAGCAATAGATTCATATTACAAAAAAAGGAAGTTATGGATTAGCAATAGGTAAAAATCCTGACGTGATCTGTCATGAAATCTTCTCCCTAGAAAGGTACTAAAGACTTTTGATATTTTAAAAATAGATGGACAAAATAAAAAATACATATTTTATATTTATATAAATATACTTTCTGCACAGTTCAAGGAAGTTTGCTTTTTACTCGGTTAATTCACTTTGGAATGGAATTTAAGTGCATTTTATTTTGCATTTAATGCAGTCTATTCTGAATATGTATATTCAACTCCTCTGTGTAAAGCTTAAGAGCAGCACGTATAAATTGATACCGGAAGCAAATGCAGCATTTTGCTGCAAGCAAACCAATGGGTAAGGTTCTATTAGATGTTCCCAAACTTATGAAACATCGTTGTCTTCTGTTCTGTGGTTTTAGAGAGATGAAGAAGATTGTTACTCAGAAGTTGGGTCTTCTGTTCATTGACAGTGACTCCTCTTTTAATAAATTTACGTGAATTTAATGCTGACAAAAAGCAGCAGAGTCACAGTATTCAGAAAGAGCAGGGACATTGTACTGTGTGCTTTTTCTGTAAATCTTGTAAACAGACCTAATCGGAGGGCCCTGCTGCTAGGGGCTTGACTATTCTCGTTATTTTTTCAGTTCCTATCTTCTTTTCTGAGACTGGCAAGGTGTACAGTGGGTACTTGTCTCTCTAGCAACTGTCTTACCAATATGGTCACTTTCCCAGCCCAGGGACATGAGGCGATGGCTTTGAGAGAAGAATTTCTGGTAGAGCACAGCAATAGAGGTAAATCCAGATACTCTTACATGCAAAAGTAATTCAAACAACATTTCTGTTCACGTCATGGGAGGACAGAATGAATGTGTCACATCTAAGAATATCTCCATGGGCTTCTCAGCATTTCCTGCATATGCATTTGTTGCTGTAGTTGCTACTGCAGAAAGATCTTTGCCATTCTAGCAAGAAGCACTCTTTTTGTTGTACAACAACAACAACAAAGTGAAACGTTTGGTTTAAGGATCCAAAAGCCCAGGAAATGCATCTCTAGGGCTCCTCATCAATTTGGGACCTAATGAAATATAGAAAATACTCAATAAAAGCACCTTTATTACTTTAAATGTTTAAATGTGGAGTTTTTAGCCATCAGGTTAATGTTTTTGTATCATTTTTTGATTTGATTGTGAGCACTTTTCCAGGTATCTCTGCCACTTGAGCACTAATTGGATTTCCACAGATAAACGGTGCTAGCTGCAGCCCTTACATCACTGTGTTTTTACTTCATCATTATTTTATTTGTTTTTACTGTAAAGGTTAATAAATCTTGGTATGTTTCGAGCATGAAACAAGGCAAGCAGGGTAAGAACTGCAACATGAAGAGGTGAAGTTTTATATGTTGCTTTCTCAAGTCTGAGGGGTGGAAGGAGAAACAGTGTGCCCTTTGTGGTATTTCTAATGGGCTGCTGGGTACGTTAGTCAGCCAAGTAGCGATCCATAATCCTTAAGATAAAAAGCGTTGATCTCTCCACTAGTTCTCAGACAGAGCTGTAAGGCATTTCAATTGGGTTACCATTGATTTAAGGTGGGGAGAAGACTGAGTAGCGTGGGTCTGCTTAAAAAGGCATATGTGGGATTTATTTAACTTTATTTAATTTTTTGAAGAAAATTGGAAACCTTTCAGTGCAAGGCCACCTGAGTTCCCTCTGGATTCTCAAGGAAGTTAATATAGAACTTGCCAATATTTTAGGGAAGAATTAATTGAATGGCAGATTTTTGGTCAAGATTTATGCTGCAAATAAATTTCAGTAAGAATTCATCAAGGTCCCAGATGTTTGCTGTCTCGCCTATTTGTTCAGGAAAACTTGTATTTTTTACCATTCTCATGGTTTCCTGGGAGGCTGATCTTGGTTTCCTGGGAGCCTGATCTTGACTTCCTGCCACAGTAGAGGTAGCCCTCAGTTTCCAGTCACTAATGCAGTGTGGAAGACTTTTTTTTTTTGCATAGCAGGATTGAAACTACTGCATTTCAAACACTTAGCCCCAATTTTGGACTTTGTGGCTTAATAGAAATTGATTGGACACCCTGTACCTGGGCCAAAGCAGCATTAAAGACTGAATCTACTTTCTTCTGTTACAGAGTGCCTTGTAGCTCCTATGGGTCAGGTGCAGAGCCTTGAGAAAACTCAAGCTTTCAGTTGTGCCAGTTTGCTGTAGCAGCAAGGGGTGTTCTTACATTGGTGTTAATCTCTTGCTGCGGTATGGACCCAGATTTCAGATTGTTGATGCTTTCTGCAGCATTTGTCAAGGAAATGGCTGCTTGCTTTTTGCTTTTTTTTTCCCCCTGAAGTGAGTAATTGTTTATTAATTTTTCAGCACATAAAGAATATAATTATAATAGTCCCTGACATGAGCTGGCTGTGCCGAGGTTTAAGGAAAACAAAAAACAGTGGAAGTACCATTTTGAACCTTCTCTGATTTTGTAGGCCTTCCTGGTTTGGACACAAATTTCTGTGTAGAAACTAAGCAGAAGCACCCTGGCTTGAGTATAAATCTCTGTAGAACTAATTCTCTTGGATATTTTAGCTCTCTTTAGGATGGCGGGATCTTACTCAGGTGTTTTCAGAGAGAGGAGCTGATGATGGGTACATGTGATTTTTTTGGTACCTACAGTGCTTTGTTGGTTGAGCAGCACCCTGAATTTGTCCCGACACCTATGTGCTTTGTTTCTTTAAACAATGAATGTAACATCCACGCAAAACGCCAAATTGACCCCAGGGGAAAATGAAGTGGACCCGCTGTTTATAGAATATTTATGGCATGGACAGCTACAGTGGAAATGTTCCTCATGTTTGCCCTTATATTGTGTTTCACTTCTGTTGCACGGGAAGCATCCTAAGAGTTGACAGGGAAGCTCACTTGCTTTTGAGGCTGCTCATGCAAGTTCCTACATATGAAGGAGAAATTCTGTGATGTGAGCTTTTTTCTGTTGCGAACCGGACAAAGACAAGGGACGCAGCTGCTTTCGAATCTATAAAATTATTCAACTTGCAGTCCCCATAGACTAAGCAGCTCTGGCCAATCAGGTTGCTTGCCCCTTACTTAGTTTTTCCCTTAATGGGGCAATTAACAGCAGGAACAAAGTGCATGGTCTGCTCAGTTTTTATTATTATTTGTGTTGTAATAAATGTCTACGAGGCCAGTTGAAGACCAGCACCAGGCACCGTGCAAATATAGAGTAAAAAGACAATTCTTGTCCCAAAAAACTCTAAGTAAACTACTAAATTTACATAAAGGTCTTCCAGTATTTTAAGTCCTTCTCCTTTTGCTGTTACTTCCCAACTGCTGTGGCTTGCATGATTTATTGCACACCTGCCACAATTTCCAGCTTCTTTAATGTTAGGAACATGAAACCTTTTGTTTGCTAGATTCTGGTAATCCAAGTAGTGTCCTCCAGTATCTCCTCATTCATTCTGTCATTCAGATCTTCCTCATAATTATGCCATCATACGCCCTGACTCCATTCCTGTTTGTTTGGGGTTTTATTGATGCAAAGAAAACACTCAGTTTCTAATCTTTATTTCCCATGGATTAAGAATTCTATTAAATGGGGTTCTTGAAATAGCACGTTCAAAGAATAATAGCTTGCTGATTTCTCCTGTCCATTTAAATCATTTCAGTCTAAAACATCTTTATAATATCTTCCACAGACAGGTTCTACTTTCGATCCTCTTGCACTAAATCTAAACCATTGTATTTACAAGTATTTTCTAGTCTCTTGACTCTGGAATTAGAAGGATCTAAGTAATTTTTAACAATGATCCTGTTTTGGTGCATCTCTCTGATCGATTTAGCCTCCTGGAGTCTACCATTCAGTAGCAATTTCAAGTACCAGGCACAATTACTAGATGTGCCATGGACTTCCTATCCTTACATCATCTTCTAGCATGTGAATGAACCTCCAGCAGTCCATGTCTGCCCTGTAGTTGAAAGAATGAAAATGTAATAAATTCCAGCTTCATTGTTTTTCACATTCTGCACATGTGAAGATAATTGGGTAAAAGAGATTTCTTTCAAAAGCTGTTGTATTTGAACTCTTTAGGAGTGGCAATATGGAGAGAGGAAGAGTTGGAGGTGCTGCCATCCGCTCCCCTGAAAGCTGTATCATACATTTTTTTTCAGTTGTGGAGCCACGGAATGATCTTAGTTCTGCTGTAGTGAGCATCTTGGACACTGAGTCATTACATTCCCTTGGAGTGATTCAGCTCAACAGCTTGACACTTGCATTAATTTCACAGCACAGAGCCTCAGTGATCCCTGAGCTTTCTCCTGTAAGAAGGGAAAAGCAAGATGTATAAATGGGGTACTGTCGTGAAAAGTTACAAAAATCAGATTCTCTTTATAAAAAAGTTTTGACCCTTTGCCTTCTCTCTGGCATCTTTCTGAGGTCCTGTGGAATCAGTTTGGAATCAGTTTGTTAACCTTGCTGTGGCACACTGCCTTCACCCACACTAGAGCTTTCACCCACTTGGAAGCTAGAGACCTTACCTACTCGGATGAGACACTGACCCTCTTGTCCATGTATTATCCACAGTGATCCAGTACGTTCAGCGCTGAGGTTATTGCCATTTTTGTGTAAACAGAACTTCAAATAATTTGCTGCCAGCTGGATTGCAAGCGTTATTCCCCGCGCACACACACACCCCCCACCTCGTTCATCTTGCTGCAATACCTTCTTTGGTGGTTCTGGTGATTATGGGGAGCTTGCAACTTAAGCTTAGGCAGAAGTACAAAAAGGGGATTTTTAAAGTTTGTTTTTCCTCTGCAAGTGAGATGATATCTCTTCTTTTCAATAAAAAGTTAAAATGTTTGAACTCCAGAAAAAAGGTTTATGCTACTCATTGGTTAAAGTTTATTATGGCTGCATTATCAGTTTAATACATTTATTTTGCTCTTCTGCTCATATTTCTAATAGGATTTTTTTCCAGCATTTGTCACTTCCCTGTAACAGTTTGTATTTTGTTAAACCTGATGTTACAAAGTCTCATTTGGAGGTCTGTTTCTTTCTGGAACAAAAAAATTCATAGATAGCACATTTTCTCTGTGTATAAAAAGAGTTATTGTACATTTCTTTTAAAGCGTGTGTAAAAGTTTCTTGTTATTTTTAGTTATACGCATGTATTAGTTGAATATTATTTGACTTAAAAAGAGGAACTTTGTCAAGATGTCTACTATGTTTTAAATCGAACCAGAAAAAACTGAAGATGACAGAGATATTTCACTTTGAAAGGTGACTACTACACAGGCGAAGTTGCTACTTTTCATAAGGGCTTTTACTCCATATATCAATGTGTTTTAAGAGAGACTTGGGTCAATAATACCATGCTTTAGAATTCCCTAAATACATATTTACACAATAGACCTTAAAATATATTAGTCTATCATGTCAGCTCCTGTACACTTCTATCAGGGATGTTTTATGTCCTTAACATATGATACAATAAAACTTTATTTTATATAGCATTTTTCATACAAATTGTATCTTAGAATGCATTGTGGGGTTAAATAAGACTTTCACAAGGTTAAAATTAAAAAAAGCTGAAGAGTGCAGGAAAATTAAGAGCTTGCATAGAAACATTTATTTAACTGAACAATGGGAATTTGAAGGGAGAGGCCACCGAGCTGTAGGTCTGATTTGAGCTGCAGATCAGGATCCCTGGAAATGGCAAGGTTATGTGAGGAAAGACTGGTTCTGAGTGAGTAAGGGAGGTGGAAAGGTCACGCCTGTATGAACAGCTGGAGGAAGTGTGAAGTGGCTCCTGGAACAAAGCCTTTGAGAGTAGGGACGGTATGGAGTCACTGCTGTAGTGAGAGTAGTAGAAAAAATGTGGGGAAAGTATATGTTGAAGGGAAGGCAAGCATCTGAAAGCACCCTCTCTAGCTAAACCGGTGGGTGAAATTGATGGGAGCAGGATTTTTTCAGCTTCTTCATTTCTGCTCGTTCCAGCATGTGTAGGGAGTGGCAGGGGTCCTGGCTCCGCGGAGGCTGTCCCTGGAACTAAGTAGGCACAACAAGATGACACAAAGACAGCTCAGCTTGGGTTTTTTCTGGCTTTTATAAAATTTTTTTTTTGGTCACCCTATTAATGTAAATTAAGTAAGACTTTTTTGTATGTGATAATTATAGATAAATGTATTTAAAGTAGATCTGGATTTTGTAGTCCTCAGGAAAAAGAGGAAGAGTAATTTTTCCCCCTGTCCCTGTCATGTGTTCATTTTAATGAGCAATTTTAAAAAATTGAAAATAAAAGAGGAAAATGAATAGGTGTTGAACCAGCCTGTGATATGTAAATGCCAACTAGTAATTACCTAAAACCTCAATTTTCTTTCTGTTTCATCTTGCAAAACATTTCATTTCCACTGAGTGAAAACACTTAATTTGGGCTCCGCCGGCTGGTGCCGCCGCCTCTGGAGGGGCCGCCGCGGGCCGCGGCTAGGGGGAGCGCGGGCTCCGCGCTGCGGGCGGCTGCTGCTGCCGGCCTCCGGCTCCTGCCGCTCCTGCTGCTGCCGTGGGGCTGGCCCAGCAGAGACGTTCACCTGCCCCGAGCCCGCGGCCGGGTTTGCCTTCAGCAACCTTGTTCTTTCCGGTGTTGGTGAAAACTGGCCGATAAATACATGGCTGGCGTGTTTTCTTACCTTTCATCTGGCGGCTGGTGATGATTTTGAGTTAGATTTCATTCATAGAACTTGCTCAGTTGTCTGAGTTTCCAGGCACCTGGGGTTTTTCCTTTTTAGTTTGTATTGCCATTTTTCGGTTACTATTCTGTAGTCTTTTAGTTCTGTGTTCTTAATCTCAGATATGGTTTGAAGCTTGTATCTTCCTTGCCTTTGTTCTTTTCTCATTCTGGCTCCTGTGAATCTTGCTTTAATTATTTTTTCTTTGCTCTGTTTTATATGGGGGTTGTTTGTTGTTGTTATTGCATTTTTAAACTTTTTTTGATATGACTTTGAGAGCTGCCAAACTTTGTAGGTTTTTAGGTTCTCTCACAACAGAAATAATTTCTGGGGTTCTGTATGGTTTCATAAAAATGTCAATGAAATCATAAGAGCTGTAAAGTGTTTCCTCTCTCCTGACCAACCTGCAGATAATTTCTTTAGCAATAACAAGCAGTTTCTGTGAAATATGAATTTCACAGGAATTCTGGGGCCCAAAACACTGAATTGGGAAGAGGTTTGTCCTGGGAGGAGGAAGCTTGTGTTAGAGAACATTGTGTACGTAGTGTCCCAGGACCCCGCTGCAAGAGAGCTCAGCCTGGAATCTCCAGGAACAGTGTCTCTTTAGTGAGATATATGGCTTCATAATTAGCCCCTTGCATTTTTTCATGAGTGCTAGCATCAGCGTTCTATGATGTGTTTCCCTGATTAACAGCTGCTTTGCAACTATTTCCGTGTGCCACCGATAACTATATTTGTCAAGATAGGCCTGGCAGAGCGCTGATTTCTTACTAAAATGCAGCATTTTTGTTTGAAGGGGTTTTCTTGTTCATTGCAGTGCCAGGCTTTTAAGTCAGCCCTTGTTAAAACGTAACTTGGCTTTGCCTGACGCTTGTTAACAGGATTCTGGGTATCTCCTTTAGAGTAGGAGTGCAGAAACCTTTCACAGACAATTTAATCTTCTGAGCCTTGCAAACATACAGCCGTACACTGAGGGGGTGTTGCTGTAGGCTAATATATTGATCAGTTCCATTTGCCCTATAGCTGTGGCCTTCTGCTCTGGCTGAAATAGGTTGAGTGTTTGTTGATACTGCCATATTATTATTTTTTAATACACTGGAAAAAAATTAATTCCAACTTCTTTTACATACGTCATGTATATTGCCAGTGTTGATTGCTTCCGCACATGTAATGTAAACTGTCTGTGCATAGTTCATGGCCTGTGCCGCCTCTGCTTAATGAAAAGAAGTGTTGCATTTAAACAGATCCAGAACCACTCAGAAAGACAAAATACCATCCCTTGCAACGTATAATTCAGACCCAACCTTTACATCACAGGTCATCTCAAAGTCTCAGTCTATCAACAAATGCTGTTTAGTAATAACCTACAGAGGGTTCCCAGTATTAGGAAATCTATTAGAGCTCCTACGGGATGCGCTCCTGGGGGCATTTGATTCTGTTTTCCACGTGGAACTCTGTTACCAAATTCTGTGGGACTTTTATTGATAAAGGTGATTTTCTGTTATGTTTTTGTTAATTGAGTGATTTGGGGCTTTTTATTTTTTTTGAGATGGTAGAAAGTGGGCGTTTGCCACAGTATTTTAAATTTCATTTTTTATTTTTCTAATGTTAGTAACAGATAAAGTAGCTTAGTTTGCCTCATTGGAAACCCTGCAGCTTTGAGCATAATAAGAAATAAGGCTGGCTTTACCTTCCCCATTAACACAAAAGGGAGAGAAATCGGGAATGAGGGACCTTGGCTGTAGCGTCAAAGTGCCGTGCTTTGGCCCAGAATTTCGCCAGCCTGCTGCACTCCCACGACACCTGCAATAGAGTTCCTGCCTCCATTTTATATCTTTGACATTGAAGCAGAATATTTGGCCTGAATTTATATAATTTGGCCAGATCCAAATATAATCCATGAATAGTTACATTGATCTTCTAATTAGAAAATCCAACTGTAGGACAAGACCTGCTGCAGGATTCCAGCCACCACCACCCAGTCAGAAATACGTCAGTGTGTCTCATCTCACTGCAGGAGAAGTGGTGGGATAGCAAGTTTATGGATTTGCCTTGCTTTTAAAAGCCAGATACACTGTCTTTCATTGAGAGGAATATGTACCTGATCCACTAGATAAAACCAGTTTGCTGGCCAGTGTGTGCTGGCAATCTAAGAATCAGAGTAGTGATACAATGCACATTATTTGGCAGTGTCCTAATACTATAAAATTTGTGTTACAAACGATACAGAAATAGTATGGAACAATGTTACCAGCTGAGTCAGAGTGCTATTTGCTGCATGATTTTTTTTGGCTATACACAGGACTGCAGAGTCTTCTCATCTTCCTCCTCCTTCTTCTGTTTAAATTATGGACTGCAGTTGCCCTTGTTTGTGCAAAGAAAATGATCCATAGAAGGTAGGAGAGTTCCTGTGTATGTTTGTTGAAAATATCGGCATTTTGACGTGGCCAAAATTGCTTCATAAGTTGCTCATGTACACAAGATGAATTATAAAACTGAAGAAGTTTCAGCTCAGCCTGTAGGAGGAATGTTCAGAGGTAAATGCAAACACAAATAGGAGAAACACGGGATTATTGGGAGGAGGAATACATGTCCAGGTTTCTGTTTTATGAAGTTTGTTGTTGCTTGTAATTTTATTTTGTCTTAAGATTAAAACCGTTGTGAATAATGGAGGAAGTGATGCAGGGAAGAGATAAAATAGAAGTTTATCTTGGAGTGAAATTTACTACTGAAATGTTTACATTTTTACAAGGCAAAAATAAGTTTTAATAAAGAGTTAGAATCAATAAAATGTTCACATGGTTGTGATTGAAATAGCACAATGAAAAATATTGCTTATTTCTTACAGGTTTTTTAATGCTTAAAAACTGATAATTAAATATGAGAGCTTGCAGAATTTCAGGTCTGCAGGCCATTTGTGTCTAGCTGTGGGAGGGAGTGTTGAGGAGTTTCTGAAGAAACAAACAAGTAATTATTGTTAGAAGGAAAGTGGTTTTGATATGTTCGCATATCTGCTGGTCTGCTCATTTGGGCATCTTTCTTATTCAGCATATTATTTTAAAGTTATTCGTTTGGGCGCTTTATATTTCTGCGTCTGGCGTAGCAATATCAGCACAGTTTAAATCTGTGGTTTGCCTGTCACCTGCATTTCAGCTGGTGACAGATCAAGTGCACATAAATGAAAGCAAAGTGTACTTTATGTGGGGTATTTTGCTATAGTATTTTATGGTTCAAAATTACTGAATGTAAACTTGAAGAAAAAAATGAAGGAAAATAAGAAAAGGAAAAGAATTAACAAGACCCCATTCATTTTATCCTCCCAACTTTGAAGTGTGCTGGGACTTTGTCAAATTCCCGTTAAAATAAATATGTCAATTTCATCTCTCTTCCAAATTCATTTATCATGCTTTTTTAAAAGGTGTTTTCTGCTTTACCTGATGTTTAAATTGGATTCGCTCGTTTATGCTGTTCTTTGCTGTATCCCCCATGTTTTTCTTAAATGAATTAGTAATGACAGCGTACTCCATCATACCCTCTCTACAGCCACTTTAAGGGAAGCCTGGTGATCTAAACCTTTTAACCTATTAAAGATGATTTTCCCCAATTGAATCAGACCCACCACAGGTGTAATAACTAATCATTTAAACTACACCTGCTATTATGTATTTTTAAGCCATTATGCGTGTTGGATAGATGATAATTCATGTTTATTGCATTGTCCAATGGATCCGTTTTGCCTACACTAGCCTGATTAATGTATTTAAAGAAATAAGAGATGCAATTTAAAAGAAAAAAAACATTGATGGAATGCACTGAGGAGTACATTGAAAGTGCCATTAAACCCATCAGAACTTTGCTCTCTGACCAGAAATGCATATTCGAAAGGTTTGATTCAAACACAAAGTGAAACTTAGTGATTTCAGTAGTGATGCTGTTTTTTCCTTCTTTTTCTGCTGTGAAAAGTTTTGAAAACCTTTTTGAAACTGAATTACAGAAACCGTATTTTCAGATAAACTCTTCAAGACCTACCTAACAGAGGTCTAGCATTTACCGCCGTTTTAGGAGGTTTGTGCCACTATTTAGGGAGAAAAACCTCTTCCATGCACATGCATGGTTATTTTTAGCTCTAAAGGAAGGAAGTCACCTCTTCAGCTAGTTGGCGTGGATGTGTCCATCTCCTAAGCGCTGTGGACTTCAGGCACATTGTTCACCCTGATGCCACGATCAGAACAGATGTTTTTGAGTAAAAGTAAAGTGAATCACTCCTAATACAGTTTTGGTACAGGTTGGGCTGCTTCAACAGCAATTCAACAAGAAACTTCTAGGCTGAAATACCCTAATTGTGCTGTCTGATTAGAGCTGAACCACAAACTCTGATGCTCATTGAACCATTTCTGAAAGTTGGCTTGATGTCAGCTCCAGACTATCCTCCATGTGTTGGACTTGATGCCTTAGTTCGTGGTACAGAATACATAATGTAAAATGGGAATTTAACCATTCCTAACTTGGATGTTTTCTCTCTTCTATTTCTCCAATCCTCCTATCCTCATCAGATCGTGACAGCAGTGAAGTTTTTACAGAATCCACGAGTCCGCCAAAGTCCTCTTGCAACCAGAAGAGCATTTCTGAAGAAGAAAGGTACAGACTCTTAATTTTGTGATCTCAGTGGTAGTGAGGGAGCTTGAGCTAGCATAAAGCCAAAATGTATTGCTGTGGAAAATTAGATGTTAAAGACAAAGCAAGTAGTCTGTCTCAGAAAAAGGTTTGAAGTTTGTTAAGAAATATCAGTCTCTTGTCTTCCAAGCTGACTAGAGCAATATTGGCACCAGATGTGGAATTGTAGAATACAGCTTTTGGGTTAACTATTATCAGATTTTTCTGAAATGAGGACAGTTTAGAGCTGGGGACTAGTTGGTCAGTTCTAACTGTAGTGACATTGGCTTTAGAATGACCAGCTTCTAGGTGAAAAGGTCAAATGTTTCTGAAGAGAGCCAGAGAGAGGAATGAAGGGCGAAGGACTTGGTGAAAGTAAACAAGGTCAGGTTAAGGTCAAGCCTGGGGTCAACCTGACTTTCAGGCTGAAATGGTAAACTACTGACTGAGATTAGCCTTTTTCTATAGCAGGGATAGAACAGATCCTGACAAACCCTATATCGTCTTGGACAGAACATACCTTAGCCATTGCCTACTGAGAATTTATTTTACTTTTCGACTCATGGCAGAACTATCTTTTGTTCTTTTTTTCTTTCTAAAGTTTTAAGTCCACAACTTACAGTGCATTTCAGGTGAAGCTCACTGCATGTTATGCTACCCTCCTGGTACCTGATACCTGATACCTCCAGGTATCTAAGCAATACCAGGTATTGCTTAGATCCTTACCTTAAGATGTAAATAATGACAGTCTTACCTTGGAATTAATTACAGGCACTATGGAGCACTTTAAGCGGTTGGAATGATACTGAAAATACAAACTCCAAACTTCAGAGGGGGGTGACCCACTTATACATTGAAGTCATACGTACTTCAGGGTATGTTAAATTCTATAGGTAGAGATCTTGGGTTTTGAAAAGTAGGGAAGCCTATGAAATATATATGACTCTGAGTTATGAACTGTTTATTGAGACGCCTGACACCTGATGTCATGGGATGCAGAGTTCAAGTGTATGCACCACTTTGCTCATCTTGAATAGCAAAGGACCTAGAAGGGAATGGAAGTCCTGTGTTTTAGCAATGATGCCATGAGAAGTAGTTCATGAGTACATCATTTCGAGTGTGATCCTCTCACTGCTTGTCCTAGTGCCAGTTAGAGAACATTACAATCACATAGGTATGTTGCTTGCCCGCTATGCTATCAGGATGGCATTAAAATTTGGAGCCTGTTGGCCGCTGTGCTCCATGAGTTTTTCCTTGAAATATGTGGACCTACGGGGAGTAATTAATCATAAAAGCTTGGGGATTTCAACTCTATCATCGAAGCAATGAAGCAAGGGAAAGCTGAGCCTAAAAGCTGTGCTGATTACCCGGGGTAACCTGATACAAAATCTATTGTTGCCGAGAGATCCTTAGCCCCCAGTATATCGTGCAATATTATAACTGCCTGATCTTCTTCTGTGCTGACAATGACCAGTTATTCCTCATTTTCTCTCTCAACACAGCTGGGTTAGAATTTCATTTGCAGAAGGTATTTAGAGCAATTTAGAGACAAATGTCTCTGGTGTTTGCTCTGCACTTCCCCACCGCAGGCTTCGCTGAACAGTTTTTAGTATCAGGAGCTCCATCTAATCTGTTTAATTTTAATAAATCCCTGACTGGGAGAAGAAGAAGGGTGGGGAGATGGAGGCGCAGAGAAACTGTGGCCCGACTAATGCTTCTTATGAATTGCTTGGCTAATAATTACTAAAGAGCAGAAATGGTTTGGTAGAGCTGTTTGTTTGTTCCTATTTGTTAATTAGCCCTCCTCCCTTTGTGCTAATTGTTTGTTTGAAAACTTAACAGTAGGAGGTAGGAAGGAGCAGGGTCCAGCAGTGCCTGTACCCAGCAGTCACTGGAAATATGTCCTTATGGAATCTGACCACTGAGCTTACAGCATGACCTCTGTTCAGTGCTCAAGAGCAGAAGGTACGTACTGGCCTGGTACCTGTCTGCTCTAGCAGGGGGAGGCAATTATTCTTGAAACATAGATGTTGTGGCTAGCTTAGTCCTGAGTAAATGAGGGATTACACGGTTTGGTAGGCTATTCCCCCTGTTCTCTGATATGCAGTCATTGTCATCCCAATGATAATGTTTATCCCCATTTTACAGACAGTTAGGCTGTCCGGTAGAGAAGTCCGCACTGCCAGTCAAAAAAAGCATTTGCTGTAGGGAAACAAATTCAGTTACAAGGGTCTCTTTTAAAATTGTCTTTGTAGGAAATAATGCAGAGGTACCCTTGTGGTTTTTTTGCAGTTACTCTGATCCAAGTTTCTTCAAGCAGAAATTGCAGTAGAAAATCTTTTTATGGACACCAGAAGAATTTCAGTGGAGGGGAATCTTCATATCTCTAGATAGTTGTCCACCATATAGGAACTTGTCTTTTGTAGTTACTTTCGTGGAACCATGCAGGGGAGGTCTATGACTCCCCACTAAGTCTAGCTAAAAACTCCTGCAGTAGAGAGGATGGTGCTAGATCACCTTGTGTCTGTGACTGCGGAGGGGAAAGACCAGGGACCCTACCCCTGCAGGTGCCTTCCACTACCCCAGCTACAGCCTGTGGAGGCTGCAGGGGTAGGACTGGAGCATTAGCTGTGGGTGAGCTTTCAGGTTCCGCAATCCTGACTTTGCCTAGGAAATGTTACTTCTGAGACTTGGAGAGATGGTTCTGCCTTGGATTATAATTTTTTTTTGCTTTTTTTATAAGCATCTCCTTCCTTAAAAATGCCAATGAAGTTTTATTTCCTTTTAATATTATTTAATATTTAATATAGGAACTGGGTTTTGTTTAATACATTGCAGTGCAGTGAGAAATGTAAGTTTCTTCAGGATAATCATCTGGATGGGGTTTGGTTTATTGTGAAACAGTAGTTGCACAGGCTGAAAATAGGCTTTCCTGGTTACTTGCGGGTCACGGGTTTGCTGAACTGCTCTCTCCGAAACATGGGATGATAGTGTTGATGACAGTTGGGAGAGTGAGGGTATCCTGGATTTGTAAAAGGTCTTTCAAAAGTTGGATGAGATTTCTCTGTTGTCTTAAGCACTTTTAAACTCCCAAATACAGAGGCATTAATGAGAAACATGAAGTTATTAGAATCATTTATCATTTTCTTTGAAGCTTACACTGGCATTTTTGTAATTTATGACATTTCCTCCTTTTTATCATGAACTTCTTCAGATGAAGGGAAAAACAGCTGTTTCCCCTCAGAGTATCTGAAAGAAAAGAAAGGAAAAAAAGATGCTGTTTGTTTTTTGTCCAACTCGCTGATTCTGCTGATGACATGCCACAGAATCAGCGGCGCCTTGGGAGTAATTAGACAGCATGTGGGGTTTAAACCCTTGTGGAAATGTGTCTGTCATCTAACTGTTGTGCCTCAGATGTCCCGTACTGCTCAGTTACCCATCCGGTAACTCATGTGGCTTGTTAGTTTTGTGTACTCTGAATCTGTAACTTCTGGCAAGATAGAGAAAGGGGGTGGAAGTGCACTGTACATGTGCAGCTCTGTTTATTAGGGTGCTCGTCTTTTGGGGCAGGGAAGGGAAAACCAGCGAGGCTGCAGACTTATTGTGTCTTTTTTCTTAGTTGCTTGTCCTCTTCATCTTTAAGATGAGTACAGTGGTGCCTTCCCAGAGTGGGATTGTGGGAATAGACAAAAGCATACGAGGAGCTTAGAAATTATAATGATGGAAGAAGTGCATTAGGGCAAGTAAGTGTGTAATTGTTGAGTTATGTTGGGAAAACATCCACCCAGAAGGCTGGACAGTCTTCAGAAGATATGCTGCCTGGATTGCTCTTTTGTATATATGAGTAGTATAATGGGCTACGTGCTTTCAAAAGCAGCAGCACTGTTGCTTGGTGAGATGAGGTGGAGGCTATTGGACGTGGTGCCCGTTTACGTGTTGTATCTGCTAATCTGCTTCGTTACTTTGGCTGGTAGGAAGTGACTTACTACACAAGGCTTTCCGGTAGGTCTTGCACAGCTTTTTGCAGTACATCAGAGTTCCAGAAAATTTGGCAGTGTCAAGATGCCAGACTATGGTGATTTTTGAAGAGATGAATAAATTATTTAATTGTATATGCCTCTTCGTAGTCAGAGCTCAAAGGCACTTGGTTCCCTGGAAACAAATGCTGTCAAGCCAAAAATCTCCAGTAGAAGACTGGCTTAATTTTCTTCTTCTCTTTGTAGTCTGGAATTCTTGGAAGTTGAAACCCCTGTCTTTTCTTCTTTGCCAAAGAAACCCAAGTGGATCACTTTTGGGACCTGAGAGAAGGGGGCACAGCCCACTGTTGGAGGGCTCTAAAGGAAGTAAATTCTTCAGCAGACTTCAATTTAACCCTCCTTTATTACTTTTCTTTTTTATAATTTAAGTCCATTTCATGAGGCAGTTTGCATGTCCTTGAATGGAATCTCGTTACCATGAAAGCTTTTTTAGCATTGATTTCATAACAGTCTTAATTTAATAGTGCCGTCATTACTGAGAAGCCCTGAGAGTGAGGCCCTAGCTTTCCAGGTCACTGACCTTTTAATTACAAACCTTGTTCAGATGGCCAGGTTATCGACTGGACAGCTCCCAACTCCTGCCCCCAGCACCAAGATGAAAATAACTGCCTTCCTCCCCCACTTCCAGAAAAGGGAGGAAAAGAAAAGTAACCTCTTGTGTGTTTCCAAAATTAATTTTCTCCTTCAGCTTTACTTTGTAATTAATTCTTTAACATGTCTCAGTGAAGCTCAAACAGTTTTTGCAAAGCTTTTCCTTGAGAAGAAAATACAATGCATGCCAATAGAGACCAGTGGCAATTCATACAAAAAATACAATTAGTAGCCTATGCTGTCAAAATACCTATTTGTGCCAAACTGCTGGGGCCTTCCAAACCTTCTGCTTTTCTAGAAATGACCATGTTTGATACCAGAATGTGTACTTATGCTCTAAGTGTAGACTGTTCAAGGAACACTAGATGACTTGGTCTTCTCTTCAAACTTACTGACAGGAAATGGATTTAAGAGATGGTGAAGAAAAGGAGTGAAGGCTTCACTGCAAACCAAGTGTGTGAGTTAGTGCTTGTCCTCTAGCTGTCTAATAAGTGTTTTGTGCCAATGCCTGCACAGACCTCACCACTTGCACTTGCAAAGCTACAAGTGAGACTGATAACAAAAACTTATTGCAAGAATATACTCAGTGTATTAAGCATCTAGAACAGATTAACACACAGTGAGAGAAAGTTCACTAGCATAGGTAGAACCAGGGAGGGTGTGCTTTCTGATTATTAAAGAAGTTTGGAACAGGTGTTCAAGTAGCGTAAAGTAAGTCTAACAGCTTGTGTAGACTTACAGAAATGACTGTACAGGTGAAACAGAAGTCACTGTATTCTAAATTTTCATAATGCTTTTCATTTGAGGATCTTATTCATCACTGAAACCTTGCAGCTAGTACGGAGCATGTTTGATGGTGTGTGTAGGGTTATCTAGATCTCACTGTGCCTTCCACTGAAGAGTGTCCGCCTCTGAGGTAGAGGACAGCAGCAGCTTAACATCATGGTTTTTAGGAGAGGAAATGAGGAATACTTTGTCTAAGTGATCTTGCAGAGGGAGCTTTAGGGATAGACAATGTAATTACTGGGTAAAAAATTTACTAAGATTCTTGAAAAGCACTATGGGATATTTAATTACTAAAGATGCTTAGGCCTCTGTTTATGACTTTGAAATACAGCTAATGTGCTTTAGAATATTTTGCTTAGGTTAAAGAAAAATATGTCCTACACCTGTTCGTGCTACCTGTTTGTTCATCGGGTGCCTAAATGGGGAAAGAATGAAGAGTGAGAGAATGAATGCTTTCATTGCTAACAAACTCCCAACAGCTCCTATCTGAATCAGCATCATCAGGAGTCACATCTGGTTTTGGCACTCTGCTGCATTTGCCCAGTGCTGATAGTGTTCAACCTACAGGGAAGATTTCCACTGCTGGAGTCTCCCACTCCAGAAGAATAGATGTGCTCATGATCCAGAAATTAGTTCCACAGTTCTGTATTTTGTATTAGTTGCCTTCTTTTCTCTTCCTGAAAATGATTGAGAATCTCTATCCATCTGCTGTGCAGGAGATGTCTCCCTGTCCTGCCAGTCTTCCATCTGCAGATTTGTCACTTGCTGTTCAGTACCAGCCTATTCATCACGCTGACTCTTTCCCCCATCAATTCTACCACTGTTTGTGTTATCTGAACTTGTTGTGAACTTTACAGATTTTCTTGGCTTCTTTGCCAAGAGGAGACCTGCAGCAGTAGTGCTAACAAAATGTGATAAACTGGTCAGCCATAGGCCATCCTGGGGAGTCAGATACAGCTATTCTTTGGAGTTGTCAGGGCTTTTGGAAGAAGATCTTATAGCTGATAGAAAGCCTTCACTATCATTCCTCAAGTAAAGAAGCTTGGAAAAGCACTCTGTTTAGTCCCTATCCGCATGGAGAAATCAGTTCATATTTAATCTTTGACTCTTGTCCTGGATACCAGTGATTCAAGAGAGGGCAGAGAACCACCTGACATGAGTTTAGGCATAACTAGGCACGTGATGCCGTGTACAAAGGAAGGCAATCCTTTCTGTGTGCTACATTTTAGTGTTTATAATAGCCAGATGATTTAAAAAGTGTATGTGTTTGACAGAAACTATAAACAACTGAGTTTGTTATTTCAGAAGAACATTGTACTCGGTGTACATTTCATTGTTTTATAGCAATTGTTTTTTATAACTCAGTGGTATCTAGAAAGTAGGTTGAACAATACATTTCTGTCCCACTGGAAAGTCTGAGATTTGGAAATTTGTTTTATATTAAATAGGGATTAACATTTTAAAAACACAGAGGTTTTTTAAAAAATTAAATATTATGGACCTGGCAGATGGCTCGGTATTGATTAGACTGGAATCTTTAATATTGTAACTGATAATAAACGAGGTTGATAGGATAATATAATATGTACCATACTACAACCGTGAAAATATTTGGAAAAATGGTTTTTGAATTGTTATGAAATCATTACTTTTCTCCAGAACATTTGGGGTTTCTTGAAGAAATACTTTCTGTATGAAGTTCTAGAAGTTTGTTGGTGAGGTCTACTTGGAACTAAACAATTCTTTCATAGAAGTGCTTTTCACTAGCAGGGAAATGCCTCATTGTTTTTACTGGATAGCTCCAACAAGCTTGTTGTCTTGCACTGTTTTGTACTTGCACATTTGGCTTCAGTACTCTAGACTACAGGCTCTGGACTCAGTCAGTATGTTGCTGAACATGAGGGGAAAATCCTACTTGCGCCTGTTTAAAGGGAGCAGAAGAAAAAGGGTCATGGAAAACTTAGGGCCTACTAAGGTTCCCAGTGTGTTGGTTTAAGCAAGATTATTTTAAAGGACTTTGATACAAGCTCTGCTATTTAAGATTAAAAACATGAAAATCTCAATGACTTTCTCTTCGCTTTCTGTGTGAAGTGTTGAGAACGTGCATCACAAGAGGCACCCCTTTGATATTTAATGATGTTGTGAAGAAGCCATTGAGGGAGTGACTCTCAAATTTTACATCCTCTAAATGCCTATATATGTATTCTGTAACAGAGGATGCAAGCCACATGAGTGGCAATATCCTTCCTCTCTGACTTCAGGTTCAGCCTACAGTGATCTTGAGCCATTTAGATCTATGCTCCACAGAACAAGAGAGGTGATTCATTTAGAGTGTATTGGGTAAATAGTCTGCTACCTCTCCTGTTTCTGTTGGGCCACCGAAATTCCTCAGGATTTCAGTGAAAGTCCAGAATCACCTTTGCCATGCTTTTGTAGCTTTAAAATTATTGATAAATTGGAACAGAGTGGTTTGGTGCCCAGGAAGTAGTGTATGCTACAAAATATTCGTTGTAAGCTTAATTTTAACAAATAATTGGAATGTCATGGGTTTAATGATGTGTCTCCACTTGGCTATCTGACAGTAACTGTGTAATATAAAAGAGCCGTTAAAAATGGCCTTGCAAAATTAACTCCTATTGCTCACTGAGTGTGTTTTGAGTCATATCTGCCTTGTTTACTGCCAAAATAATATTTCCATTCCTGGTAGCATTGAAAAACCAATATGATTACAGCAAAGTGAGCTGGAGTCTATTCTTGAAGACAGTGCTAAAATAGTCAGTTATACTTGGAGTCCTGAAATTGTTAGCCTTAGTGATGAGCAGAAAAGACCCAGACCCTAAGTCTGACTTGTAAATTTAATATTGTATTTATCATGTTTTTGAGTGAAAGTAAATATAGAGTGCTAAAAGAAGTCACTTCTCTAGTTACAGAGTAAGAGCAGGCATTGAAGCTGAGATCTGACTGCTTGCTTTGCTTTGGGCGAGCGACTTGTCCCCAGCTTGCCCATCTGTAAAATGGGGTTAATTACCACTTCTGCATTATGGACTTAGTAAGATTTATGTCAGCTCTATTTATAAATTGCTTTGATATGCTTGTTTTGGAGTTCTTGGTGCTGCAGCGTGTGATTTTTTGAAGTTACTTGCTGCACTTGCAGAGAGGTTGAGAATTTACTTCCGTCAGCTGCGTATGGGAGGGCAGAGCTGCAAACTTTAGAATGTCAGAATGTCAAGGCTCAGGCAGATTGCGTGCAATCCTAATCCAGCCCTGCAGCTTTGACCTTTGAAGCAAGCTTCACCTTGAGACAGTTGAAGAAATCTATGTACGTTTATATAAAAATATTTTTGTAATAGAACGAACTTACTCTTCGTGGTCATCCAGCCCAGGGTTTCCCCACAGTCTTCCTGGAGCAAGTAAAGGAATTCAGTTCCTGGTCTGCTCGGTGAATGAACCTGGTATTCTAAGTCTAAAGAGACAGCTTTCTCTCTTGGGGCTAAAACAAGGAGTGCAATTAGGATAATCTGTGTTGCTCTTCTGCTGAAATCCATCTCAGACCTAATGATACTTTCCTGCTAGGAAAGATAAAATAAGTTCCTGTATGAGATAATTTGCTAGGTTCTCTTAGACAACATTTCTGCCCTGTTTAAACTATGTCTTGGGTGCCTGTGAACATGAAATCCTTCTGTTTGCTTTTCTGCTGTTCCCTTTTAAATTTAATCTAGAGCACAATCGTTCTTCCCTTTGCTAAAAAGGGAATTTAGTCTTTGGTTCGTTCTTTCATGGAGTTTCTGATGGAACCTAGTCCAGGCGAGACTCCACTCCCCTAGGAGAGCAGAGAATTCATTCTCAATGAAACCTGAGGCTCTCTGAAGTAAAAGCTGTTGACTTTGTCATACTGTGCAAATGTGCATTGCTTTTAGCAAGACAATAAAGGGTAAATGGGGTGATCTCTGCTCCTGTGGAGAGGTCGGGTGGTTACATTACACAATCTTCTAGAGCATCTTGCAGCAAATACATGGGTTATATTAAAAGTTGCAATCATATCATTTTTTAAAAGTAAATTGCTGACCTTATGCAGTGGAATCAGCTTTATTGAATTTCGCCAAAAATGCGTTTATAATCCCCCCCGCCCCCGCATACACATGATATTCATGTCCTTGCTGCCCATGTGGAAATGTCCCTTTTTATGGTGATAAAATTAAATTTGTCTTTGTCTCTGCCTTGTCTCACCTTTTAAGATTCCATCCATAGGAGATACCAGTGGATATCTGTACCAGAGAATGAAGATGGGCAATATCCCTGCATGGCTGGCTGGCTGACTGTGAGCCAACTGCCACAGAACAAATAAATAAGCTTTTCACATTTAGAGGACAAATAAAACTGAGGACAGGTGTAATATGGCTATTTTTCTAGGAGCGTTGTGGCCTTAGCATAGGTAAGAATTTATTTTGACTTGGAAGTACTTATGCTTCGCTTCTGGATTTTTTTCTAAATGCCACACAATGCAAAATGTAAAATCCACAAATAGGTATTTTGCTACTCATGTAATACAGTGTTATGTGTCCCCCTTCAATAATAACCATAAACGCCTCTAGTTTTTGGCCCCCTTCCTGAATTCACTTGAGGAAAAAAAAGAGTGTTGCAGCACACTCAAGAATTTAACAAACCTATGTCCCATATATCTGTACCACTTTGTGTATTCAAAGTACTCTACAAATATTAACTGAATAAGCTTGTGACACCTTTTGTGGAATGGCAGGATTAGAAGATTAATTTAATGTACTTCTGATTACATTTTCTTTTCTCGGTTAGACCTTTACATTCTCCAAACAGTTTGCAAACTTCCAAATTTCTGTGGGAAACAGGAAATGCCATCCCCATTCTAGATGGGGAAACTGAGTCAGATGTATTAAGAACAGGTAGATCTGAGATAATCCTGACTCCCAGTCATACATACGAATATAACCATCCTGTGACATACTGTCAGTGTGGTGTCCTGGTGTTTATAGCATTTTCAGTACAATTACTCAGAGCATTTTCCTGCTTTCCAGGCCCCAGCTGCCTTGGGGGAGTGGGAGAGGTTGAGCTAGTTTTATTCAATAAAATCAACACAAACCACCTAAGTAAATGAAGGGGCAGATTGGCCTCTGCAGCGTTCGGATCTATCCCTTCCTACAGCATCTGCCCCAACCTGTCCTCCTTTTTATGTGGCATTTAAAAGTCTAGTTGCTCAGAGGTGCAGAGAATATCAGCATATCATTGCTCCTGCTCTTCAAGGATCCAGGAGAATGCAGCTGTTAAACTCAGAAATATAAAATACATGTTTAAAAGATGACTCTGGATGTGTTTAAAAAAGAGAGCGAGAGAGGATTCAAGGGAACCAAAAAATAGCAGCTTCCATTACTGTAATTAAATGGCAGCATTTAACCTATCAGGCCGTTGCGTGTATGTGAGAGACGAGCCGGGAGCTGCATTTGAAATGATCGCTGTCTTCCTTAGGGGATAGAGTAGTTAAATAATTTGTTTGTGAGGTGTGAGTTCAGTGTCGGGTAAAGCAAGTGCTTGCCTGTGTGTATCTTAGGAGCTAGGGATGGCTGTGTGTTTACTGAGAATACCCTGGAGGCTGGTATTTACTAGCACGTGCACTGTCAATAAGAACACAAGCTGCTCCTGCCCGTTTGTTAGGTTGTCTGCAGAGTCAGGGCCTCACCTGGTCCCTGATATTGCATCATGAAAGGAGAGCTTTTTTCAGGCTGGGCCACCTGAGGCAGACAGCAGTAGCAGTGAAAGAAAACCAGGGAGAAAACGGGGGAAGAAAAGAATCTAGGTCCTTTTGGTGAACTTCATCCGCTGTGGTGACTCCTGGAAAGGAGATGCATTCTTATGTAGTGCCCAGAAGGAAATGCCTTCCCGTTTGTATTCACTCCCTTTTTAGTTGTGAGGTGATTCTTTTGTTGAGGGGATATTTCCTAGTCCTGGAACTCCAAGAGCTGTCCTCACACAGTATGAGTTGGTACTAGTGGCAAAGTTTTTCAGCTGGTTCAGCCGCCTCACCTACTGATCTGACTTGTGTTATGTTGCAGGAACATGCCCATAAATGTTTCTTAATCTTCATTCCAGTTTCTGTGTGAATTCTGTGTAGCCACTCCTGTTCTAACTCCTGAGCTGGAGCTTTTGTGAGATGAGAAGACATCAGTGTTAAAAAAATAGATATTTCAGTATTTCCATTTTGAACATTCAACCCCAGTGACGGGATTTAAAGGGCAACGCTTGGCCAAAAGGAGACCAGACGGATGCTATCTATTTTAGCACCCAGTCAAAGCGATGCGTGAATTTGCGTCCTTGTGTAGTTTGGTGAGAGTTAGAAATCAGGGCCAGGCTGGATGAGGCTTTGGCCAACCTGGGCTAGTGGGAGGTGTCCCTGCCTGTGGCAGGGGGTGGGACGGATGATCTTCAAGGTCCCTTCCAACCCAAACCATTCTATGATTCTGTGAATCTGGAAGTATTTCCAAAGATGTTGTACAAGCACACACACACAAAAAAAGGCCTAAACTTGTTACTTTAATAGATTTTGTGTTGCAAGTGCCTTACATAGCTCAAATGCATATAATGTACGTATAGATTCTCAAACTGTCAGTCTTTGGACACCATAATTGTCAGTGTCAGTCTCAAACGTTTTACAAAGGATATTGTATAATATTAATCCTGTTTTACAGATGTAGAAACTGAGGCAGATGGAGGTTAAATGACCTACACAAGGTCAATAGCAAGGCTGGGAATAGAACCCAAATGTGTAGAGGCTTTTTATTATACTAATAAGGAAACTCTGGAGGTGTGTTTGGCATGGTAATCGGAACCCAAGAGAACTAGAAGCAGTTAGTATGTTCTGTGCATGTCCCGAGGGAGCAATGATGAAATTCCTTTTCTACCTTACCACTCCAGTTCTCTGTGTGTGGTCATCATAGTTTTTCCACCACTTAACCTCGTTATTTTTAGTATTGTTAGCATTAGTCGTCCTTTGGGCGTTTAATCCAGACTCCTTTAATTTTCTCCAGAACTCTGAAGAGCTGTTGAAGGCACATGGGGAGGAAAAAACCAAACAATAAACAAACCAAAAGATGAAAAATGATCTTTTGAAACTTCTGCTATTTTGTTGACTTGTCCCCCAATGTCTTTTGTCTTTGCTCTTCTTTTATCATGAAGGACCCTTCTTGAATGTGTAATCTTTTTTTTTCTTAAAAGTTCATTTGCTATTGTTTCTGTCTTCTCCACCCAAGATTAACATCCTGTGTGATGACATAGATGGTTGTTGTCTAAATGGACGCGACGTAACCAACAAAATTGTGAAGGGTGGGTGGAGAGGTATTTATACAGTTGTGTTAAAAATTACAAAGTAGGTTTGCCTTTTAAACAGAAGGTATTTCAACACTGTTACTGGCAGCATCAGCCTTTAATTTTACAGGTGGCTAGCTTTGTAGTAGCATTCAGCAAACAATATTTTAATGGAATGTAAAAAAATTTCTCTAAAACAAAAGAAAGACGAACAAGAGTGATTTATAATCTGTAATAAATACTTGCTGACATGTCTTTTTGTAAGAGTGTATTACCATCTCTGGCTTTCTGGGGAAGTGCAAACCAGATTTACCTGAAACATTTGTACCACAATAATCACATACGTGGTGTTTAGATGTATTTTTCTTAATTGAGCTTATCTTCTCAGTGCGATGACACCTGACTCCTAGGTGTCTAACGTTGATTCCACTTCACAGAAACTGGGTTAGAGGAGCAAAGGCGCTCTGTGAGGTTGTGAGAAAATACTCATCAGAAACAGGACTCAGACTCCTGTGTTCATGGCTCCTCACCTAGTGTTAGTTTCTTTACATTTCCATGTGTTTTCCATACCTACTTCCATGTATTTTTACATTTTCTTAGAAACATGCAGCTATAGCGGCTGTTCTCTGTGCTCTTTATAGCAACTTCCCGATGCAGAGAGTGCCCAGTGTGCGCTGCCCTGCTGCCGTGGTGTGTGGGTTCCGTTCTGTGTGTCCTTCAAACCTGAAAAGTTCACTTAGTATACACTTTCTGTGATTTTTTTTGTGTGATAAGTCTGGACTACTGGGTTTGTTTTGTTCCTTTCTAAAGTTTAAAGTTCTGAAAGTAAAAGAGGAAATAAAGAACACTGAGGCAAGTTGCTCTTTACATTGCAGTTAATGTTAGCCTGCAGGGGCTGCTCTCTGACGGGGATTGTCTAACGGAGAAAATATCCGGATGGTCTTGTTAGTGTGTTTGGGGCATTCAGGAATTCCAGAGTGATATAAGGAGCTGGGAATGGTGCATCAGGGCAGACTTTCTCATTCTTATATATAAAAGTAAGTCATCCTTCAGATCCTGATAAATCTGGTTAAAGAATTCCTTATAATGGCTTGAACATGCTGGTTTACACGTTCCTTTCTTTTGAATGCAGTGTTAGGGAGAAAGAGAGTCTGGTTCTAGAATTGCAGGTCAGCCTTGTCCAGTCATAACAGATCAGCAGTGACTTCTAATCTGGTGTTATTCCACGTTAGGGCCAGTCTGCTCGGTCAGATCTGACACGGACCGTGTTCAGGCCCCCACCACTGAAAGGCCAGGTTATTCCCTGCTGCAGTAACAAAGCTGATCTGGAGTTACAGGTGTCTGGTTGACTGCAGATCCTCCGGGCCAGCGCTTCTACTTCAGTGCCAGAATTCTTGTGACGTGCTGGTTCCAGTTTTCGGAAATGTAGTTTGAAATTGGAGTTCCAAAGGTAAATCGAAACCAAACCTCCTATATTGCCTTACCCGAATTGAAGACAACCTCTGGCTTTCTCCTTAGAAGCTCCTAAAGATAGTATCACAGATCAAAGACTAGCCAAAGGCCAATCATTTTGTTACTATTCCTCAACAGGCTGCTTAATGAAATATTTTTTTTCACGCAAGTAAATGGATCTGAAGCACAAACGTTTCCTGACACTGCTGGTTTTAAAATTTGTGGTAAGTTTTGGTAATGAAGTTTAGTTTCTAGGTTTTTGAAGTGCTGTATACTAAACTGTTCTACTTTTAGAAATAAACTTGTAGAAGAAATAAATACCCTTTCACCTTTATAGAATGCTTTTTGTTGTAGTTCCCAATTTAATAGAAAGGAAATTTCATAGACCTGGTGTGTACTCTGGATAAGTTACTTCATTTCTGTGTGCAGTGATTTTCCTTGAAGCCGTCTTTCCTTCGCATGGACTGTTGAACACTTTGGGTCTGACTGCCTTCTGCTATGTTTCTGCACCGTACCTGGCACCGTACCTGCACAGTGAATGCCTTTGGGGGTCTCTGAGGAGTATTATGATATCAGAAATGAGGATCAGGAACCATCACCATAAGACTTGTTTCTCTGCAGGAATAACAGCAAGTGTTTGCAGATCACAGGTTGGGTATGCTTGGAAACTTAGCTGTTCAGGGAATCTGATACTTGTTTTTTCTGAATGCATAGTCTTACTTCTAGAGAGGTTGTCAGTTGGGGTAAAAAATCATGACAGCACTGTGGTTACTAGAGTACCGTCTCTGCCTTTATCTGGATTTTCTGCCTTATGCGGGCTGCTTTTAAACAAGTGTCAGAATTTTGGTTATGTTCTGTTCCTGATAGAACTGGCATCCTGGCATGGAGTCCTCAAAGGCTTCAAACCCCAAGGCAGATATTAATTTGAAATCAGATCATGTACTGGCTGAATTGGGTGTCCTGTGTTCCCATGTTACAACGTGGGCTTGCAGCGTAGTCACATGCGTTGTCTCTTCGTCACTAGTGGTGCCATAGACAGGTGGACTTACTGTACCACTGTCCACTCAAAGGAGGCTTTCTACCAGGTACTGTTCCGCTTGTGTGATAATAGAAAGAAAAAGCTGAAAGCAAGACACCTAAAAATAAAAACCATAGATGATGATAAAATAAATTTTTGCCTCATTTTTAGAAGGAAATATTTTTATTAATGTTACAGAAAGACTTGTTTCTTCTGTTTTTTTGTTGTTTTGTGGTTTTTTGGGTTTTTTTTGTTTTTTTCCTGTTTGTGGTGTTCTTAGAATGACTCTGTAATAGACAGGTCTTTGGAAGAAGGCACCCACAACTGAAGTTTTTGCATATGCTTGTCATATAGTAATTTAACTGGGCTTTGTAACAAAACTTCCGGGGACTTCTGGATGTGTCTTGTTTGGTTTAGTCATGTAGCTGTCTGCCTTTTTTCTAATTTGAGCTTTTTATGAAGCAAAAATTGTGCCTGTTGAATTATGCTGTCTGCTACCCGAAGATTTGTTGTAGATTAATTCAAAAACAAGGCGTCCAAATCCTGTTAAGGCTGCGATAGCACTGCATCTAATAGGGCTTTTGCATTTCAGAATCCTGAGTCCGAGTCTCATTATCCAGCCACTTTGTCCTGCCTGTTGTTCCTCGTATTCTCCTCTTAGTGCTTTGGCCCCTGAAATATATAGCTTAGTATTGAGGGCTTTTACTTAAGGTATCCCTTCCTTTTTTTCTATGCGGAACAGAGATAACATACTTCATATAAGCAAGGAGCTTACTTTACATTAGAAGAGGAAGACCTGACCTCTCTTACTACAAGTGAAACTGTATTTTCCCTGCCTTGAAACTACCAGTGAAATACATTTTGCACTGACTTATAATGCTGTGATTTATGCTGTGATATGCTTTGTGATATTACAATGTCCTTTTGCCTTTGTGTTTGATTTTTTCCCCTCTAATAAATTTTAGTGGGTACGTTGTCAGTGAACAGGGGTATTTACCCAAAACGCCCATAGGAGGAGGTGGCATTCTCCCTGCTGTCTGCTGCCTCAGAGAAGGAATCCTATGCATTTTTTTCTCCTCCTATTAATCCTACTGCAATTTTTTTTCTATACCTTTCCTCCTTGTTTTGAAATAGTATTAATAAGGGAGATATTTTTAAATAGAAAACAACTGGAAGGAAGATATTTCCCTGTCTCATGTGCCTACACATACATGTTACACACAAACACGGATGAGTGACCAGAAGCAACTTTTTCATTTTATATTTTGAACTTATCATTGATAGAAGACTGAGAAGAAAAGTTGTAGTACATGTTCCTGGTTTTTCCATTCCAAGACATGCTAAGCAAGTAGCTTGCCCTTTCTTACTCAGAGTGAAAATACTTTGATCCAGTTTTCTGAAGACAATACTCATTTCATAAGAATATTTAATCAGTAGAAAATAGGGAGGATTTAGTTTGTTTGTTTAGTATTTAACCAAGTGAATAAGGCAGATTAGGGGAAGGGGGGGTACCGGACCCATAAACAAGGTGATATATAATATTTTTTTTCATTCTCCTTTTAAATAAATACCGATCAGCTTTATGTTCAGAGACAATAGGAGCCGTTGGCTTAAATTTGCAGTTTACTGTATTTATGGCTGTAATATCAAGGTGCTGCCGTCGTAATTTCATGCCCCAATGAGAAGAGCAAGGTCGAAGCAAATGCTTCCATCGGCATCTGCTAACACACTAACTCATAAACAAGGCCCGGCTGGATCAGGTGGCACGGAATAATACAGGCTAATGAAATACAGCACAGCTTTCCATTACTGTTAGTTTTTACAGTGTCGTCATTACGTGTAATTTATGTTTAAAAAATTCAATTTTATACAAGGCTCTGGGAAATAGGGGTCTGCAGGTCACCCGACGACTTTTAACGGCTCTGAGAGTCCTTATTGCACTCTACTGTTCCAACAAAATGTTAATAATAAATAAAAAAAAAATCCTCTTTTACTTTTTCTCTGGTTTGCATATCTTGCTCTGTCTTTTTAATTACAAGTGGCTGAGGAGAGTTTGGGGCTCTAGATGATGTCAGGAGTTATCCCCTTTGCTGATGCTCCCGGAGGGGGGTTACTATCTGCTTGCTTTTCTTTTGTCTGTCTATCAATCACCTGGGGTTCTGTAAATGGAGTAAACACAGCTGAGGAGAGGGAGATACTTAACAACCTCTCTCCCAAACCCTCACCCTCTGACATTGCCCTCCTCTCCTCCATTACACTTCATTTTATTAGAGACTCCAAAAAGCTTGGCCAGGAAAAGAAACTGCTGCCAGATTCATTTATTTATTTATATTTGTTATGCCCAAATACTTTTTATTTTAACCTTTTCCTTCCTGCCGGGCTCTCTGTAATTCTTAGCATTGTACTGTCAATCAGGTTTTCCTTCCTTAGCTCAGTGCTGTGCAGCTGAGGTTAGAGCACCGTTATCAGCTCTGATTGCTGCTCTGTCACCCTGATGGGTTAAAGTATATAATGTTTCTTAAATACTGCAATTGCATAATTAACAGTCTCGCAGGTGAATAAAGCTGTAAGAATTCAAAGCCCTTTCGGTAACTTTGCAAATTACTTTTATTTCTGCATTTTTCTGCCTGACAGTTGAGAGCAGTCAAACTCCCTTTGATGTTTGGGTTCCTTTACACAAAGTTTGAGCTGGAAGTGCAGCAGCAGGATGTTTACATTCAAATACAGTGTCTTAATGTAAATGAAGGGTAAAAAAATCAGTCTCGTGTTTCTGAGACGTTAGGTTTTGTTAAAATGTTCGGTTGGGCTCGGCCTCATGAATGACCCATGCACCAAGTGAAATAAAATTGATCCGGACACTGTGCCTTCTGACCTTTTTGAAATGTGTTCAAATAAGCACGGAGTAGGATACAGGACAAACATTTGATAAAGAATTGCCCAGCACTGCATGTAACTGACTGAACAGGTGGAATCATTAGTCTGGATCAGATCCCAGAAGGGTTTTATGATGATTCTTTCAAAACGTGGCCATGTTCTTTCTGAGCAGAGTTGACTCAGTGGCTTCCAGGAACAGCAGTGTAATGTCGTTTCAGGACGTCTACCAGGAGGTCTTCTTTTAGTCACATCGTGCCATGCGCTAACTCCAGGTAGTCACGTAGTTTGTTGCAGCTAAACAAGTTGCCCAGTTCTATTTTGTTTTCTTCTTGATCAAAAGCATGTGTGAGTGTGAGGAAAACAACAACAGATACCACCCCCTACCCCGCACCCCTCCCCTGCCTTCTGTCCCTGCAAAGGGTGGCTGTGATGGTTGCTCCAGCTGCCACAAAGGGAACTTAATTCTTTCTACCACCTTTCCCTATTATGGCAGAATTTTTAATTTCTTCCTAACCAGGATTTTTCTACCTAAAGCTAGTGTTGCCTTCAGGTTGTGAAAATCTTGCATGGATTATTGGATTGAACAATGCAAGGAGGAATATAATGAAGAAGAAGATATGCTCAGTGGATGGGATGGGAAAAAAGGTTGTCACTGAAATGTCAGAGCCTGTGTCAGAGAAGGAGAAGAAAAAATTTAGTGGCTCATCTACTTACGGTCATGCAAGGGTTTTGCATTGTAATTATTGCTACTGTGTTTCGTCCAGAAAATAGAGAAGAATGTATTTACAGTAAAACAAGGGATTGGGACTCGCATCTCCTGAGTTTTGTTTTCTGACTGTTAGAGGTTTAGTTTTGACCTTGGAACACTTCTCATATCAGTATGTCTCAACTCTTCCTCATTTGTAAAATATGGATAACAGTACTCCTCTAAGTACTCCTCTACTTCAGAGTGGTCATAAGAGCAACAGTATTTTGATGTACATGGAGTCCTTATGTGAAATAGTAGTAGATACTGTAAAAGGGTCTAAACAGTCAGGTCTTAGAAGTTACTGGGCAAGGGAGCTTTTTAACAAATACCTGAGGTGCAGGCACCAGAAGATGTTTGTGACAGCCCATTTTATTTGCTGACTTGCTCTGATTCCATGTTTGACTGCAACTTACAGAGGCTGAGTGATCCCTGAAAACTGAGAGGCAGCAGTGACAATCACAAAAGAGGGTCAGCGAGAGCCTTTGAGTGCAAAACAATCACGGGTGCTGGATTATTCAAATCAACATTCTGAAAAGGAAATTTTAAGGCTTTGTGAAAATTATTACTAATTCTTTGCAGTGGCTGTGGAGGAATGAAATGGATGGTTGGGGGAAGGGAACAGGTTTGCATTCTGTAGGGCTATGAAGACAGTTTCCTTGCATCCTTCTCCTCAGCTCAGTCCTTGCTCCGTACCCTCTGCGGTTAGATTATTCCTTGCAGATAGCAATCAACTGGAAGGAAGTGTGTGTCTAATTTGCATGAGATTATTTAAAACAAAAAAAAAGGTCTGCATTAGTCAGGGTGATGGTAAACAACGCAAAGAGATGCCTTTTATAATATAGCCGTGGCTCAGCTTTCAAAGCCAAATATAATTCACTTACAATTGGCAGTTTCCTTTATTGTTCCTTTTAACCTTTTGCGTTCTGCAGGGTCTTGATCTTGCTGCAACTCCAGAAGAACTAAAATATTTGTTTCCCAAGATGTTGAGCAGGTGGATTTAGAGCAATTCTTCTGTTAAACTGAGGAGATTTTCTTGACATACCTATTTGAGAGGTATATTAGACACAAAGCTCCAGTTTTCATGGCACTGCTTTTGCATCCAAGGGGAGTGGTATTATTTTTGGGTTACCAGCTTCCTGCAAGGTTAGAACAATGAATGGACCATGGATAGGTTTTTGTATAGTGCAGTGTTAGAAGGACTGTGATAAAATAAAACAAGGTGAGATATTGGAACAGATGGCACTTTGGTTTAGAAATTCCCACTTTTCTATGTAATTAATATATTGAGAGTGAATAATTTGGGGCATGGAAAACTCATACTGTATGCATACAAGTGTGGAGGTGGTGAATCTGAAAAAAATTCAGTCCAAAGGGAATTTTGATGCGTTAGTTACAATCGCCTGAGGACAGTCTTAGAATATCTTGTAAATTTTTGTTAGTGTGCGTGAGAAATGACAACCATGAACACAGGTATATTTCTGAATCCACAGATGACTAGTTGCAGCACAGAGCTTCTCCGTATGTACGCTTAAGGAACCGGCTCTGGGAGATTAAGACGGGGCCTTAAAAACATCTTGGGCAGATGAATAGAAAGGTGTTCCAAGGTGATGACACTCCCAGTCTCTCCTCTGATAATTGAGAAGGGATGGAGTTGTGAAGTTCTTTTGTATAATGCCACTAGTACCATGGACAAGACAACTTCACAAGGCAGCAGAATAGTCCAGGGAAGTAATCACAATTTTAATTCGCACTACTTTGCACAGGATTGAAACCAGGAACTCAAATGTGAAAGGTTTCCCGTCATTCTATCATTCACATCAGCATTTTCTTCACAATGCAGCAGGGTTTTAATGGAAACAGTGATACTTGAGCTCTCTGGTTGTCAAGACCGGAATAATCCTAGAAGTGCATTTTATCTGCAAAAGATTTTAGGGTTTTTCTCAAACAGAATGAGAATAGAAGGGGCAGTATGGTTAGGAAATAATAAGCATTGTTTCTGCTCTTTTTGTAGAATGAAGTAAGGATCCTCCATAACTTCTGTATGTTTCTAAGTGTTAAATACTCTCAAATTTGCTATCTTTGCATAGAAATAGAAGAAAATGCCCTATTCTGGTGGGAGCCACATTTGCAGCCAGCAGCTAATGTTGTCTCCATCTTTATGAAATTCCACAGTTGCTAGTGATCCACAGTGTTGGCATCTGTTTGTGCTTTCTCCTCTGTTGGATAATTAGGAGCTGGTTAAAAGTGTTTCTTTCTGATGAGGACTTTGCTTTTTAATGTGGATTTGACACCATAAATATTGCTTTTGTGACTAGAACAGTAGGCTGAGGTGTGCTCGTGTGCCTTTTATTACTCTCACTGCAAGTCTTGTTCCATACTGTTAGGTGTGGTTTTGGTCCCTTGCTGTTTGAGGTGTACATCAAATACAAGCAAAGGGGTGATTCTGTCGGATTGCAGGATTCTTCAGATTTCTGGTGCTGTTTCTGACACTGACAATATTCTGCTACGTTAGAGAGATCACCTGGCTTCTCTGTGCATCAGTATCTGCACTGTACAGTAGATAAATAGTATCTTACAGGAACTCACATCATTGTGTGTACCCACAGGAACAAGGAAAAGATCTGTTCATAGTTACAAAGCTTTCTGAATACCAGAAGCATTGTGTTAGTGCTTCATAATATCAAATAACAGTCCTGAGACAGACTTGTGTATTTATTTCTGCCAATATTGTTTCTGTAATCTATAGATTATTCTGTCTAGATCCCCAATATGCATTGAAGTTTAAGATCCTAAAAAATTTTTTTGAAACTTGGGTGATATGCTTAGAAGCCTGGCCATTTTCTGTATTGTATCTCCCTGTGATGTTAAAGAGAGAGGTGTTTTAAAGGATACCGGCAATACTTCATGGATCTCGAGTGGAGGTGATGGAGAGAAAGTACTCCCCCCTTTTTCTCCCACTGCTGTCCTATTCACACCATTTTCCTCATGCGCTCAGTCCCTGCAACAACTGTGTGAGAATGGTCTGTCTTTTCTAAATCTCTTTCCTTAAATCTATATTCTCACTTCCAGCCTTTCTGAATGTTTTTGCATACACGCTGCATGTATGGTAAAAGGTCCTGAATCACTTCACATGTTCCTTGTAGCAGGGGCGCTGGCTTTCTGTCCGCCTCTGTGCAGGAGAATAACAAACAGGTAACACGCAGCTGGCCAGGCCCCACGGCGTGGTTGCCATCTGAGTACTAAGTTCTTTTTCTAGAGGATGTTTTCTCCTGTTGGAAAAAATAACCCTGCTGTGCTTCGTTCTTCACAGATGCTGGTCGTCGTGAATCCTTTAGCTGCTTTTCTTCTCCCCCTTGTTGGCCAAATCCTTTCCATATGTTGTGGCCAATTACAGATGGTCATCCTGGCATTTCCTGATGGCAGGAGTGACTGCACCAACGTGTACCATGTGTGCAGTGTTACTACAGCTCTGCGTGAAATAAAAACCAGGCTGCCCTAGGGCAATCTCATCGTGCAGCAATAGGCTAGGCCAACGCTAAGCTGAAAGTTTGGGCTTAGCCTTGTTTTGATCTGTTTTGTTAGTTTTATTTCCTCCTTACATTCTGTGTCCCATTCATACTAATCACAGTCAGTCCTGATTTTTTCTTTTTATTTCTGCATTTGTCATAAAATAAAGCAAATTATTCCCGTCTTCGGAAACGATCTAGACTAATTAGTCGTCTAACCCAATAATTAGTTTTTTGTTTCCCTGTCTGTTTTCATGCATTATTGTTAGTTTTTTCCCCTCTTTTTTTTTTTTACACCATTACAGATTAAAATGAGCCACATTTGCAGTTGATGGTATCTTTTTTTCGGGGGAAGAATGGAGAATTGCAATAGAAAGCTACTTCAAAAGCAGCAATAAACTCAAGGATAAATTAAGGAAATTGAATGAGCCACATTTGGAAGCAGCGTTGAGGCTAATATTCTGTCGCTTAAGGTTAAATTGCAACAGAGAAAGAGAGAGGGAGACATTCCAGCGAATCCAAAATTGGGGAGGCATTACTGCTCAAGTCAGTGCCAAAATTCTTTGCAGCTTGAAAGGGTTCTGCCTGGCTTGAGAATTTAATTATGCGTGCATCAAGTGGGTAAAGGTGCTAAACTGATTTCATTTCCTCTGCTCCCCCAGGCCTGACAGATGAAGAAATTGACCTGGCTTTCCAGCAGTCCGGCACAAGCACGGATGAGCCACAGTCCCCAGGACCTTCGACACAGCTGGTGCCAACTCAGCCCTCTCACCCTGTGGTGTATAGTAAGTAACACTTTGAAAAACATCTGGTCCTGTGGCTTTCTGTAGTGATTTCTGCAGCAATTTCACAGATTTCTGTGCCGGATCCCAGGTTTCAATTCAACTAGTGCCATACTTTTTGTCAGAATCAGACACCAAATGTTATGTTAAATGCACCTCATCGTTGTTGATACCTGTGACGAGATGGTATTACACAAGGAAAATGAGATACAAATGATCATTGTCTGCAAACAAACATATATGTACTAGCCTATGGCATCTCTTGACCTGAAGGTGTTTAGTCAATATAAATTAGATTCTGACCCACTACAAGGACTTCAAAAAAGCATTTAGTCAGCATAGGACTCAGTCTTCCCATCTAAAACTTAAGGTCATGCTTCCCTTCATCAGTAAGGTTTTCTAATATTTCGCTCATTAATATATGGTAGGGCTGATGGATTCTTGGGTAGAAGGTGCTGTAAAAGTGCAACACTATTACATCTTTAGTTATTGCAACAGTGGCCTCTGTTTAAAAAACTGATGGACATTATCACAAGGTTTTGTATTTTAGCTAGACTTATTTTCTGAACTGGTCAGGCAACTGATCAGCTCACAGAATCACAGAATATCTCAAGTTGGAAGGGACCAGAAAGGATCATGGAGTCTAACTCACTGCTCTTCACAGGACTGCCTAAAACTGAAACATATGACTAAGAGCGCCATCCACCACTTGAAAGAGGTGTATTTTCAGCATGAACAGCCAGCTAGAATATAAGGTCTTCACGACATAGTCTGTGACTTCCTGTGTGTGAGTTTAAGGTCTGACACAATGGACCCCCAGGTTACAAAAAATAATAAACAGTTAATATGGATCCTTAATTTTAACAAGCTTTCTATCTTGAATCTTAAATAATCTGAGCGGTGACAGCAGAAATTCTGTGTAGACTGTGTGGATGTGTTTGTGTGATTTTGTGTACAAAATACACTCTCAAAGAATTTTTAAAGTCCCATCATAATCTGTGTAGACTCAAAATTTACATATATATTTGCATTTTAAAACAAACCTCGCAAAAAAGTATCTAAGCTCCAAACAATAAAAACCAAAGTACACACCATTAAAAATCCATCAAAAGAAGCTGTTCAGCTCCCATGTGTGTCTGGCAGTTGGAAAATCACTTCACTTACCTGCCAAGTATTAAGAATAGGATTTTGATACTGCTCCTAAACAGCTCTAGGTCAGGTATTGACTGATGTCACGGTCCACTTAGGGCTGTGTTTAGTAGTTTATGACATAGTTTTGCTATTGCTAGAGACAATAGTAGACATGCTTTCAGAGTTTTTAAATGCTCTGGTTTCACACAGTTTGGGAAGAAAAACATTTGTGATGGAATTGGGCTCAGAACTGGAATATTTCTGGCTGTTTACTGGATGTGCTGGTGAACTCCAGTCTGAATTCTTCCTCCTGGGCTAATACCCGTCTGCCGTAGTTCACAGAAAATGCCAGAAAAGCAAAATCTGCTCTCTTGTCGCAGAAACAGTGCCAGATCCCTCTTAGTGCTGTCTGTTGCTAATTCAGCTAACTCTTACCACAACCCAAAATTGGAAGAGTTAATCTTCGCTTATTTTATAACGTTCCACTGATATGAGTAGGGCAGAAAAAAAATATGCAATTCCAACTGGAAAACATTACCATCATTGTTAACTCTTGCAGCTTTATCACTCTTTGTTTTTTTTCATTTTACTATTTTGGCTTTCCTCAAAGCACCAGCTCCCAGTCTCTTCTTACTAGGTAAGAATATTAACTAATATTTAAACATCAAAATGTTCTCAGTAACAGCTCCAAAGAGAAGTCTGAAAGTATCATTCTGTAATGCTCAGAAACCAACAGTGAGTAAAAATACCACCAAAGTAAAGCTTTTGTAGGGGTTGTAATTGTAAACTGGTGCTCTAGCCTTGTGATCTGATTGGTGCTGTTTTCATAATTTGAGCCAAAAGCTTTTGCCTGTGAGCCAGACCTTTTTAGCACCCCCCAAAATTGGGGAAATGGTGACATCAGGTTCACATAGGTATTGTTTCTCCCCTCTTTAGCCATTCTTTGTAGACCTTCTATTTAAGCTTAACCTCTAAATGCATGTATAAAAATAATAAATAGCTAAATATACATTATATTCATGTGACCAAAAAGGTGCCTTGTTTGCTGTAGTGTAGGTTATTTCATCAGGTGGATGCTAATCGTGTAATGAATAGTTCTGACTTGGTCCAACTCTGCTCCAGGACAGTTGTTTCTGTGATAGTTTACTAAGTCAATTTGACTTTCACAGATTTGTCAGGGATTGTCATATACAGGGAAGGACAGATACAACTTTTTCTGTCTATCTGCTTATCTTCTTACAGAGTATTCATGACACTAGTGTTGGAATGCTTCAAGGTTTGAAGTTCAAATGTGTATCTAAAGGACTAATGAGATAGGTAAACTGCTTAATCTATAAGTTGACTCGTTGATGGGAACAACTCATATTGGAAGAGTTTACACTGAAAAAGATGATGAGCTATATTTGCCTTCCCCAAAGAAGACATCTGAGTTTCCTGTGAAGCAGTATCTGATCTGCTGGAGTTTAGGTCTTGAAGACTTTGAATCACTTTGTGTCTGATATTTTTGGTTCTTTCTAAGGTTTTTTTGAGTAGTTTTGACACTGTACACTGTACAAAATTAGAGAGAAAGAATTACCCTCCATAAACCCAAAGGAGAAACAGCTGAACGGGATACTGTGCTGAAAAGCAGTGGCTAGTGTCTTAAAAACCCTAATTTCTCTCAGTCCCCCCTCCCCACCTGGTGTTACTGCTTCATGTTTAAAAATTACATTAACTGTGGGTTACAAGTACAGAAGTTCAGGATGGCTTCAGAACCATCTCCAGAGTTTATTCAGCAGGAATGGAGCAAACAGCCAAGTTGGTGATCTTGCCAGCAACTCCAGGGTAAGGTGTCCACTGCTGTGAGTCAGAGCAATAAATCCTATGTGCACCTTTGGATTTTACTTGATTTCCTGCTGTTGTCAACTCAGTCTGCTCTACTTTTTAAAGTTGCAGGAAATAATTCATACTGCTGAAATACTTCCTTTTGAACAAATTGAACTGCTAGTGTAGGTATTACTTAATGCTGTAATGTTTTGTTGGAAATTGCTGTTACCTAGTTAAGTGCTTTCTTATTCTTGAAGAATTAACGAGAAAGAAGCATATTTGTAAGCCTTCAGAGTAGCATAGTTCTTGTATGCCGAACTCCTCCTGGGTTTGGTTTAAGAGAAACAATAAAATTTGGGAGGAAGAGACAAGAATTAAGTGAAGTTTCTAGACACCGTATTTTAGCTCAATACCATCTCTAGTATTTCTTCTCCTGTTCTGGAGGAGTAATTCTTTCCCTCCTGTTTGTACTTTTGCCAAGAGGTGTCAAAACTGCTTAAAAAAAAAGCTTAAAAAAAGCTTGAATTTGATTAATATAGAGAAACAAGACTTTGCCTGACTGATAATAAAACTGATAAATGACATTTGAATTACTTGTAGCAGTAATTTATTACATAAAATATCTTTTATTTGACATGCGATTAGTTGCTGGAAGCATCACTCAATCTGACTAGTTTAAACATGCTCTAAAATGAACCCCCAGTAAAAAACCAGGGCTGTCTGCTGGTGGCGTTATGAAATATACTAATCCAGCAGTGAGGACAAAAATCTGACTTTAAATATTTAAATGATTAATTTGGTTTATATTTTTTTACCTTCCTAACCCCTATAATTACAAGCAAACGCAGGGGAGTTTCTGAGCAAGGTGTGCAAAGCTGTATGCTTATCACCCGGGTAGTGTCTGTGTTCTGCCCCATGGTATTCATGGTCTCCATTTATGGGGTTTTGTGCAGATTTTACACCTGCTTAAAAATCAGCTGTAGTGGCTGTTTTTCTTGCCATTTGGATCTTCTTCTCCCACCCCTGTGTCTTCACTGTGTGGGAGGCTGTAGAATACAGACTGTTTCTCTTACACTTAAAAATGGTAACTAGAATCCAAACTTTTTTTTCCCCCAACTCCTTTCCGTGGGTACATTGTTTGCCCTTGGAAAATCACCTCTTCCAACCTCAGTTTCCACAGTTTTGGATGTGGATACTGGAGAGGCTGACCTTACTTGGATGCACAAGACCTAATTAACTGATGTCAGGAAGGTTAATTCTGAGATGAACAGGGATCTTAAAAGTAGTAGTGTTTACTCTGGAATTGAAATTTACCATTGCTGCTGTGAAAATTAAAAATTACAGAAAACACAGACTTACAGATGGAGAAAATGTCTGTGTCCCTTCCATTTGCCTTTTGAGGGTCTCTGATAACGGTTTGTTACCATTCGTAATGTACCTGGCCTGTCTCTGTCAGGAGGATCTCAGTGCCTAAACTGAAGAATAACTGGGCTATTAAGTGCTTTTTCACTTTCTCTGAATTTTGTTCCAGTTCTAAAAGTGGGGAATTTGAGGATATGCAAAGAAGTCAGTGTGAGCACTGAGGTTACAAACTTCTAACCCTCCCTCCGCTCCCCATTTTAAATTAGAGTATTGCAGAGAAAAAGGAAGATTGAATGTGGATTTTAGGCAGAGCTGTGACATTCTTCATAACATTGTAAAGTTGATGTGGTCAATGCCTTTACTGCGTCCCTCACTCACTTTTCCTCTCCACCCCCTCACTTATTTTTGCCACAAGACAGAATTATTTCACACATCTCTAAAACGAGTAAAATGGCATTTCAGCTTCTTGTCTTTATAGACTCTCTGAACTTTAGGAAAGATCATTCTGGTCCCTTTTCATTAATAATGAAAACCAGAGGGCAATAAAATGTTCTTAGCTCAGGCATTAGAGGAGTGGAAGGAGAGATGAGTGAGGTGAGAGGGCAAAGCGGACAGGGTCCTACAGGTGCCGCTGCTCTGCTCAGAGGTCACTGCAGCTGGGACGTAGTGAGGGACAGTCAGCCAAGGACTGCCTGGACAGGGCACAGCGGGACCCACAGAGCCTCGGAGATTAATTAACCCTTTACAACAGGCAGTCCCTCTTGGAATGAGCTGCATTGCCATAGAAGGATATTTTTAGTTAGAAGTTCAGGGCAGAGGACTGGACAACCAAGAGACTTCAGGTACCAGAAAGGATGGTGGGAGCAGGGTAAGGAGGGGAAGGTAGGATGGGGGACGGGGGTTTGCAGCAGCATTAGCCAGAGATCATTTTAAATCCTGACATGTACACAGCCAGCTACTGCAGCTTAGCTGATGTGTGTTAACTCATTAAGTTAAAAAGTTATGATAATTTGATCATGTGCCTAGGCTCCAAAACTGGAACTGCAGCAACCCAAAGTGCTGCTGGTGACACTGTGTTCACCAGTTCTGACAGAGCCACTTTAATTTGTTCAGATTTCTAGCCAGTGGATAATTTGAGGAGCTGTGCCCTAAAATGTAGCAAGAAGCTACTGAGTGCCAGTATTTGAGAGTCAATGCCTGTCTGCGGAGCCCGAGGGCTGGGATTAGGAGTAGCTCTTGCAGTGAAATGCCTGTAGAAGATTTAGGCAACAGGAAAACCAGCAATAGGTGAGCAAAGCAGAAAGGAGACAAGCTTCCAGCCATTTCAGCCAGTTAAGCCTCCCTTTGAAAGCCTGATTTGAAACTTGGGAGAACAGAATGCATTTCCGAGGCGTTGTTGGTCACATGTAGATTTGGATCTGTCTGTTTGGAGACTACACCGGCCTCCACCTCGTCAATTCTGCCCACATCCTGCCACTGAACTTTAGGAAAGATCACTGTGCATCCTCTTTATTATTAAAGAAAACCGGGGGCAGTACAAGATTCGTTAAGGGAACTGCGAGGGAGGTGAAAGGATAAAGCTGGTGGAAAACTACAGGTGTCTTCCTATTCTGCTTGAAGGAGCAGAGCACACCAGATCTTTGCTTTGCCGGGTGGAGTCTCTAAGCTTCTGTGCAGAGTTGTGCGTTAAATACCTCAAGCTTTTATCTACTTCTTTACCTCTCTCTGTAGGTATTTAATTGCATATTTTCTTTCTGCTGTTTATGTGTGCTTTGGCCCCTATTTGTAATTAAGGCTTGAAAGATGCTGGATTCTCCCTTATTGAACCGGTCCATAGTTGCTGACACAGTGTTCACAAACCCATTTATTGCCCTGATTGCTCTTCTTTCTCAAAACACTTCCTTTCTTCCTGCACCATTCTGGATCTCTCACTCTGTCCCCACTTTCAAAAATTATGGTAGTAAAGACTGATTGGTATTCAAGCAATGAGTTAACCTGAGCTAGCGCTAACACCACAGACAGTTAGCTGGGGAAAGAGCAGTGGCTCCTCCAAGAAAAGAGTAGGGCAAACCAGCTTGATGGAACTTTTTAAATTGCTGCTGTGATTTGTCTCCCTGTGACACCTTGTGCAAGGCCAGTGTTGATGCTGGAGGTCTGGAGAGATGTTTCGATGTCCTCGGGCCAGAAGCCTGCCCACTGCACCTGAGGGACTGCCAGCATCTCAATGCCCCTGCTCAGCACATCCGTACCTGCTAAGAAACAGCGGAACTGGCATTATTCATTGCTCTTTTCTCTGATAAAATAGGTGTAAGAAAATGTTGTCACCTGTAGTTCTGACTCTGATTATTTCTTGATTTTGGCCTTTAGGTCCACCTGGCTCCAGATGGCGAGATTATGGGGCTTTGGCTATCATAATGGCAGGAATTGCCTTTGGATTCCACCAGCTCTACAAGGTACTGTCTCCCTCACTACTCTTACACTGCACTCTGTTATGCTGCCTGTGTCCAAATGATCGTGTTGGTTCCAAGTTGAAGCATCTCTTCCTACTGGCACTGCTGTTGGTATATTTTTGAACAATGTAGACACTTAACAGGAAAATGCCGAGTCAAAAAGTGGCAAACAAACAAAAGTAGTTTTTAGCAGTGGATCCCAAACTGCTAGAAGTTTCACTGTGTGAAAATTTAAAAAAGCCAGGATAAAAAAAGGCAGAATGAGGTAGATTTCATGGCTCTGTGCGGTGTCACTGAACTGCCTCCCATCCTGTACTGGCTTGGTTCTTGCTGCCTTTAGCCCTGGTTCCTTAGTTCTCTGTGCTCCAGATCTCTGCTTTTCCCTCCGTGACTTGTAACCCTTCCCCTGCCAAGGTTGAAAAGATTTGATGATTTGCTAGCTTGTGCTTCCTCTGGCCTTTCCTGGGCCTTTCCCCTCCTCTTCCCACTTCTGCATGTCCTGCCTTGTGGATGGAGCTCAGATCCTGGCACACATCAGTGTGTTCCCGTTGGGGAGCGTAAGATCTGAAACTGTACTCTATATGTGACGGATGTTTCTCTGGACTGAGAGCTGTCCCAGGAAACCTTCAATGGAGTTAGGAACTGTTTTTAGCACCCTCAAAAATGTAAGCACAGAAATCATACCTTCTCTTCTGCAGTTTCTTTTAACACCTACTGTTGAGGGAATTTCTTTTCTCAGCCAGGTGTGTGGATGAATGATCACTGGCTTTGTGATAAAGACTGAGGTTTGGGTCACGGGCTTTGAGGATGTTTCAGGCAGATTAGAAAGACCGCTTTGCATATCCCTATTTCCTAAAAAAAAGTTTCTGTACTTCATGCAGAAATACCTGCTTCCTCTCATCATGGGAGGCAAAGAAGACAGGAAACAACTTCAGAGGATTGAGTCAAACATTTCTGAGATGAGTGGCAGTGTGACACAGACAGGTAAAGATTAATGACTCCATCAATTCACCCCTCAAAGCCTTTCTCCCTGTATCCTCCGTTCTGCCAAGACCCCCACCCTTTTCTTTCCCTCCATCTCCACTTTATGTGGTGACTTCATTTATCTGCTCTGAGAATCTGTTCACATTTGCAAATGAAGCCGCCGTCATTTCGGTTTAATTTGAAATTGCTTGTTTACTGTCGGCGCGGCCTCAATTAATTATGTTTTTACGGAAAGGCTCCCAACCTCAGAATATTAATAAGGGGAATAAAATGACAGCCTTTCGGAGGGCTGTAAAGTTCATTTTTAATTTCTGCTTCTCTCATGTTTTCAGGGGCTTTTTTTTGGTGTTTTCCCCCTACCTTCCATCTGAAAATTCGAGGAAGGGTCAGGAGAGTCTGTAATTACTGTGCCTCCCTGACCTTAGCCACCTTCTCTGTTATTGACTCTATAGGGTGTCTGTTCATTACCCAATGCCCTAATGATGGTCTGGATTAGCTGTTACCTATCACACCAATAGAGTTTTAAATTTTATTTTATTTTAGCAGCTTGTTTACTGCCTGGAAGCTTTGGATAAAGTACCAAAGTAGAAAAAGTTTTCCTACAGCTGGAGTTGGAGTCCAGCAGAAGTTCTTTGGTGTTTGGTGGGGTGTAGGAGGGGAATACAGGGTGTTCTCTTGAAATAAAAGGGGAAAAGTGTGAAGTATATTCAGCTGGTGGGGTGGAAAAAAGTATGATTTTCAACAGTAAGTTTGTTAAAGATGTTGGGGTTGAAGGAGCTGGTGGGTTTAGAGTGGGAGGATGCTAATTACACTTTTTAGTGGAGGGTGAGAAGAAAAGAGTCTTTCATTTCTCCTGGTACCCTAAGGTCAATCCTGAGACCAGCCTCCTCCCGGATTGGAGCTAGCCCCCGTGTTTGCCTGCATGAGGCCCAGGGTAGATAAATGATACAAACATTGTATAAGTTCAGGGAGATGTACAAATCATAAACCAATATAATTAGAAGGGAGAGGTTTTGGACGGATATACTGTGGGGTATAGACATCTATACAATGGAAAGATAAACTAGAAATACTGGAGGTTAGATGCGGTGCAGGTAGATTACCCGTAGTGCAGATAAATCATATGGATTAAAGTGAGCAGGCGGGTGTAGATAAATTAAATATAGTAGGAATAGAGGCATCTTTGTAGCTAGACAGCAGGAAGGACATGTGTGAGTGTGTATATGTGCATGTATCTCAGTTTAACACTCTCCTGCTTTTTCCCTCACAGTGACTCAGTTACAGACAACTTTAGCAGCCATCCAGGAACTGCTAGTCCAGCAACAACAGAAAATCCAGGAGCTCACCCAAGAACTAGCTGCTTCTAAGGTATCCATTTCCAACTCTTCACCATTAGATTACCGTCTTCTTTGGAATATGCACAGCTTCTTTTGTGGGCACATGGAAAGCTTCTGTCATATCGCCAGCCAGTTTCTCTGCATCTGACTTCTCCATAGGCAGTCTGTTTAAAGCACTGGATATCAGCTGAGTGCTCAGTAAAATATATCTAACTTCTGAGAGGGCTTTGCTATAGAGCTTTGCATGCAGGCTGTGTTTCTGAGGCCTCAGACCTGTGCTCAGATTATATCTTCTGCATCGCATTTGAGATGAAATAATTGTGCTGTTAGTCCACTGACCAAAAGAGGTAAAGGCCAGTTGTGCAGAGGTTTTGTTTGTGTGTACTGTGTCATTTTACATGTTTGCATTTCTCCTGTACCCTTATACATTGTCAAAACAATGACTTTATCTGGTTCAGCCGGGCACACACTTGGAGCACTGTATGTAAGTCACTTGTTCAGCTTCAGGCCAGGTACTGGCCAGACATTCTTACATTTGGTTTCTTGTTTCAGTGATTTTGGTCATCTCAGTGTAACAGGTGGCCCCATCACAACCACATCAGTCACAAACAGTGGCCCATTCCCCTTGACTCCTGACTTGACCTTGGCAATAAAGCCATCAGTTCTGACTAGTTTGTGTTGTTACATGTGTAACTACAAGTAACCACTTTTAACCAAAATTGATTTTCTTTCTCGCAATGAGAATTATTCTTTTCATCTCCAAAGTACTTTGCAACAATCAGCCTCAGCATTCTGTCAGGCAGTACGTGTTGGTTACATGGGAGATGGGATGGATTTGAACCAGTCACACAGAGATGAAGTCGTCCTGTCGCTCACAGACTTATTCAGGGCTCAGTCATCTTGCAGTATTCTTTGTACAGGGAGAGATTTTTCTTTTTACTGTGAAATCCCTTAGACAATGCTTACAGTCTCTTACCTATAGCATGACAGTTGTCTTCTCCCCTTGCCTAGGCTTTGGTCGCATACAAAACCTTTGATGATGTGTAAGTGGTGGGCCACAGCTGACTGTGGTGTGCACACTGTACAGTAGGAATCCCTCAGTGGCACAGCTGTAAACCCAACCATGAAAGCCAGTTTATGGTCACAACACTCTACTTCAATTTTCCTTGGGAACTGTGGCCTGGCAGTGGCCTGGAGCCAGTCCGGAAATTGGAAAACTGTTTTCAGGTCTTAAGTGTTAAGATTAAGACCACATGTTGAGCTTTAAGAAGGAAAAAGGGCATAAGCGTCTTGGTGGTTTAGAGAGTCTTGAAGAAGTTTTTCCTCCCCCCTCTCTACCCCCTGCACTGAAATGGTAGCACACATTGTTATGATATCTAAACCTCATGTGTACAAAGAAAAACTTGGGCAACCCCACAAACCAAAGAATAAAAGCTGTGTTTTCTCAGCTGTAATGTAAGTTTTTATATCTGCTTTTCAAACTCCTACTGGCATGCTGTAAAAAATTAAAAAGAGGGACTTTAAGTAATTAAAAAACGTACATAAAAATTCAAGGCTTGAATTTTCTACAACTGTTTTTTAAAGAGACTGGCTAAAAAGCCCCAGATGTTAGATTTTATTTCTAAATCCTAAGCATCTGGCACCATATGTGTTTTGGAAATTTGAGTCCTTTGCAGGCCAGTGAGTGGAAATCACTCCCTTGTTAATGTGCTGCTGTAGCTTTCAAGGTCTTGGAAAGCCAGAACAGTGGCTCCTGGATTCTTGCTGTCTGAGGGCTGGGAGTGTGAATCCCAAGGGAACGCATCTGTGTATATCACAGCTACTCCAGGCTGAGCCTCTCCCCGCTCACTGGGTTCACAGCCCAGAAGTCACTGTGAGGAGTGCTGGCTGTGAAGGTGTTCAGAGTTACTCAGCACTAGCCAAAGTCTGTTTAAAGAGTTAAGTAGGAACAACCAGTTCTGGCTACATCTTGTAGGAACTGCTGAGGAGGAGTTTTGTGTTATTCCAGTCCCGGCTTCCTTTGTCAGGGGATTTATTAGGAGTGTCTCTGGAGTGATGCTCACAAATGGCTTTGAGCAGAAATTACTATGGGAAGTGTTCTTTGGTCCCACAGTCAGCCCATCCCTCCAGGAGTTGCGAGAGTGATAGGATGGGGTAACCACAGGTCATGACCTGTCTTTCAGAATGTTCCTCCCATTTCTCAAGTTCTCAAAAGAGTTAAAAGAAAGATAGCAAAAGTATTGTCTGCAGCATGTTCTCCTCAGTTGTCACCTTACTCTAATTTCTGCCTGATATCCCGTAGCAATTCTGATGCAGTGCTGACAGCAGCTGGACCAGGCTGCAGTGAGTTACTTACCATCTTTCCCACCAAATTGCATTCATTGCCTTGAAGAATCCAAGAAGCAGTGCCTAGTCCAGCTGCTTTCTGGAGATACAATCTGGTAACTCAAGCATAGCTCTAATTCTTCAGATCTATAGAGAAAATTTTTCAACTTTCAAGCATTGATTTATCAGCCCACCTCTAAACACCACAGAGTGCAGATAATCGATTCTTTATTTCATGATTTAGGAGGAATGAACAAATGGGTTTAAAATAGTTGTTAATATATAATATTTGGATCTGTTGACTTAGCTAACTGCAGTCACAGGGAAGAATAAAGGACCTGATTCAGTACACCTCCCACTGGCTTTCAGGATCCTGGTTCTAGTTCATCTTCTCTAGAAATTATTTATTAGGTCAGTGCCAAATGATTTAGTTTACCTCTTTGTGTATTGTTCTCTGATATGTTGATGGAAAACATCCTATGCAGACCTTGCTTGGTCTAAACTCTCACAAGTGCTGGCCTCCTGATTGAAAAGGAAAGGTCTCCTTGAGATGTGTCAGCAATGGTTGTGCATGGCTGTTGGAGACAAGATTAATTAGTCCCCCAAATAGGAAGCAAATATTTGAATAGTCGTAGCATCTTGAGACAATTATTATTTCTGATCATCATGGCACCCATTCAGGTCCTTCTTTACTGTGGAAGTTGTTTTGCTCAGATCTGAGAGATTTTAAATGATAGAGCTTATGTATGTTATCCCCAGGCTCGAGATTCCCAGATGGGAGAGAGAGCGGGTAACATAGGAAAAGGTGACATTTGTGAACTATCTCCCAGTTCATACTTTGATCTTTATGTCTTTTTTTTCATGTTTTTTCATGTTTTCATGTTTTTTTCATGGTTTTTTTTTCATGTTTCTAGGCCACAACTTCCACCAACTGGATTCTGGAGTCACAGAATATTAATGAATTGAAATCTGAGATCTACTCGTTAAAAGGACTTCTCCTGAACCGGTATGGATGGAATATGTGAGCAGATTATTTTGTGGGGAAAGGGTTGCTTTGTGGGATTCTCTCAGTTGTGGAGAGGAAAGGCATTTCCAACAGGAACTAGCTCTATATCCTGCTATTGCTATTTGAATAATAGCACTTTGCACTCCACTATCACTTTCTATTTGCAGGTCTCAAAATGCTTTTCAAATTTGCCTTAAATCAGAGAATGCTTTGGGTAATAAGATTTTTTCCTTTTTTGTTTATGATAGAGGAATTCTCTGCCATTCACCACAGTCAGGATGTCTCTCACCTAGTCTGAGGTATTAACTGCACCTGCAGCTGCATTCTGTTACAGAGAGAGTCAGTTCTGGATACAGTTCAGTTCACCTGTTCATGGGTAGGGCATAACCAGCATGAAAAGAATCGCACTTTAGCAGAGCCTGTTTCTGCTGATCACCTGAGGGGCATGAGAACTCCCTGCCCCACGGCATCCTGTTCAGTGCTTGATCTCATACCTCTTCATACTCCTACTTTTCACATACACAGGCAAGGATGCACGGGGAGTACTAGATCAGACATGGTTTTTGCTTTGCCCTCCATGATGGATGACTTTCTGGGGGCACCAGTGCACCCCACTGCACTTACATTTGTTGTGTTTGGTGCTTGGATTCTCCTATTAGGGCTGGCCATTAGCCTGCCACTCTCAGATCTTAAAGCCCACCTGGAAAGGACTGGAGGACAGAGCAGCCAGCTTTCTCAGCTGACTCCATTCAAGTCGGAGAAGCTGAACCAGTTTGCAGCAGCCAGGACCTGGCCCGAACACGTAAAGTGCATGCTGGGGCTAGGAGATAGGCTCTGGATTGTAATGAGCCAGACTGCAATCGCTGTGTATCACAGTGGAGGCAAGAGCCAGGGGGTGAAATTCCTTGGCTCAGGCACGAGGACCTGGTGTGCCTGACTTCCTGCTCCAGTGGGAATTTTCTTGACCAATTAATTAGTGATTGTTTTATAAAGGGACACCCATGTCTTTCCACAGGCAGCGTTCCTGAGTGCTAGCTTACTCTGTGAAATTGGCCAAACCAGATCATTTCAGTACCTCATTGCCCAGCCATGGTATTTTCCTTGTGTGCAGGCTGGATTACTGGGTGCTTGTAAAGCACTGTGGGATTCTGGCCGAAGCAGTGAAGTGGCCTTGGTTTCTTTTCATTTATGACAAAGGAGACTTGCAGTTTCAGTCCTGCTTTACATGACTTCTCCAGTGCAAATGCCATTCTCTCTAGTGATAACCCCGCAGTGTTTTTAATAAAAGCCGCTTTCTCTCCTTTTCTTCCCCTCTTTCCCTCCCCCAAGGAGGCAGTTCCCTCCCTCCCCTTCAGCTCCTAAGATCCCGTCATGGCAGATCCCAGTGAAGCCAAGCTCACCCTCCAACCCTGTTGTTGCCAACCATAATAGCAGCAGTGACATCTCACCTGTCAGCAACGAGTCCACCACCTCATCGCCGGTGAAGGAGAACCACAGCCCCGAGGGTTCGAAGGTCAGCTGCCATCTGCTGAGCACGGAGGAGGGCAACAAGGCAGTGATTGACGTCAAGAGCCAAGTGCGGATGGAGGTGCAGGGTGAGGAGGAGAAAAGGGAAACCAAAAGGAATGAAGAGGAGGAAGAGGATGATGAGGATGATGATGTTAGCCATGTGGATGAGGAGGAATGTCTGGGTGTCCAGACTGAGGACCGGCGAGGAGGGGATGGCCAGATTAATGAGCAAGTGGAGAAACTACGAAGACCGGAGGGGGCCAGCAACGAGAATGAGATTGACTAAGACACCTTGGCTTCTGCTGCTGCTGCTGTACATCTTCCCTAGCCTCCTGCACTGTCCCCGGTGCCTCTCCCATTTTGTGGAGAGGAGTGCCACCATCCCCTCCAGTGATTCTCCCGTGACTGACCTTGAGCAGGGTCATGATTGCCCAGTGAAGAAGGTGGGCCCTGTTTCACCACAGGGCTGTGCAGTGTTGCAGTGGCTTCTTGTCCCCTCCCAGACCCACCTTCTCCCCATGAGCTGGGGTCACTGCCTAGGCTGGAAGACCGATGGCCTTACCATGCACCACAGCTACAGAATAAGTCCTCTTACGAAAACACCATCTTTCCTGAAACAGTCAGCCTCTGTGCTGCATCCTAGAGCCCTTCTGTCCAGTTTCAAAACCCAATCTGTCCTGAGCGTTTTGATTTCACAGCCTTTAATCCCCAGCCCAAACCTGTTCTCTGTTTCCCCAAATTACCCTCTGTTTTATTTCTTAAACTACTTGATATTCTGTTGCCAAACAAAGAACGTTTTAACCCTGAACTCCTCACCAGATCTCAGTCTTGGCTCTTCCAAGCCTTATATCAAGCCTCAAATTCCTGAAACTACCTAGCATCTAAAAACACTAAATTTCTGTGGGGTCCAAAGAACATTATTTCCACCCCACATGCTTACACTTATCAAGTGGCCTCTTGCTAGGGACCAAGTCTAGGTTTCATGGCCACAGTAAAATCCATGAGAACAGGTGGCTTTGTACTGATTGCTCCCCAGTAAAAGAAGGCTTTAAAAGAACTTGACCTCACTCATCCCAGTTATTAGCCTTCCTCCTCCAAAGACAAGCAGCTCACATCAGTTTTTGACATCTTACATTTTATTTATAGCTGCCCTGAAAGAATGAATGAGGTGATACCACATGCTGATACAGTTGTTTAATTCTGAATCTTTGCAATGGTTCTTAGCCTGTTTGTCTCCTTAAATGATGAGCTGAGAGCTGTACCTGCCCAGCGACAGGCACCGGCTTCAGCAAAGCAGTCTTTACAGAAGAGAGAACGGTTCCAGCTCTGAGGTACACCACTGGCCCTTCTTGCCCAGTCCAGCCTTTTTTTCTTTGCCCCACTTGGGCTATACACAAATGAAACCAGTGAATTTTGAAGCCTCTCATTTGCAGCATTGTGTTCTCAGCTGGTAAAATGGTGGTGTCCGATTATATTAGTCACTGCATCAGAGCCTCTTAGCAGAGCAATTCTTGTAACAACCGAGTCTCACTGTCCTCACCAAGCAAGTGTGCTCATCTGTGTGATCATGTATAGATTTCAAATATAAAATATGATTGTATATAATTGTAATAAATATGAGTTACCACTATTTAACACCAGGCTCTTACTGGATCACTTTGGCTCTTATTCTGGGGAGAAATATGCTTGCAGGGTGGTAAAGGGAGGGAAGAGGGACTATCACAGAAATTTCAGTCTTTATAAAATGTTTTCCGAAGGATATTTATAGTTGATTTTCTGACTGCTACAATCCTAGGTTTTCTCAGCAGGAGGCAGTGTAGAGAATGGTGTATGTGCAATATAAGGTACAATATAAATCGCTCCAACAGCCCGTAATGCTGGGTTGCCTCCGATGTTGCAGAGGGGAGATGGCTGTATCACCCGGTGAGTAAAATGCAGCAATTCCGGTTCCTCTTCTCCCAGCAGGAGGCTCTGCAGGGTGCAGAATGCAACATCCCGTTCCTTGCCAGCCCTGGCAGCAGGAGGTGCTGAAGGGAGCGTGTGAGATACCCCACGGCCCCTTAGGCTTATCTGCCAGCAGGGAATGCTGTGTGTATCCCATGACTGCTCTAAGCCTGCCATGTCAGTACAGGAGCCATTGGAAGACATGGCGTACAGCAAGTAATTCGGAGCTACTGCAGTCCCATCTGTTTTCAAAAGAAGTATTTGGCTCCCTCCTTAAAAATGAGGGATTTACTTGATTCCTGAGTATTTGGGTGTCTGGTACACAGTGACATTTTCCTGCTCAGGGGGAGCGAAAGGGACCTTCATATTACTGTATTTAGACCTGCTGCTGAATGTGATGATTTCTCATTCCTTAAATGGACGAATATCTTCCCCAGGAGTGAGTGAGTGTGTGTGTGTCCCTCTCTCTCCCTCTCATTCTCTCTCTCCACTGTTTAACGTTCACAAAGAACGTCACGTTTAGCTAAAACAGGGCAAATTTGAAAGTGTTTAAAAGGAAAGGCTTTTCTTAAGAGATGGCACTTTTCATTCTGCCAAGCCAAGAATCCTTGTGAAAAGAAAACACGACTGAACACAGGGATATGATGAAAAAGTATTGTCCTGCCTGTGTACATTTTATATACATAGAAGGTTTTGAAAATAGAAAGTGCCTGGACAACAGCAGTTGGTGAAATGTGGAAAATATGTTGCTGAGGTATGTGCCTTGCAGAGTGACTTACGAGGTTTACAGTACAAGCATCCCTGCGGGTTCATTTTTCCCCCCTTTTCCTCCATGTTGCCAGTGTTCAATTCATTTACCTCAAGATTTCTGGTGCAGAGTAAAAGGCAGTTTTCTTCCACTGCCCTTTTCCCTCCCTTAGTGTTTGCTTCTTACAACCTTTACCAATTCAATAGGTCACAGTTTTTCCTTTCCCTAACCTGACGAATCCCAGAAAACTCCATCATAGCCGTTGTTGCTCAAAAAATCCAGCTCTGGGCCTCTGGCTGCTGATGGGGTGTTTGTGTGCTTTGCTGAAGAGATCCAACCTACCAGCAGCGAATTTGGAAGAAGCCAGATCTCACCGGCAGGTATTGTTGTGAATCACAAGTTTTATTCCTCTGTCTCGTGTTCTTTGTCTTTCTAGCGTAGCAACAGTTGGAGGGTGAATATTTTGGTCCTTATGAACCGTGTAGCCTAACTGCTAACTTGTAATTTTTTTTTTTTTCTAGAAACAAACTTAGATCAGCTGTCCTATGAAAAGTTTAGCCCACTGGCCAGTAGCCACTGAGAATGGCATCATATTAGCTGAAGGATGACCAGGTAGTGAACCTTCTTTCTGCAGAACAAGAAAGAGCAGCAACAGTTACTCAGTGTCTGGCTTATTCAAGTGCTCTGTTTTACTGTGTGATCAACAAGAATAACAACACCCTGGTTAGTGAGTTCAGTGGGTTCATAACACGATTTCTATGGGTCCTTGATCGTATACAGAAAGCCAGGTGAAGGGAACTTCCTCTGAACACTTGAGCACATTTCAGTGAAACCCTGTGAGCCTGTGCTCTCCTAGAGGAAACGATAGCAGGCTGGTGCTTTCCACTCTTTTGAGGATATAAAAGCTCCCTTTTCAATAGCTGCAAGAGAAATGTGGGGAACCCAAAAATGTGACAAAGTAAGAAAGGATTGAGAGAAATGTCCTCTGATCATCTTTGTCCATCTTTGTCCAACCTTCCTCACGCCCAGATGGGACAAGTAAGTCCTGTGTGCATCAGAAGCAGAAGCAGGAGGAATTTTTATTGTCTTTTGCATGTTGGGGGTGTAACCTAAGAGTGTTTGGGATCAGAAGGAAGAAGATGGACTGTAGAATCCCCTGTGATCTTGCTGCTTTGCTGCATGACACTTTGCAGAGTATTTTACGTATAAGTGTGCCTCAGTTTCCACAAGTGATGGTAAAAAAATGCTGTGTGGTAAATACAAAGATGTGACAAAGACAAGGTGCAAAGAAAGCCAGCTTTGGGAACTAAACTTCATCCTAGGTCCTGCAGCTCACCAAAAAACCCCAGCCCCCGTTAGTGGCTGTGCCCTGGAGCAGAGCCCCAGCCCCCCCGGCTGGCTGTGAGAGCAGCACCCAGCTGTAGCCACTGTCCCCTGATGGCGGGACTGCACAGCTGTGGGTGACCTGGCCGGTCAGTTAGCCAGCTTGCTCTGGCTGGGAGGCAGACATTTTAGACCTGCTCTGTGCTTATTGCAACTCCAGTTCTCCTGGCAAGTAAGTGCTTTTTAATAACTGTATTTTCTCTTGCTTTTGTCTTCAATAGAGTGGGGGAACTGGTTGCATTTCCAGTGGCTACCTCCTCTTGGTCTGGGGTTTTTTGGATGTGTTGCCAGAAGGTCAATCTGCGGGTGGGGGGATGCATGGTGTACGCTGGGCAGGGGGGGCTGTGGAAAGCCCAGTCTGTGCCTACTTGGCTGCTCTCGTTTGTAGTGTGTGCTACAGCAATGGAGGCTGCCTTTGCCTTTCCTTTGGTGGGGAGTGTGATGCTGGGGGAAAACAAAGGCCAGACGGCAGCTCCAGAGTGGCTTTTTGCTGCAAGCCTGTTGTGTTGGTCTCTGTGCTTGACTAGACCCTCTGCCCCCAGCAGGTTGGGGAGCATGTGTTTCTGAAGGACTTTGTCAACAGGAAGCTTTGGAAGGTCCCTTCTGTGTGGTGGTGTTTTATGTTAAGCACAAATTTTGTGTGGTGGTGATCCTGCACCCCAAAAACTGGTGTTAAGCTTGAGCTGAGAGTCTTCCAGCCTGGACTTGGCCTCATTGCGTTGGGTGGTATGCCAGGGAAAAGCAGGAGAGGGGCTTGGCCTCCAGGGATTGCAAACATGAATAAAGGGATGCTGGGAGGTGAAACATGGGAAATGATTTACCTAAGGGCACAGGAGAGAGCCTCCAGCTTTCTTCATTCTCCCTTTTACTGTCTTATCCCCAGACCATGCTCGGGACTCAGCCTCTGTAGGCACCTTTAGAGCTGTGCCCAGCTGTTATGCTGACGAAAGGCTGGCTCTTGCCAATATGTACACTCTCAAACAATGAAATAAAATAATGGAAATGTAGCTAAGGCGAATTTTGGGATATGAGGGAAGAGGGAGAGCAGCGCCCAACTCCTACTTGCAGTGCAGTAGAGGCTCTGAACTGCGCACTTGTAGATCGAGGGGCTGGCATGGTCTCTCCCAGCTCAGGGAAAAAAACAATCCCATCCCCAAAAGAGAGCAAGTACTAACCTAATAAAGGCACCAGCTGGACGAAGGGAAAACCAGCTCTTTGGAAAAAAAAAAAAAAACAACCCTCCTTTCATTAGAAAAATAATATATTTCATCCAAATAAGGTAAAAATATTTGAAATGGGGCAGAAGTGAGCACTAGGCAGCATCTGTCAGGGCCTTTCTGAAAAGGGGAAGATTATTAAACTCAATTACAATTTATTTTTGTAAAGTGTCTTTCAGAGTAAAAATCTCCCCAAATGCTTTGCAAGGACTGCTCAGGGGTTACTTACAACATGGAGCATCTTAGAAGAACACCCCTGTTTTCCCACCAAGCCCTTCTTTTCTGCATCTGCTGAAGGATTTAACCCTTCAGGATTTTTTTTCTATATTTGTGCAAATAATGAGAGATGTTTTATGGTGCTGGCTGCAAGAACATGCCTGAAGAGGAGTGTGGGGGGATTTGACGTATTTTTTTCTGTTTTAGGTAAAATACTTGCTTTTCTTTAGGACTGTGTCTCCTGAGTGAGAAGGTGATTGGCTGGATAGGGCCGATTTAGGTGATCGAGAAGTACAACTGGCTTATTTGTTGCCTGTTTTTCTTTTTGTATCTGTCACTTTGCCAGCCTGCTTGTCTGTCTCTCAGTCACTTTGTCTGCTTGGCATTTCTGGTTTGTACAGCATCCCCGTGGCTGGTTTTTCAGTCATGCCTGCCTGTCTCCTAGTGCTCTTCCCTTTTTCTTTCTAACACTTCAGAAACAGACTGCTTCCAACTTTATCCCTCTGCTTCTCTAAGCTAGTACTGAGGTTTTATCTGTGTGGAGCTAGAGTAGCACCTCTTTAATTTATTTAACTGATTTAATTAAACCAGAGCAAATTCTTGGGTGGACATGCTTCCATCCCCTTGCTTTACTTTTGCGGTTCCCACTCATGTGCGTGCACAAGAGACTGTGTGCTGCGCTGCTGGATGAACTGCTCTTTGCTTCCTGCCCTCTCGCAGTATCACGGTGGATCTCCTCTCTGCATGCCCGTTTGCCTGCTCGCTGGTATATTTCTGTGTCTGTGCGTTGCTGTACGGTGATGACGCCTCGACGGCAGCAGCCCGCAGGTTTTGGGTGTGCGATGCAGGCTGGGGGTCCCTCCTGCTGCACAGCCTCCTTTGCTCCCCAGAATGCGCGAGGTGCAGCCTCGTGGTTTGGCTGAAACGGGAGCATCACACGACTGCAGCTGTTTCTTGCCTCCTCTTTTTCCCATCTCTGAAACCCGCGGGCAGATTCTGCGAATTTGTGCAAAGCAGAGAAGCGCAGTGAATGCCCTGGCAGCGCCTGTCCCCTCCACGGCTCTGCAGAGGGGACCTGGAGGGGCTGCAGCCGTGTCGGCTGCGCCCGTGGCTGTTACTGGCCTCGGTGCGGGGCACAGGCAGGTAGAGATGGTGCCCGGAGCTGGTTCCCTTCCGTCCTGTGGGTGCAACTGGCTCTCGCCAAGACGTCGCAGGGTTAGCGCCTGGTGGCTGAACGCACGAGCTCGCTCTGGCCACAGAGCAAATGGCTTTGGTTTATCCTCTGAAGTGTTTCAGGCTGTAGAGCTCTGGCGTTTAGGCAGAGCTTGGCTGTGGCCTGGGATGACAGGAGGGTCCCAGGGACTGCTGGTGACAGCGAGGGCTCGGAGCTGATGCTGCTGGAAGCTGGCTTCAGGCAGGGAGCACCAGGCAGTGCCCTGCCCTGTGGGAAGGGAAGGGGGCAGGGAAAGGCTCGCCTGCTGTCAGATAAATCTTTGTCTGTTTACTTAAATCCTCAGTGTTTCTTCATTTGTTTGTTTAAGAGTTTCCCTGCCAAAAAAGAGCAAAAGGAAGGAGGGAAGCTGCCTCTGTTGGCCACCCCTCCTCAGCCAGGATGAGTCTGGGGCACGGCAGGGGCAGGAGCACCCTGTGTCCCCGGGGTGGGAGGCAGGGACCTGCCTCCGGAGGGGCCCTGTGCCCATCTTCTGAGCAAATGTGTGGCCCTTGCAGGGGAAGGTGGGTCTTAGGGACTCCACTGAGCCCGTGTCTTGCCCCAGGGCTGCATGAAGAACTTGTCATCCCTTCCAACACACAAATGCTGTCCGGTGCCTGTCTCCCCTCTCTGCCCTCGCCCCTTTGGTAGAGATTGCTGCCTCCAGAGTTCAGTCTGTTCATCTCAGCAGACAGACACCCGACAGCAGGAGCATCCCGTGTGAACGCTGGATTTCCATGTAATAGTGTCTGCAGCGGAGGGACTCCTGCTTCCCCTGTCCCCACACAAGCACCAGGCAATCCTGTGTTCTGCTGTTGTATGCATGTGCAAGTCTTGTGTACAGGAGATGTTAATGCATATTCCCACTCTTTCCGAGTTTGCTCATGTTAAGCTAAGTTCTGCCTTGATTTCTAGAGGAAGACAGAAGTTAATTATTTATTCATTTGTGTGTGTGCATGTATGTGAAACTCCAGAAACATTCCCCACAATCTACGTGCTTTTTTTTTGTTGTTTGGAATAGGTACAAGCTGCTGGTTGACTTTCAGAGAAGTCTTTAAAGTTCATGTTCCCCTTGAAGATGATGTGAGATTTTATTGTCATGTTTGAAAGCTTCGGTCTTCTATGCAGATTGCATGCAGATGGTGGGGGAGGGGGAAGATACGTGGATATAGCTCCTCTCCTTCCCTTTCCCCAAGAGCTGCTGCTTTAAAAGGCCTTCCCATGGTCTTTAAAAAGGCACCTGTAGGTTTGTGAACGTAATTTTGTGCTTGTGTGCAACAGCCCAGAAGTGCAAATGCAAAACTCAGCTGTGAGACAAGCAGCTGATGCAGTCTGTGTGTACCCACCCGATTGTGGGCTCAGGACCTTGCAAAGGGCTTGTGCAGAACTGTGAAGGAAATTTTAGAGGTCAAGTGAAGGTCTTAGCTTTAAACATTTGGTCCACACACTCTTGTTCACTTCTGTGTCATAATACTTCTCTCTTGCTTTGTGTTTTTATACCCAAGTCCCAGTGAAAATACTTTTTTCCAGGAGGTCTCAAGGCATTTATTATCTCTCAGCTAGCTGTTACCTGTTAATGGCTGGTTTCTGTCAGCTCCCATACCTGAGCAACACGGACAGTACCAAAAGCTGGCTCTGTTATTTTTGTCTCCATTGTGTGAATGTTTTTTCCCTTTTTGTGTCTGTGTTTTGTCAAAATTTCTACTTCTCGCCTCTTGTCCTGTTACGGGGAGAAAGATGTGTTATCTAATTCTTGCCAGTCTTCTAAGAGAGCTTGGTGTCCCCAGTCCTGCCCCCAGTCCGAGGCACACCCTGTTTTCACAACAGGAGGGGTCTGTAGAGCTGCAGCAGCACCTGTGGAGTTCCCCTTTCCTGCCCTATGGATTCCTCTGAAACTGGGGGACACTCGTACCCGGGGACCTGACCGCTGCTCCTCCATGCTAAATTCCTGCTCAGTTCCAATTTGGCTTCTCTATCTAGAGGTATGAAGATGGGCTTATTTAACAGACCTATTTCCCTAGCAAGTCTCCAGGTCTTTCTTAATGTCACTGTGCCTTGGGAAGCCAGTGCTGAGCACCGTCCTTGCACTGTGCATTGTGCCCAGTATGTGTAACGTGTTCCTCTGTACCAGAAAGCATCAGAATTCTGAATTTCCTTCTGTCTGGGTGTAGGAGAGTAAATATCCTCCCAGAGTCAGACACGCTTTACTGCATGCTGTACTCAGCCGAGCAAGCGATGGGGAGGATTTCACTGGGCACGGGCACCAGCTCTGCACACCCGATGGTGCAGCTCGGGGCTGACTGCTCCGTGTTCCGGTCTTTGCAGCTCCCTGCGAGATGCCAGCCCGGCTGAAGGGGAATTGAGATTGGAGCTGATGAGAGCTTGTAAGAAAGATTCCTGCAAATTAAATGAATGGCTACTGCAGCATAAAACCAGTTCCTTGTAGGTCTGGGACATAAGGAGGGGTGTAACCCAAAGTTAGATTTTCCCAGTAATCTCTACAAATACCTTTGCTGGCCTGTCTGTGGGAAGCGCTTGGATGAATAGCGATGATAGTCTTTCTCAGCCACTGTGATGGCTATTGCCTCCACTTTTGGCCAACACTGATAATCCGTTGTCTTTATTTCTGTCCTTGCTGGCCCTTATGGCTCCAGCAGGACCAGGTCTCCATGTGCTGGGGCTGGACTAAGCGTGTTTGGTTAATGACAGCTGAAAACCAGGATGATTCAAAGCAGCAGCAGAACCATCTGGTGTCCCATTCTGTGTTATTCTAGAATACCTTGAATGCTGCTTGTTTATGTTTGAGGCAATTGAACGTTTGCTGCCTGTATTGGTTTAAAGTCTTGAATTGTTTGGAGAGGGGAAAGCAGTGCTCCTGTTTGAGTTTTATGTGTCAGCTATTGCCAAGGGATCCTCCTGCCGTGGGTGCTGGTGGTGTGCTGGAAAGTGGGTATGCAGTGTCCTAGGTAACACAGCGGTGTAGCTATGTGGCTGTGTGTGTAACTGTGGGGTCCTGCGCTCACAACAATTGCTGTTACAGGGGTGTGCTTGATGTAATCGAAGTGCAATAGCAGCAGCAACTGCCCAGTTTTTGTCCGGACTGTAGGACAAGCAGCCTCGCTGGGTGCCCGCAGCTCTCCGCTCCCCCCGCCACGGCTCACAGCACAGGGGCTGCTGGAGAGCTGCGGACACAGAGCTGCGGTGTCACCAGTTGCGCAGGTTTGGAATGCATGCAGTGGTGAGGCTTTGATTTGTTCAACTTGCAGCTTCTCCCGTGACTTAGTCATTCTTTTATGAAGTGCAGAGTGCCACAGAGAGCAGGCAAGTTCCAGCAAGAGCTTCCAAGCAGTGAGTCGTTCGCGTCCCCTGTCGTCAGTCCATCCCCCGCCCCTTTGGCCCCCCGGGAACAAACCTCTGTGCTCCAAGGTCGGATTAGGAGCGTGTTAGATAATGACATCTGAAAACAGGATAGCTGGGAGCTGCAGCAGAGCAGCGAGGGGGCTTTGAAAGAGAGAGGAGTCTAATCCTCACTGCTAATAAGGAGGCAGCTGCTGCCAGTGCATTGCTTGGCCAGCACTGCTCCCGGGCTCTCTGATGGGTGGCAGAGAGGCACAGAGACCCAGCTGCTTTGAGGTGGTGGGGAAGAGCCCCACAGGAGGGGTTTCTTTGCTTTCTTTGGGTAAAAGGATTTTTACATTGCCCCAACAGCCCTTTGGCAGGACAGGCATCAGAGCAGTTTGATGCCAGCGTCTAGGAGCAGCTCATCTGGCACTGCAGAGGCTGTGAGCGAGGCTAGGAGGGGATGGACACACTGACACCCAAAGCCCCACCACTGGTGCAGAACCAGCTGCATTTCCAGGACACTCAAACCCAGCCCTACCAGGATGGGATGTGTGCTGGTCCTTGTGCAGTCTTCACACTTCTTCAGTGAAAGCACAACTTGGGGGGGGGGGGGTCAACACCGGGGCAGCTCTTGTGCAGAGTTATGTCTTGTTACATGTAGGGATTTCCACAAGGACCGCGAGGATGTGTGCTTGTGATGGTTTTCCACTGAGGGAGAGACTCAGTGTTGCCACGTGGCAGATAGCACAAGGGCAGTTGTGTTAGAGCACATGAAGTGCTGTGAACACACACTTTTTCTTTTTCCCCCCAAATTAACTTGCTTACTTCCCTGTAAAATGGCCTCTGCTGCCTGCCCCATCTGCCTCGTTCAGAGCAGGGATGCAGGTGATGAAAGCCTGTGTTGGGCCCACCTCCAGTGGGGAAGTGCCCAGGCCTGGGACGAGTCTTGGCCAGGAGAACGGTGGGGACAAGCTGTATTGTGTGTGCAGTGGTTTTATCTAATCTGTTGTTCCTTTACAGTCAGCACTCATGACTGCCGATCGGTTGTACCAAGGCAGCGGTACGTCGCACTGGGGCTGTCCGGACCCCTCTCGCCTGGAAGCCTTTCTCAGCCCGGATGGCAGTTGCCGTGCTTTGCAAGCGTGTCGTGTGTACAAGTTTCTGCAGCAGGAAAAAGCTCTGGAGTGGCCAGGTAAGAAATGCTTTTTGGTTTTTTTTTTGAAGCGTGGCATACAGCTTTACGAGTTCTTGCTAAGTGCTGTAGTGACAATTAGTAGATTTATTAGCCCCCACCCCTTCTACACAAGCCAGGATGTTTCATTCACGTGCCTCCTCTCTGTTTGTTAGGGTGACAAACCTCTGTTCTTTAGTGGGCTTTGAAGGTCATTGTGAGGTTTCAAGAGGGTGGCAGCAAGCACAGTTCCACCATGGATCCATATATGTATATACGGGTTTGCAGGCCAAGGGAGGAAGGGAAAAGTCAAAATGCGAGCAGTCGCAATCCTGGTCCCAGTTTAGCAAATCGTGGAGATGTGAGCATCACGTCTACTGGGGACTCCAATGAGCACTTCAAATACAACTGCAGGGCTGCTTAAAAGGCTTGAGGCCAGAGTCCACAGAAAGAGAACTCCATTCCTATCGCACTTCTCACCTCAGGACTGGTGCTAGAACAGTGGCTGTTAAATGGGTGCAGGGCCATTACTGGGACTGCAGTGCTTGAAAAGACCCAAACTGCTCCAAGACTTAGCTCTTAAAAAAAAAAAAACACCTCCTCAATCAAGAAGACAACTTGATCACTTAAAACTTTGGGGTTTTTTTTTTCCAGTTTTTATTGAGTGAAAATGTCAAACCTTGCATCAGTCATGCAAAAAAAAATCAAATAAATAAAACACATATATTAAATTTCTAATAGCACTAAATTCAAGTGGAAAAATATTCAGTTCTTAATAACGCAGGTGCTGAAGAGACCAGATTCAAGTAAATCAGAGCACACCATCCTGTTTAGGGTGTTTTTTTTTCACTTTCTGCATTTTTGTCTCAAAACCTATATATATATCTATATATCTATATATATGTATATACATATAGATATATACACACACACATATATATGTGCATACATATTATTTTTATATTTATATATATACACATACATATTTATAAAACATTAAAAAGAGCATTGGTGGTTCAAGCATTTATTTCCCCCCCTCCCCCACGGAAAGAAAAAAAAAACAACAACAAAACAAAAAAAATTACACATTTAAAATTCAAAATGAGCTAGCAATGGCTTATAGTCCTAGTGTGCAATATGGATATTACAAAAGGCTAGAATCCTCCCTCTTTGTCTTTTTTTTTTTTCATTTTTGTTTTTTAAACATTTTTTTTTTGCTACATTGGAAAATTTTTTTAATTTTTTTTTTTCTTTACAAAATTCCTTCCACACAGACTTTAATCCAGTTGAGTTTGTGGCTAGAATGAACAATCTAGTCAATAGTTTTTATTTTATTTCAATTTTTTTTTGCTCTTCAGCAGTGAATGGTAGCAGAATCAGGAGGGTCCATCTCAAGGTTTATTTTGTTTGGTTTTTATCTTGTTTTGGACAGAATAGTTCCATTTCCTCGCTCCTCTTTCCCCCTCCTCATACCGTTAGTTGAATCTCCCTCTCTTTCTCTGGTCATTCTTTTAAGCACGTATTTCCATAGCGTTGTGTTAACAGTCCTGTCGATATGATCGCGTGAAGTGAAAAACCGCCTCCTGGAACAGGGATCTTTGCGCTGCTGAGGCCTTGGTTCAGGAAAGCGCTTAAGCATGGGCTGGAACCCGCGCCCGCTCAGAAAGCACGTGCTTAAGGGTTTTGCTGAATTAAAGCCTTAACATGGCAGAGTAAAAAAAGATGGGTTTAACTTTCGTGACTTTTTGTTGTTGTTGTTGCAAACAGAGACACAGTAAGAGATTTACAGAAACAAGAGCTGGAGAAGGTGGGGACGCGCTGGGGTAGGGCCGTCTGGAAGGGCAGGGTGGCCGCTGTCCTGTGAGGGGGTACGGGACCTTCGGCGGGGGCAGGCCCTGCTCGGCTGTCGCGTTTAGCAGTGGCCTGTTGGGACAGAAATCTCAATCCCTGTGCCAGCTCCCGGAGAAGAGGTGATAGAAGTTTGGGAGAAAGGCTGAGATGTTAGGGAGAAGTAGGGTGCCTTGGGGGAGAAAATGGTGTGCATAGATAAACACAGACCGTCTGGCACGCTTACCGCGCAGAAGGACGTGTGAAACAGGGCCCCGGTCCAGCGCAGATCCTGGTGCGGTTGCACCGGCCACACCTGCCTACAGCTGCCTCTGGGGTGATGTGTTAGTCCAGCGCCGGCCAACGTGGGCCAGCGTGAGCAGGGCTACTGGTAACCGTTCACCCCTTCTCCCCACACAGTGAGTCAGTCAGTGGAGTCTGGTGCGACAGGAGAGGGGAGAGGTAAAAACGTGACGTCCCGGTGCAGGTTCCCAGGTCCTAACAGCAGGGGAACAGCCTGTCCGTCCTGAACGGACACAAGTGGCCCAGGTGAGCCCCGGGCCCTGCCACCGCAACCAGGCTCCCCCCTCGCCTTCGGCGTTAGCCACGCTCGCGGGCAGGCTCCGTGAGACCTCGCAGGGTGTTGCAGTGAAGGCAGTAGACGTGATCCTGCTCCCACAGAAGTCACTGATACCCAGCATGCTGATTTCAGGGGTACAAAGTAAACACATCTGGTTTGCAAGATGTGGCTTGTGTTACATCCAAGGATTGCTCTTGGAGCCCATCACCATACTAGCTAAGTAGTTGAATATGGGAAAAATGTACAAGTGTAGAACCTGCAGCAAATGCCGTTAAAGTAAAATCTTTTTGCCCCATCCCATTTCTGGACATTCCAGGGCCTCATTCCCTCACTCTGCCCCAGGAACGTGAGCTTCATTATATTCAAGAATTGGATTGTGCTAGAAAACACACAGTTGAGGGCAGGGGAATATACCAAACAAAACAAAAACAAACAAAAATATTAAAACCCTATAAAAATAAAAGCCACACAAATAGCTGATAGAGAAAAAAGAACTCCAAAGAATTAAATAAACTACAAACTAGTAATAACAATATTTCATTTGTTTTGTTTTCATTTGTTTCATCTCTACAAAATTCAAGTTAGAATTCGGAATCGTGCAGCTCCGGTCAGTGCTAGGAGTGTGAAGTCAGCCTCAAACCACAGCATTAAGGCCCCCCCCTCCCCTGCCACCCCCTACAAACAAACACTACATTGAAGGAAAAAAAAAAAAAAAAAAAAAAAAAAAAATTAAAAACAAATAANCACAATTAACCATATCTAAGGGCTATCCAGAAGGCAGATGACCCCCCTCCTCCCCTGGCATTGGTGGTTTCTCTTTTGTTCTATATATAGTAATAACCTTTACAGGAAAAATACTGTACAACTTTTTTTTTTTGCCTTTCCTTTTGAAACATTATCTGAACATTCTGTCCCCAAATTTACACAGCTGAGCTGCTTGTTTATAAATCAGACCTGATCTGCACCAGTTCCTTAGGGAAATAATTAAAAAAAAATTAAAAAAACAACCTAAACTTCTTGAGGCCTTTACCTGTTCAGGGTGAAAACAAATGATGGGGATCCCTTGGAGCTGAAGTGCTCATGGAGTGTGTGGGGGGGTGGGGAGTGTGCCTGCATGATGTTAGAAAAAATAATTAGGGTTTTTTTTTTAAAAAAGGGACAAACTTCAGACACAAGGAACTTTTGCTAGGCTGGTATACTTACAAACTGGCACTGAAATAACTATTATCAGAATTCATTCATACGGCTAGTCCTTCTGGAGCGCAGGTGTATGTAGACAAGCCCTCTCTCAGACTCAGGTGAGGATTTGGGGGTCAAACAGCTGCTGTCTCACCTGTCAGAGCCCTGGACAGTATTCTGTAGTGTGTGTGTGTGTTCCCAGACCGGGCTAGGAAAAAAGAGCAGGGAAGAGCTTGTAGCCAGGGAAAAGCCCAAGCTTCTGGAGGTGGCAGGTTTCAACACAGCACAGTTGCATTTGGTTATGCAGTGCTCAGTCTGTTAGCCCTACATGTCAAAATTTATCAGCATGGCCCCAGAAAGGCATTAATTCTTGGCTGGACCAGATCCCAGCCTCAGCTAGCATCTCCCCCAGCTTTGAGTTCTCTGTGCTGTGTAGGTTGCAGCAGCCTCGTGTGTAGCTGCAAAACCCACGACTGGGCCAACAGCTACACAGGTGCTGCACAACAGTGTTGTCCCCCCTCCCCGCCCCAGTGCTGAGCAAGAGACCCCCACTCTGAGCAGGGTCCTCAGTGTTTGCTGCCTTCCCCTCCTCTTCAGCGGTGCCTTCACCCCCTCCCAGAAGTCACCAGAGATCCGTATCAGTCCATGCAGACAGACTTGCCCCTCCCCAGTGAAAGGCTGGGGATGAGGGTTTGGGGACCGGGGACATACCTGTCATCGTACAAGTGCTTGGGTCAGAGAGCAAGGAGTATTTTCAAGGCTGCTTTAACGGCTAGGACGCTCTTCTGTGAGCACGGTGCTCCTTGTGCTGCACCGTGGGACAGAGTGTCAGCTCACAGCCTCCTGAGATGGGGATACTGAAGCACCACAAAAACCTCACCCTCAACAGAGAGGAAGCACCTGGGGGTTGGGATGAGATGGAGCTGGATGGGAGATTAACCCCAGTCCTCCAGAGTGACAGACCCCTTGACTGCCCGCTGTGTTCTTCCCCAGTTACTTCAGCTAAATCCCTACAGGCAGAACAGCAGGGATGAGGAGAGGTGTCCTACAGAGAAAGTGTAGACTGAGAAAGTTTTACAATATAAATAGCATTCAAAATTATTATCATTAATAGTAAAAAGGATCTGGAAGAACAGAGGAGTGTCCCATTCCCACCCCTGTTCACTCATTAATGCGTCCTCATTTATGTGACAATAAATACCCGCTCCCACCCTTGCTGTCTGATGCCATTCATTTAATGCTGGAGAAAGAAGAGGGGAGGGGTGGAGAGAGAGAGAGTGCGCACCCCTCACCCCTCCTTCCCACTGGCGAAAGCTGAGCTAGTCTTTCTGACACCAATTCCTCGAATTTATATATGTGTGTGTGTGTACATTATACATAGAGACACACACACACAAATATATATTTCTAAAATTCATTACCTGTTGTTCCCACCCACCCCCCTCCAAGAAGTGGAGATTATTATTAATATCATACAACTGAAAACATGGAAAAATAAAACCCAGAAAGAAAAAGGGGGGGATAGAGCCCCGCCCATAACAAAGGGTCCCCAGATGGGCACAGGCCCCACGCACCATGCAGGGAGCGAGGAGAAGCAGCTGGTACCCTCAAGGTTCATGTCTGTATAAAAGGGTTTTTTTGCTGCATCCTGCCCCCATGTTCTGTGATCTGCAGAATGAAGTGATGCAGCACCAGTCCTGCTGCAAACCCGTCTCTCTAATGGGGCCTGTGGAGGAGCGTGGGTTTCCTTCCTCTCTCTCTCTCTCGCGTGTGTGGCACGGAGTTTGTTTTTCACTTGCCATCCCAATCCTTGTTCTTGCCTCATGTGGGGTCCTCTTAGTAATTCTGTGTGAGAGCAAAACCAAACCACTGCCGCTGTTGTCTCTAAGATTAAGGAGAAGCTGCTGGAGCAACAGTCGAGGCTGGGGCAGCAGCGGGAGCTGGAGTGGGAGCTGGGGCTGGAGTAAGGGCTGGGTCACCCTGGGGCCTGGAAGCATCGCCATGGTCTGTGGAAGAAGCAGCCTCCTCTGGTTCTCCATCTTCTTTAGTGGCCAGGCCCTCAGGGTCAGGCAGCGATTCTTCAGAATCTGTGTTCAGGTCTTCCTCTTCATCATCCTCCTCATCGTCGTCATCATCATCCTCCTCTTCATCATCCTCCTCTTCTTCATTCATCTCCTCCTCATCGTCCTCTTCATCCTCTTGGGAAGAGTCATCCTCATCTTCCACATCACCGGAGCCAGGCGCCACCGTGTCCCTCTCCTGAGCTGCGGTGCCGGCTCTGCTCGGTGACGGACCTTCAGTGACTTCTGATTGCTTCTTGCTGAGGTCCAGGGAGTCATTGAGGCCCACACCGGCCGCGTTCTGCAGGAAGAAGAGGGAGCTGTTGTTGTCAGTGCTGAGGTTGAGGGAACTGTCCAGGTTGATGGAAGAGTTCTGGATGTCGTACTCGAGAGTGGAGTGGGCGAGGCCCTCGGGGCCAGGAGAGATGGCAGGAAGCTCCCCTCGCTCCTGCTTCTCATGTTTGCGCTTGTGCGAGTCCATCTGTGACATGCCCACCACGGTGTGTTTGCAGCCAGGGTAGGTGCAGTGGAAGTGGGAGCACTTGAGTTTGTACTTGCAGTCAGGCACCTCGCAGTCCACGCTGGAGCTGAACTGGCAGAAGCCGGCAGCGCTGATGACGTCCTGCTTGCCGTGGTGCTTACGGTGGGCTGTCACCTTCGTGCTGTCGGTGCAGCGGAAGCCACAGCGCAGACAGTGGAAGTGTGTGCTATTGCCAGAGAACTGACAGTCTGGGAAGTTGCAACTCAGCGAAGACTTGAAGCGTTTGAAATCGTCCAATACCAGGTTGTCAACGCGATCGTGATGCTGGGCGTGCTTGTACATGTGGGTACGGCCACAGAACTTGTAGCCACAATTCTCCCGCGTGCAGTGGTAGTGGGTAACCTTGAGAGAGAACTGGCAGCTGGAGTCCTTGCAGTCCTCGTAGAGGTCATAGCGCCGAAATCCCTCCAGCATCATCCCTTCGTCCAGCATCTTGCGCGAGGATGCGGTCTTGCGGCGCTTGCCAAAGGGGGACATATCCTCAATAATCCAGAAACGCTTTTTGGCCCCCGAGGCAGTTGGCATAGTGATGGTATTCCCTGAGAAAAAAAAGCGAAGAGTGGTGTTGCTGACAGCCAGGTCTCTTCACCTCCCAACCATCCCAGCAAGCTCTGTATCTGCCAAGACACAATGCTGCAACTGTTTCCACCCAGAAGCTCATCCCTCAACTCTAAGTAAGCCTGACCTCTGGGCTCGTGGGCTGGCTGATGCCTGCTGGACATGGCTTCCTTCAAATTTCAATCACCTCTGATTGCTGCTCTTGTATATTGATGTTGTCCAAATGCTAACTGTTGCTTCTCTGTTTTGCTACTCTCCTGCTGCCTAGTTAATCTCTAGTTCTCCTTTCCTCAAATCAATTCAGTACAGAGGAGCTGGCTTGTTCCAGTCCAAGGACTGCGGTGTTTTAGTTCAGCGGGGTTGAAGTGGTAGAAGAGTTTAAGCATGCTAAAACCAGGTATGTGTACAGTGTTTTCCCCTATCCAGGCTCTTGTAATACACTACGAGTGCCAAGGACAGGCAGGAAGGGAAGGAAGATCCCATGCGTGATTAAAACTGCAAGGGGGGAATTTATAGAAATAGGATGGACTTTGGCCAGGAGACTACACCATCCCTCACTGTAATGAGCCTACATATTACGATGAGTGCACTTAGAAAGACAGATGGACAGATGTTCAATGGGGCTAATTCTCATCATCACCAGCCAGTGGACTCTGAGAGAAAATACCAGTTCCACAGCTTTCCCTTGGGTTTCAAAAATCACATGATGCTCCTAGTAAATAAAGAGCCCTCATCTATCTTCCGCTTTCATTCACAGGGCCAACGTAACCGGCTAGCGCTCACGTCCCCTAGGATCAAGCTGACATCAAGGACTCGACCTCATTAGATCTATTAACTTTTTTCTTCTCTGCTTGCTATTTTCCAGAATCAAACCACAATCTCCAGTATCAACATGCAGCACAGACGAGGTTGGAGGCAAGAATTTCTCACCAGGTGCAGAATTGTGAGTGTAATTGGAAATTATAGCTTGCAACTAAAACATACTATTTTTTTTTCTTTTTTTTTTCTTTTTTTTTTTTGCCTCTCTTCATGCTGAAACTGCCATCCTCTGAAAAAGAGGCATGATTCATGCTGGGGCCTGAGAATCCAGAGCAGCTTGCATCCTTGTCTAGGAGACTGAAGAAACCGTCGTTGGGTTGACTGTTGGAAATTTTTTTTTCCCCTAGGTGATAAGCAGGTATGTAAAGTGATGAATACTATTTTTCCTGTATCTGGCCCTTCAAATGCCAACCCTTTAAGAGAAGGTGGCGATCACTGAAGGAAGCCTCCAGAAGTTAAACTGGCACCGTACTGAAGGACACAGGTCAGTGGAAATGGCAGCAGCAGCCTAATCTCCCACCTTGCTGGCATGCCTGGGCTATAGGGACTGCAGGATGAGCAAAGAACAAAAGACTTTTCCCCACCCATTCGTTACACGGCACCTTTGCTCAGACTGCAAATAAGGACACCAGCTTGGGACATCAATGGTGAGACCATCCTAGTGACATGTAGCTGGTGGAAACTGCACGTTAAGGGTAATTTAACCAGCTTCCAGGGAAAGAATAACTTTCTGTCAGTGTAGATTTTGAATTAGCAAGCTCTTAGCTACAGAACCTGTGACCAATTTACTCTCTGCTCCCCCTCCAAACATCTGGTATTGTAAACTCTCGTTCTCCGCTTCCAGGCGACTAGCGTAAGTGCATTGTTGCCTGGACAAATCGCTGCTATCCTTACTGCTTCAAAAAAAATGACAGCCAAACCATCAAGTCTTTTATCATTAGTATGAATGCTCATCTTGTCTGCCTTCAGACAGGAACATGGGATAAACCATCTTAGGGGAAAGACTCTGGATGGCTAATCTGGAAAATTAAGTAGAATTTAAATTTTACGTGGGTTAAGCTCAGTGTATCTCCCCAGCTTTTACGAAAGTTCAATCAGATGCACTTAAAACTCTAGTTAAACCCATTTTGTTTTCTCATACAGGCAAAGTTTCAGGGCAAGGGCATGAACAGGAGATGATAACCTGGGGCACTCTCCTCCTCGAGCCACTAGACAACGCTCAGTCCCTCGCACCCAACTGAAGACGACTCAACAGATGTAATCCCAATGGTAAGTGTGTGCCGTAAGCAACACTCACAAAACTTATACAAAGGTGAAAAGAAACTTAAAAATATACAATTAGTGGAAAGCACTGCACAATGTTAAGATGTTTCAGATTGCATGCAAATTGGTTAAAAAAAAAATGAAAAATATAGTTTCTTGTAAATTTTGTTCATTGAAACATATTCCTCTGGACAAGGCAAGGATCCTTCTCCTACCAAGTCCCATAAGAAAAACCTGTGAACTTCCAAATGGAGCTGGTCCTCCAGCCACACTCCCAACCATCTACCTTGGCTTTGCGCATTACTGACACTGGCAGGAAGAATGACTGGGACATTTGTAGGCTGCCAGAATCCTCTTCAGTGTGAACTTTAAGCACAAATATGCCTTTAATTAACTAGAAAAGAGCTGGGAGTTGGGAAAAGAAGCCAAAACTGAGACACACCCTAAAAAACATTCCCAGCTGGAATGAGAATCCCCAGCTTGAGACATCTCTGATCTTAGTCACACATGGGAAACATGGCAGCTTGAAACTCAAAATCTCGATGTATTTTCTGCAGCTGTTAAGAGCAGATGTAAATAACAGTGAGTGTGAGAAACAGCCTGAGCTGTCTGATAATGTCATTGTAGTGACACTGACCGTACTTCACTCTGTTACTGGTGATGGGGAAAGCAGCCCTGAATTTTATAGCTTCATAGGAAGCAGTGAAGCTTACAAGATCTATAAAAATACGGGAACTGGGTACCTTGTCAGACATTTACCTGCCGAGATGTGTGCAGCGGACTATGGTAGGCACTGGTTTGGGTGGCCTGGAAGATCTAAACAAGAATTCCAAGTCCCATTAATGCTACACCCTGCTTGTATCAAGAGGCTGAAAGTGCATTGTAACTATGGATTTTGTTAGATTTTTTTCTCATTGTTCGGAATTAGTGGAAATTGCTCTTGGGTATCCACACGTCTCTCAATGATTTGCTGTGGTTTTGGTTCCCCTTCTATCTGTGGTTACTTTGTCAGCAGCCAAAAGGAGCAGGCATGGACGGACTCTTGGGTAAAGGTAAATAAGACACAGAGTGATGTTTGCTTTTTACAGACCCAAAGGTGCAGAGAAAAAAAATGTGTCCAGGGAGAGTGGGGAAGGAGTTGGGCACAGGACACTAAGAGAGAAAGGAAAGAAGTGTTACCTGCTGCATCCTGCACTAAGGGAACGTCACTTTTTACTGGAGTTGGAGTGGCAATGATGGGCGAAAACCCAGCGGTGCTGGCGGCAGGCATGACAATGCCTCTGCTGGATCCAAGAGTGGCACTGAGCAGAGAGTATGAGAGACAAGATGGAGAGAAAAGATAGGGGAGGGTGGGAAGGGGAGACCTAAGCAGGGCTTGTGAGAAAGATGGAGGCAGAGATGTTGGTTGAGGTTGTGGTGCAGTGTGGGTAGCATCATCGGCAGCAGCAGTAGCAGTAGAAGGAACCAGGCAGCCTGGAGAATGTGGAGAGAAAAAAAAAGCAGAAAAAAAAAAAAAAAGAAAAAAAAACCAAAACAAAAAAAACAAAAAAAAAAAAAAAAGGAAAAAGAAACCAAAACAACAAAACCAAAACAAACAAACAAACAAAACAAAACAAGAACTGAAATGAGAACCCAAGAGCAGAAGCAATATGATGAAAATGGAAAATACATTCACAAATGTATGAAACAGAACTGTAACAGAGAAGAAACAGAGGTGAGGAACTGACAGCATCAGGAAGAGGAGGGTTGTCTCTGCGGAAGGTAAGGTGGCTTTAGGGGCATGGGCGAAGAGCCACAGGCTTTCTCCCAGAAATTCCTGCTTGTCTGGTCCTCGGTCACCTGTATGGTGCCAGCTTGTACCCACTAACAGCTGTAAGGGTTGCACTCTGGGCAGGTGCAGTTGCTCACAGCCTGATAGCAGTGGGGGGCCACTTCCCAGGAACCATGTCTGACCCAGGAGAGAGTGCCAGGAACCGCTGTCCCACCAGAACTCGCTGGAGGAGCTTTATGTCATGGGGCAACCACTGTCATGACCCAGCAGTGTTCGTACAACATATGGTTAGATGTGCTACATGCTGACCTTCATCTAACTGGTGTGGGAAAGAGAAGTAGGGAAATGTGTACGAAATTAAAGCAAACTCAGTGAGGCAGCCTGTCTAGAATGTAACACTTAGCCCTGAGAAAGGAGAGCTAAGAGATCCCTGGATCACCTCTACATGAGAACAGGATTCATAAAAGATATCTGACTACTGAAAAGATAACCTGTAATACAGGGCAGTGGGAGATGGCTACATGTTATCCTGGCAAACAGGAAACAAGGGCAGAAACTTACTTCCAAAAAGAGGGGATGGTGGAGGTTTCCTCTGTGCAACACGGCACAAAGGGGAACAAGACTTTTTTGCGTGAGGAAGGGAGCTCAGTGAGCTGCTTTTATGTGCTGATTTCTGAAGGTGTGGGAGGTTTTTTTCCCCTGTGTATATAATATTTTCTATTTTACAGTCTTTCTGTACCTCAGCAGTATAGCAAAGTGCCTGACTTCAGATGCTGCACAAGGAAATACAACAGGATATCAGGGGAAATGCCAAGTACAGAACAGGCCTGCAACTTTTTTTTTTTTTAATAGGTTATTAACATAGAGCCAACTCCAAGACACAGGATTAAAAACCTCTCTTCAGGGGAGAAAAAAAGATAACACTGTTAGTTCATGGATGCTTGAGGTGCACATTTTGATGGCTCTCTCTCCTTACAAATGACGGAGGGAGCTAGGTTAGTATGAGGCACTACTGTGTAACTGGTACAGTTTATATTTTAAGGTGCAGTTGTCCTTTGGCCTCTTTTCATGAGTTTATCTCCCCCGAGAGCAGACAATTGATAATCCATCTCACACACACCCCCACAGCCCCCCTTCTCTCTTACCTGCTGATGTACTTTCGTTGCCCACTGGAGTGCTGGAGCAGCTGCGGTCCATATTGGAAGATTCAGAGGAGATCCCTCCAGGGCTACAGCCAGTGTAGTCCATGTACTCCTCCGTTTCAGTGTCCATCATGCTTGGGGGTCCCTGAAAGGAAGCTGGGGTTCCTGATGAGGCTGGGCTGGGTGCCATGCTGCCAACCTGGGGGAGGTTTTCATTTCTTGGAGTGTGGCCAATAACCTGCAGCAAGAAAACAGGACAGGGACTTTCACACCAAAAGCAAGATGCCAAGACCAAAACCATCTGTCTTCACGTTTATTTTTCTCTGCCACAGTTCATGAGGGATCGCTGGAACATGCTTGTGAGAGGAACCCTCGGCACTGTGGCTAGGAGCGTGGATCTTCCTTCACTGGGAGCTCGGAGCACTAACTTGGCACGTGTATCCTGGTATGTGGATTGTGATGCGCTCAGAGGCTGGGAGTGTTAATCTTGGCACCAGTATCCCGGTGTGTGGATTCTGATGCCTTCAAAACAGGAGGTGTTAATCCTGGCATTACTACCTTACTGTGTAGGTCCTGCTGCATTCAGAGACTGGAAATACAACTGCCGACAGGACTGTCCCGGTGCCTGCGTGCTGAGACACTGCAACGGGGAGCACAGGCTGAAACCAGGGAGGTATGTGTGTGCGCTGCTCACATGCAGCTCGTGTGGAGCTTACGTACATTTAAATGCAGAAAGGCAGGGGCAGTACAGCAATCTGGTTAGCTTTGCCACATGCCCTGAGGTGTGGTTTCATCCTTGTTTTGTTGTGTGCTGCTCTGTGGGCTAAGCACAGCACTGGAGTAAGACTAGCACTGGATGCTCCCAAGATTACTACTGCTCCACTGCTGAAGTGAGCGGGTTGCCAGTGAAAGGAGATGGAGCTCAAAACTCGCACTTTCTGCTCCACATATACTAAAATTCTTAGGGCTAGACTGAGAATGTACTAGAAAAGTAGTGAAGACAAATCTATTTGTTAAATCTCTCCTAAGTTTGATTCTTGTACCTGAGCTCTTTGTGTTCAGAACAAAAGCTACCCCAACAGTAACACCAGTTCCTTGGCATCTGTGACCTCATCAAATCCAACAGCAGTAGACTTGAACAATGAACTTACTGACAGCAGTTAAGAGCTAACAGGGACCTCTCGCTCCCATGGGGTGGAATGAAAGGGGGTTCCCATCCTGCTCCTACAGGTGACCCCTTTTGTTTCATATACCAGAAGATGTCTTTAGGGTCAGATCTGTCACGGGCATTTAAATAAAGCTACCTTGTTTCACCTCCCACGTCAACTCAGGACTAAGAAGAACAAGCAGGAGGTTGCAGGGCCGCTGCTGTTCTGAGCAGGAACTCAGCGCTGCAGTTAAAACACTGCAATTTATTCATGAAGCAGACAAACCTCATCTGCCAGTTGCAGAAGAAGCAACGGCATCGCTCTGCTACTTCCTGAGAGAGCACAAACTCCAAATCAGTTAGGGAAGAGAAATTTCGAGACTGGTATTTCTGCCATCCTAGGTGGAAGCAGTAAATAATTCTTTATGTTCAACAGGAAATGTTTGCTTTAACCAGCATGTTCAATTTTTCCACATCCTAAGCACTTTAATTTTAATAAGCCAATTGGGGTCTATTGAGAGAGCAGGGAGGGAGTGCAAGTTGTAAATATGAGTATTTTAGTGTTATCCTTCTCAATTTTTTTCTCCATAATTCATAAGGAAAAGCTGTTTAAGTAATGCTTTGATGTCTGTGCTTCACCATCTTTCCTCCTTATTGTAGAAGTTCAAGCAGGTGAAGCTAGCTTGGGTGACCTCGCACATGCCAGCTGCGGATACCCCCCAATGCAGACACACATCCTGAAGAGTTTGGGTGCGAGGGGCTTGGCACTAAAGCAGTTCTGCAGCAAGCAACCGAAGGGACAACGCTCCATGCAGGTCTACAACTTAAATAACCAGTGAAGTCACCTGAGTAGGCACACGATCAAAGTTCTTCCCCAGCATCCTCCTCATGTGCTTTCTGGCATGGGATGTCATTTGGTGCTTGAGCAGGAAGGAGAACTGGCAGCCCTCGCGAATGCAGTGGAAGTGACTGTTCACCTGGTTGTATTTGCAACCTGCAGACACAAAGCATTGTATGTAGGGGATGAAAGGTACCAAGAGGGAAAGGGACTGTAGGGAAGATGATCTGGAGAAGCAACAAGGAGGTACAGACCTACAGCCAGGCTCAGTTTTACTCATCTATCTGCACCCACTCACCTTCACTTACATATTTATGTATTTTTTCATCTCTCTCTCTCTCCCCCACCTATACTTCCATTCTATATTTATACGTGCACAATCATACATATTAAAAAAAAAAAAAGTATGGTGTGTTTGTTCATCAACATTCACAGCTTTTAAAGCAGGCCAGTGCCTTCTGCACCTGCTATATACATACGCAACATAAAAAGCTCTGAGATGTGCAGAGACATGCAATTACATGTTGGTACAACCACATCCACCTCCACAAACACATCCAGCTCCACCAGCCCAGCGCGCTGCCTGTGTCTTCACAGGCGAAGGCAGAGTGCTGGCTAAACCTACGGTTATTGCATGGCAAGCCCCCCTATAGGCATACGTACATCCTGGATGCATGTAGCCCGTGACTCCCAAAAATAAACATTGCTGACACACGCACAGCCTGAAGATGCCGAACGGCTCCTGAACCACCCAGCCCATCTCCAGCTCGCAGGCAGCGTTTTATGTGCGCGCCAAGTTTATGTTTGTTTAGGTTTGCACGCCCCCACAGCCCCACCCCGCTCGCCCTCCCCACCGCGCCGTGCTGTTCCGTGGGCCGGAGAACAAACAGTGCTGCGGGACTGAAACAGTATCGGCAGAGGGCAGGTGAAGGCTCGCCCGTTGCCAAGGTATCCGTGCAGGCTGCGTGTCATATATCACCGTCCCGCTTTGTCCAGCCCCCGCTATCACCTGAAACACCTGAACCTGAGTAAATAACAGCAACTGCTGAATCTATGGACGTGTAAAAGAGACCCGGGTAAGGACTAGCTGTGGCGTGTTGACACGCATTGCCCTGGTTACCACAAACAAGCGACCATTTGGGTATAAATTCTTGTTGTATTCAAAGCTGAAAAGTCTGGTTATTGTGGCTGTCACCCTGCAATGCAGGAGAGCCCTTTCTGTGTCACACACAGAGACACACATGTGCACACAGACATACAGATGTGCACAGACACAGAGACTCAGGGACACACAAGGATACGTGTGGATACTAACATGCTCACGGGCACTTGTGACCACTTGGGGAAACTAACTGACATGCATGAACACTCACAGACACTCGGGGAAACTAAAAGACACTCGCAGATACTCACAGACACTCGGGGACAACACTCGACAATAATGGACAGTCATGGACACTCAGGGACACTCACAGACATTTGTGACACTCGCGGACACCTGGGGACAACTCACAGACACTTGGGACACTCACAGACACACAGGAACACTTAATAGCCACTCATGGACACTCACAGATAGTCAGGGACACTCGTGGACACTAAATGACACTTGGGGACACTCGTGGATGCTCAGGGACACTCACAGACACTCATGAATGCTCGGGGACACTAACACACTCAGGGACACTCACATACACTCAGGGATGCCCACGGACACTTGGGGATGCCCATGGCTACTCGGGGACACTTGGGGATGCCCACGATACTTGGGGACATTTGCAGACACTCACAGATGCTTGGGGACACTAACAGACACTCAAAACTACATATAAAAATCCTGTCTTACCATTTCTACCCATTTAACGTGGGTCTGTTTGGGGAGAACATGCTGCAACTGAGGCAGATGGAACTGCTTTCTGCTCTGTTCCATTTCTTGTTTGGTGATTTATGCTCAAATACATCTTAAGCACAACTCGCAGGCTCTAACTCACGGACACGGCCCAGACCACGTGAGAACTGTGACGCAGGAAAGAGAAGAACACTCACCGAGTCTGCCGCACTCTTCTCGCTTGGTAAAATACTTGAAGCCGTTGGCAGCCCGCCTCTCTGCCTTCTCGTGCTTTTTCACATGCCAGGGCAGCTTGGTTGTGATGTTAGTCACAAAGTAGCAGCCAGGACGAAGACAGTGGTAGTGCCCTCGCATCCTGAATTCACAGTGCTGGAGAGGAGCGAACAGGCAGGTTAGTGTATCTAAACCAAACCAAGTGCACTCTCACCTGCCTGCTCCTCATGCTGTCCCTCTGAGACACGAGAGAGGCCTGAGCTGACACTCCAGCTCACAGACACTTCATCATCCACAAGCTGCAAAGCAAACTTGTTCCCTGTCATGTATTTTGTATTGCTGGCGCATATCCCGTATTGCGCTATTCTATGTTCAGATATTCCAAGCCTAACTTGTGGCTTTCCTTCATATTCATCACAGAGTTTTATTTTATTTCATCTTGTATCTCTCAGATCATTCTAGCTTCCTTGACTACTTCACCCAAGTCAAAGACACATAAAAGCAATTTGATGGAAACCAAACATTTTGCTAGGCCCCTCCGTGGTTCTGTAGTTAGACCTGGAATTAACCCCTCGGCCTCACTCCCTGGTGGGCAGGGCAGCCGCTGCTCCTTCCCGTTCTTCTCCCGCACACGCGCTCAGGCTAGAACACTGCTCTGGAACGGCTCTTACCTGGTTCGGACAGAGACACTGCAGCGAGTAGTAAGCAAACTGGTCTCGCACATTCACCAAATTATTGTTGGGGTTGATGTGGTCCAGGCAGTGGGATTCTGCTTTGCCAGAGGTTTTACACACATACTTGCAGTTCCCAAAGAGACAGTGGAAGTGGAATTTGTTGGCGTACTTGCAGTCCGTTGCCAGGCAGGGATCACTGGAACACATCCAAAACCCAATCATCACCTTCACTCATTTCACACATTTGTTTCTTTGCCAAAATTTAATTCAAGGGGAGCCCAGCTAAAGCCTCTGTTCCAAACATGGCCTACAGATTTCCCATAGCCACCTTCCTCTTTAGGAAAACTGATGCTGGCACCGCTACTGCAGTTCCACCAAGCTCTTGATGAAGGTTATAAAAATACAGCAATGCACAGTGGGTTCTGTAGTCTTTGTGGGCCACACTTCCAGTTTGGTGTAACTGAAATGCAACTGCTGATGCCAGGGCTTTAGAAAAAATTAACAGTGGCCTGTCTAACCAGCTCAATGGTTCGGTGCCTTACTCCCCCACCCATTCTCAAAAAATCCTGTTTTTTTTCCTGGGGTAACTGGAGATATTTTCTAGACGCTATGGAAGTAAATTTTCAGTGTGATAAAGCCCAGAGTACTTTCTAGACAGAAGGTCTCTCAGTGGGTGAATACAGATGTGAATACAGATGTGGTACTACAGCTCTGAGGAGCAGTCAAGAGGGGGCTTTGCAAGGCTGGAGAGGACACAAGGAGACAAGCAGCATCTACAACTTACTTCTCCTGGAACTGGAGAAATCCGGGTTTGACCTGAGGCTTGGCATTCTCCAGGGAAGTTGTTGCCAAGGGGGAAGTTGCCAGGTTAGGCACTGACGCTGGGATCTGAGGCATCTGGGGTATGGTTGACGCCAGCTGCTTCCACGCTAGCAGGGTGGGCGCAGAGGGCACAGCAGCTGGACTTGGAGTGGACACGTCGAGGGCAGGAGCGCTTGCCATGGTGACAGAAGTAGCAGACGGTGATGAAGGGGCCAGTGAAGCCTTATTCTCAGTAGTAGTTGAGAAGGGAGATTCGGAGTTACTTTTCACAGTTCCACCCTCAGTTCGGAAGTGAAAACTGCAAAAGGACAGTGTAATTCAGACATAAACTCCTGACCATTGCATATGAGATCAACATGCCTATGAGGGCAGCTTCCCATGGCTGCTGGCAGAAGCCAGTGATTTGTAGCACTGAACCACAGGGATCCAATGCCAGAGACCAACTGTGATAACACATCCTTCTGTCTTAAAATTTGCAACATCTTCCCTTTAAACCCTTCAGAATCAGTCACGTGGCCAGCTCCTGAAGGGAAGGCTTTATTCATTCTTTACGCAGGCACATCTTCCATTGCCTTTAAAAGGCACTTGGCATGGTTTTGAACTGCTCCATAGACATTTGCAACAGGGAAAATTCCCAGTATCCCACCCTTCTTTTGCTAGTCCCCTCACTGGGACAGTGGGAGTGCATCTTAAATTCGTTCTTCACCCAAGAGTCATCTAGAGTTCTGAGCATGCTGCACACCCTCTGTCGTACAGGCCACATTAGCTAGCCTACAGTTCTGGCTACCAAACTCGGGGCTGCCTGCTGCTTTCCAAAATGATGTGAAATGACAAAGGCTTTACAATATAGAACGTGGTGGAGGCTGCTGTTGGGCTCGACAGTTCGACTCCTTGTCCACATGATGTGAACCTCTTCAACAAAACCACACAAAGGGCTAGAGAAAAATTGTCAAAGGAGAATTGTCATGGTCAGACAAATGAAATGCTTTCTACACTGCAGTGATGGGGAGCTGTCTGCTCCCCAAAAAGTCTGTATCCAGTGACAATAGTTGGGTTTACAGGATCCTCTCCCTCCCATATTTCCTTATTTCTTTGTACAATGCATTTATGTGCTGCAAGAAATATGGGTCTCCTTGAAAACACTGTCAAATAGGCTATGGAAAAAACACAAACATCCAATTCTCACCCTCGCCAACACTGAGAGACACATCTTTATCACAGAAGGACAGCGTTCTGCAAAAATTTGAGCTGAGCACGTTTACACAGGAAGCGTGTGGATGCCCCAATTGCTGCCCTCAGGACTGCTCACGTTCCTGTTCTTGCACAGTTACTCATTAAGGCCTCTCTCGTCCCGCAGCGTGCATGCTGTAGAGTTTTCTCAAGGTTTCCCGAGACTCGCGCTCTCCTACTTACTTGGCGTGTTTGATGGCTCCATCCAGGGTGCTGAAGAGGGCCCCGCACTCCTCCACCACACAATGGAAATGCACCTTATGCAGAAAGTCACACTGCGCGTCGCAGAAATCCTTGGTACCGAACCTGGCCAAAGCAGACAGAAGGTGAGGAGTGGTGTTGGAAGACGTATTTTCTTTGTTTTTCAACTCTGCTGCCATTCTGTTTTCTAACATGACTGTCCCTGCTGCACAGACAGCACTGCTGCATTATTGCTTGATTTCTGCCTGTTACATAGATCTGAACACGCAGAACCAGAACCCAATTCCTCTCCTATGAAACTTGACCGAGAAACTCCCATCCACTCTTAGTGGGAGCAAAACACAGAACTACTCTGAAACAAAAGCTGAAAATCATTATTGTTCTTGAGCGCCTGTGTACAAAAGCCAAGGCTCTGAGGAACGACCAAAGGTTGGTAAATTAAGGGAAATCCAGACCAAGAGGACACTGCTGAAACACTGCAGGTAATTTTTTTTTCTGTTTCAATTTACTGGGAGTATCAAAAGGGAAGAAACAACAGTGGTTCAAGGGAATCTAGATCCAGAATCTGCCCGCCACCTGCCTTGAAACAACAGGATATCACAAAGATGGGAGAGATGAAGTATTGCCTGCGTGGCAATTACAGCCTAGCATGCGTAAATACTGAGAGCACAATCCCTGCAGCATAGAAGAAACAATGCTGCAATGCAAACACCAGAGCAAAAGCCATCATCAAAGATATGCCTCTTGTCGTCTCAGAGGAGATGGTCCAGAGGGCAAAACCAACTGAGCATGGTTTCACTGCTGAGATTCTCCAGACTCAGTAAGAGTAGCACAAATCTGTGTGATTTCAGGGAACTCCAGAATCACAAGGAATCGAGAAATCAAGTAAACTCACTGGCAGGAAGGATGTGAAACCAAACAGGGGAACCCTGCATAATTAAGATGCAACAAACTACAACTGCTCTGATGAGCAGGAAAGCAAGAAACAAACAGCAGCCTCTGTGTGTCCCAGGAGAGACCTCTCAACAATTTGAGGATAAAGAAAAAAGAAAAAAACTTGCAGTGGAGGAGGGTCAGTGGATGTACAATACACGCAGCCAGTTAAGGCTTGCAGGGAGAAGACGAAGGAAGGTAAAGGTGCGGTAAGAGATAAGAAACCAAGTTACTGCCAGCTGAAGGGGATGTTTTATCAGGGACAAAAGGTATTGTACTTAGAAAGAAGGTCCGATAAAAATGGGATGTAATGAGTCAAAAATGGCTGCCTTATAAAATTTGTTTTGGATAGGAAAACTAAAGACGTAACAGACAATTAGGGATAAAATGAAGACCTTCTAGAAGAGCAGATAAAAGGACTGGTTGGAAGATGCAACTATGCACAAATTAGCCAGTCTGGATGATGTATGTCCTGAAGTGCAACGGAAATTAACTCACAAACTGATTGCATTTCTATTTGCTCTTTTTTAAGCCATAGAGAAGAGGGACATACTAGGAAATGGGCAAAAAAAATTTGAAAATCTAGGTACTGATTCTTTCAGGGGGAAAAAAAAAAGACAAGTGATCTTTGGCAATTACGATACCTCTAGTCTTAACTTCTCCTTCCAGTACAGTAATGGAACAAATATTAAGAGGGAGGAGAAAATCATTAAACATCTAGAGGATAAAGGAACCATGAGCAATAAACAGCATCAGGATTATAAAGAATAAATCTTGCCAGACAAATTTAATTGCTTTTTTTGATAGAATTACAAAATTAGTGGATGAAGGGATGCAATAGATTTGGATTTTAGTAAAGCGTTTTGATGCAGTCTCGCATATGCTTAGAATTAATTCAAATTGGCCTGGATGCGAATGCTACCTCATGGATTGAAAACTGGCTGAAGGACCGTAAACAAAGGCTAATGACAAACAGCAACGTATTGAGCTGGGAGGAGGAATCTCGTGAATGCTGCAAGGATGGCTTTGGGTAGGGCTGAGCTTATTTAACATCTTCATTAGTAATCTAGGAGAAGGAGTAAACAGCACGTTAATGAAATTCACAGAAGGTACTAAACTGGGAGGAGTTGGCAACACCAGTGCAAGAGGAGAAAAATAACAGAGAGGCCTTGCAAGAGAAGAGAGAAAGTTTGTACTGGGAAACATACAGCTGAAACACCTGGGGGGCAGGGGGTGTATTTTTATACATGGGGGACTGATGAGAGCAAGGTTTAAAGCAATGCAGTGCAGCAGTGGATGGTAAACACGACAGGTATCCATTATGCAGCGTAGATGCAAACAAGGCATCACAACTGTGAGCTGCACGTATGGGGGCAGGAGGCCTGTGATGTCTGGTGTGGTGATACAGGAATGGCAGCCCAGCTCTGCACCCACCCAGGAACAGCAACAACTACAAACATGATGAGCAGGCTGAGGGGACTAATTTACAAAGTCAGATTAAAGGACGTAAATAAGCTTGGTTAAATGGTATGCTAAAAGTCTGTGACTATCTGAAGGGGGTGAACTCCAATTGCGGAGAGGAATTATCTGCTGTGGTTCAAAGGGATATAGCCAGGAGAACTGCAACAAAATTACAGAAAGGGAAATTCAGGCAGCATACCATGAAAAAAAATCGTGACAGTAAAACGTATTAGGTGGTAGAATAATGCTCCCAGAGACAAGAAAATAGCCACGCTGCGTGGCATAATTAAAAGTAGGCTGGACAAAATGCAAATAGACTGCAGGGAAGGATCTCACACTGGCCAGGGGCAGATGGACCAGCAGACTTTCTAGTCTCCACTGAAGTCTGTGATTTACAAAGTGCCCACAGGCATTTGTAGGCAACTATCTGTGTCAGAGCACAAACCCATGTGTGTCTGCCTGGGTGTATCTGCGTGTGCTCAGAGCATGTGTCTGTCTGGGCATGTATGTGCATGTGTCTGTGTGTGGGTGAGTTTTGTATCTGTTCCATTCTCCTTTCAAGCCTCCCTGTCTACAAGAACAGCAGAAACCATCCCAGTTCCCATACCCTTTATACTCCTGACTTTGTTTCAGTGGCCTGCTCCTGTGATCAGAGGAAACGCCACAGCAAACATTTTAAGGCTTCTGTGATCCGTGCATAATGACTAACCACAGCCCAACAGAAGTTCAGGGCTAAGAGCAAGCTGCAGTGGGTCCCCTGGACTCGCAGACTGGGGACATAAAGAGCCCAAGATGAAGTCTAGGCTAACACATTATGTGAAGATCTGTGCTCAGAGTTGGCTCTCAGGATCCCTTTGCAAAATAATTCTATGTGGGCAGATATTTCTCATAGGACATTAACACTGCAGCCAGCCAGGACTGGGGACTAAATGCACTCTGGAAGGTGATCAGTGTATCACAGAATTAGGCTTTTAAATTCAAGAGAACTCTGCTTTCACGTGTGAACTAATGAGCCAGGCACATTGCAAAGGAGATCATTTTCCCTTTCTCTGTTCCCAGTTCCATGCTCTCCTTACCGGCGCAGGTACATCTTCCATGGCTCGGAAAGCTTCTCCTGGACAAGTGCCTTCACTGCTTTGCCCAAGTACTGCGTTGGCTCTCCAGCCCCGGCCTGGCTGCCATCTCCTTCTGTCTTAATGTTCAGCAGGTTGCCAAGGCTGGCACTGGTCTTGGACATCTGGAACAAGAACACAGACACTGCATCAAGCATGAACGCTGCCAGTCTGGAAACCCTCAGGATTGTCCCACAGAAAGCTGGGTCTTCAAAGGTTAACAGACAAGACAAGAAGTCAGCACAGGATGCCTCAACGGCATCAGTGAAACTCTTCTGCATCCTCCACCCAACTATCACAAAGTACTCGGGTGCCCAGCTAACATTCGTGGCTCCTGCGGAAAGCAATGAAGCATCATGTCCATCTTATACTGGGTGAAGAGAGATACACCTGGAGTATGGGAACGATGTGCAGGCTTAAACATTAATAACCCTGGGTAGCTAAATGGACATATCCTCCACAAAGCAGGACTGGACAATCAACAGACAAAAACCAGATTCTGTACAGAGAAGGTTGAGAGGTCCAGCTGTATGAGGTGCAGGACAGAAAAAATAAGTTACTCAAGAGTGCTTAGAGAGAAAATTTTATTTTCCTAATAAATGCATGATTTCCCAGACTCTCTCTCGCTTTGTTGTGCTCTCAATTACCTCCAGCAACCCCAGTGAAATTCACAGCATGAATAAAATGCAGGATTGGGCCCGATACTTGCATTATAAACTCCACCCACTTGAGGATCGCGAAGCCCTTTATAAATATCAGTTAATTAAGCCTGACAGCCCCCCTAAATAAGCCGCAGTACTCTACAGGAACCCTGGCTATCTGGGGCTCTCTTAATGCCCCCTGAAGGCAAAGCCCCTGCTGCGGTGTGGAGACCACAACTCTTCACGGCTGGAATCAGAACTTCAGCTTGGCTTTTTCCACTGGTGTTTGCTGGGCATTCAATTTCTGTAAAGGGATCTTCCCAGACAAATGATGGATTCTCCCAGGTACAGAAATTGTGTGCAGACAGAGGAAGCAGCAAGCATCATGTTCCTGAGTACACCGAGCTCGATTCTGCGATGCCCAGGCTTGGAACAGGCTCCTTCACACCAGCAGCCTCTATTCTTTGCTGGTTTATGGCACTGGTTAATCCCATTCCTTCTTTAAAAAAGGAACAAACCTGAAGAACTCGTATTTTGTACCTGTGCTACACTTATTTTGCACAACATAAAGGATCTTATGCAGGACTGCACACAAACAAATGCTTATTTCTAAGCGTATGCTTAAATCTCACATTCTCCTGGAGATTCTGAAGTAGCAACTGAAACAGCATTTCCCTGAGCTGGGGCCTTCTGAATGGCTCAGGACCCCAGACAGCAGACTTACTGATAGATTTACTCACTAGAGAAAGACTTGCATATTTGGAATCACTAAAGGGACAATACACAGGAACAAATTAAGAAATTAAGTTTAAAAGGAAACATCAAAACCCCAGTATAACAGAATCAATGGAGGAGAAAACTGGCATAAGGATAAACACAGAAATTAATCACCACAGAGAAAAAAGTGATGAAATAAGAGAGAAAGGAGGCGAGAGCTACTAGGCAAAGTCACTGTGCCCTCTCTCAAGGGTTATATGGCCTTGATGCGTGTAACGCCCAGAGCCAAAGGGATGGCAACAGTTCTGCCTGTAGAACCTATCACACAGCAGAATGTTAAAGCATGGCTCAGAGGCTGCCCTGATCTCTACTGCAGTTGTATACAACAGCAAAATTAATCTTGGTACAGTAGAATTTATCATGTGAAAGGGAAATATATATTTGAAATGATGTATAATTTAAGGAAAAAGTAAGGAAAAAGAAACTACACATTATCTAAAATAAATATTCTAGAACATGGTAAAGGGGCCTCTGTTGGACACCATTACTCACACCAGAAAGACAGAAATTGATGATTTTGGCTCAAAACTTTGAATTTTTTTCCTCTTCTCTTTCATAAAAAACAAATGATTCTCCTAGCCCTCCCCCAATGAAAGAAAATGTTTCTAAGTAAATAAACAAAATGAGTAACTATAAAAAGAGAGCGAGAGAGAAGTTGCCAGGTTCTGGAAATAAAAATTAAAAAAAAAAAAATCTTTCGGAGCCCTACTCTGTCTAGAAAGGATGAAAAAAAAAAAGGTGTCAGAGGCTGCAATATATTTCTTCAGCCAGTTCATTAAATTAATTCGTAAGCAGTGGCTCTGAAATTATACCCGATGAAAAATGGTCTCAAAATTTAAATGGTACAAACTCATCTTATTAGAGGCAAAACATTAAAAAACAAACGCATCTCTTCCCCCCCCCCCGCCATCGCAGCTTTAATTTCTCTTGGTGGGGGGAATGAAAGGCGTTTGATGGATGGCTCTTACCTTATTCATAAGCGAGGATAAAAGAGATGAATTTGCCGAGACTGTGTGGCCATTTGATTCATTACTGGAACACACAAACCAACAGGGTTTAGTTAAGATGTGCACAGGGACTGTGAGCACTGAGATTAATCCTTCTCCCTTCAAGCTGCCTCACTCCTCACCTGCTACATCCAGAGGAAGAGAATGATGCCCACCCTCCCTTGGGCAGGCCAGACTCTTTCACTTGTGATAGTCAAGACGGAGAGAAAGAGGGTTCCAAGTTTGCAGAATTTAGTTCTTTCAGCTATCAAACAGCCCAGAACCCTTCCTCCAGTGTCCACACCATCACAGGTTTTTTTTATTAGCTGACTCACAACCCACCCCATGTTTTACTTCTTCATCCTCTTAGAACTTTCAAAAACATGCCACAAAACCCAGGGGGGTGCTGACCAAAGGCTCGCACTGCCCAGGACACAGGCCCTCTTGGCAGCAGAGGAGAAGGCAAGGTAACAATCCTTATGGCCGCAGCTAAGTGTGCTAAAAGGCAACCTTTGTATTTCACCAGCATTGGTAACAGCCTAGTTGACCACAAGTGCTGGGTCCCAAAGTGAGGCTTGTTTAAGTTTTCCCATATAGGACAATCCCCGAACACTCCTATTCTCAACAGAGGTGCTGGACAAGTGGGCCACACGCTTTGAGACAGGGGCATTCACATCTGCACAAATGCAAAGATTCATCACCACAACTACAGATTAGCACGTGCCAGACGCAGACCAGAGTTAGCCTGACACCCAATTGCTTTGTGTGTTCGGTCTGTCTGGAAGGTGCCTTGCTTAGACCCGATTCAATGCCCCATCACATCAGCACAAATGCTCCTGCTGAGTGTGCTGAAGTGTGGCACGGAGCAGCCTTCCATCAGCTCTTGATGACAAGAGCAGGAACAGCGAAGGGAAAGAAGGAGCTTTGCCAGTGGTTTGTTCTTCAGAGGAGGGGAACACAAGAGGTGGGGCTTTTGTCTAAGAGTCGGTAGGGGTTTGTGAGCCCAAAAAACCACCTGGAGAACATACACTTGAGGGGGAGTAGAGACAGCCTCCTTGCCTCCAGTTTGAGGGCATCCAACTCGGCCACTGTGAACGTGCCTTTTGTCAACTTATTGTGTCCTCTTGTTTTACAGCTATGGAAACTTCCCAGAGCTTGATGCTGGAAGAGCTAAGCGTGTCTGCCTGCGCATTTCTCTCACCCATGATCCTTGACGCTCAGGTCCAAGCTGTGCTCCTGCAAGGAGTCCTGACTGGTGGCAGATGATGATCCCATGGCCTCTGCAGGTTCCTGCTTCACCTGAGCTGGATTGAACCGTCCGGGAGCTGCTGGTTGTCCATTCCCTGTTTGAGAAAGACACCAAAATTAAAAGCAAAAATTCAATGAAAAATGTAGGTCTAAAATGAGGTTACAGTGGCCAGTAAGGAAGTTAAATCACTAGCACCAGTGCAAAAATTGAAAAAAGCAAAGAAAAAGCGTGGGGGGAGGGAAGTGCTGGGATTGCTGGTCAGCGTTTATTGCCAGGCTGACATGATGGGTTCTGACATCCACTCCAGTGTGGAAATTCTTCAAGTGATAATTATTGCAAAATTATGTCAAAGTTGTCCAGGCTATGGGCCCTTTAAAGGAGAAGGGCGGAAGGAGCGTGGGGGAGACCTGATTCTCTGCACAAACTGTCATAACTAATTTGCGGGGCTGCCTCTTAAGCATTTATTAAAGACTCTGTTAATGCTGAGGCAATGTGGCAGCTTTCGACTGCTAGTCAAGCCCCCTTTCTCGTCCCCAATCCCATCGTTGCCGTAGCGACCGCGATGGCCCGCCACTGCGCGTGCCCAGCAGGAGCATCTGCCCCGTCGGGGCTATCGAAGGTGACAGCCAATGGGATGGGCTCAAACCGCGCGACCTCTCCCCATCGCCATCACGTTGTCCTCACAAAAAGGGGACTTATTCTTTTTTTGGGAGGAGGTTTAGTGCAGAGCCCACGAAATAAAAATTCAGATTAAAGGAAGAGAAAAAAGAGGAAAGGGGGGAAAACAGGAGAACAAATTAAAGAAAAAATATTAGGAAGAACAGCAGAGAAAAAAGGAGGGAAAAAAAGTTGCTGACAGGAACATGTCTGCAGAGCTTTTTTCCACAATCCCCAAGTGACTAAAATATTAATTTACCCTCCGGCAGTACAGCTGACGGCGAGCTGCTTCTCAGACAGCAAGTGGCATTTTATTAAAAAATAAAGGAAAATAGTTCCCTCAATGACCTTTCTCTGCTTTAGGAAACAATTTTTCAAATAATAATTTTAAAAGTATGTGAAAGTTCCCCTCCCTCTTTAATCAGATCACTTCATCCTACTCCCTCGTCTGCTCCTGGGCACAAGGGAGCTTCGGCAGCGGTCACGTACCCCCGGGCCGGCAGCCTGCCCCACAGAGGGAGCCTGTGGGGCAGCCCCATGCCACGGGGTGCTGCCAGGCAGAGCCTCCCCTCCACGGCCCCACCATGGGCTGACCACCTTCAGCAGGAGCTGCTGGAGGTGCCTGTGCTCTGGAGGGAGCCCCGTGTCCCAGGTGTGGGTGCAGGAGGAGGAACCCTGGGCTGCCCCAGGGAATTCTCATTCCCCTCTTTCACCCCCCTCACGGTGCCGCTGCCCCTCAGAGCTCAGGGAGCCACAGGGACAGAGAAGCACAGCTTGCGAGAACTGAGCAGGAGAAATGTCCTGTACCAACGCTCCCTCCAAACCCACAGCTGGGACAACAGCGCTGGAGCTGATCCCCAGGTCAGAAAAACAACTGGCAATGGGCTACAGGATCCACACCACTGGGCCCAGCCACAACTCAACACAGTCTGCAGAAGAGGGCTTAGGCTGCTGGATGGCCTGCAAGCACTGGCCAAGCTTTTTCTTCATTTATATTTGTAATACAGCCTAGAGCAAACTAGGTAATACACATGGCAACACCCTTCCTTCACATCCAGCAAAGCCGTGTTCCTGCCTCTCTTCTGGCCACGTGGGCACAGCCAGGCTCCACAGCAAACCGTGCCAAGGCTGCCCCCTTCAAGGGTTAACTGGACACAACCAAATTTCTTCTCCCGTTTATGTTCCTTTACTACCTCCTCCCAACCTCCAGTTCCATGGACAGCTAGGTGGCTTCCCATTCACTCCTCTCCAAGTCACCAGGCCCTGCTCTTGCCCCACCAGTAGCCCAACTGAAGAGGGCAACTCACCTGCTTCAAGTGCCACAGAGGGCTTGAGCGCAGCTGCTGCCAGCCTGGCCATCATGGGAGAGATTAACCCCTTGCTGGCAGAGATCCTTTCCATTATAGATGCTGCTGGAGCTGGAGAAGAAGTAGCCACTGGCTCACCGGATCCTGCAATACCCTGGGATGAGGAATCCGTAGGAGCAGATGATGTTGGATTGGTGCCAGAAGAACCAGCAGTCAGCAGGTTAGCTGAGCTGGCAGGAAGCGGTGTAGAGACCCGACTGGGGATGATGGGGAAGAAGGATCCAGCTGTTCCAGGAAGTGCTGAGTTGGAGAGGGCCAGGGCCAAGGGTATATTGCTGGGCAGAGCCTGGGAGAGCAGGCCAGAGATCTTGGTGGCTGGTGTCATGCTGTTGGCAGACTTGCTGGCCTGTGAGGAAGCAAGCTCGGCAGCAGAGGAGGGCGCAGTTGGGACTATGAGAGAAACGGAAGACTGTTGACTGGTGGGGGAGGCACTCAGGCTGGAGTTCTTCGAGCTCATAGCAGAGAAGTCAATAAGGTCATCATTACTGGACTCCTCTTGCTCATTATCCTTGGACCCCAGCAGAGAGGCAGGCAGGCCCAGCACTCCTGAGCTCCGGATGTGCCGGCGCTCGTGTTTGCGTTTATGGGAAGTCATCTGGCTGGTGGAGGTGAAGGTGAAGCCACAGCCTGCCCTGATGCAGTGGAAGTGGTTGGTGGCCTTGCTGTAGACACAGCCCTCATACTTGCATTCCTCATACTTGTAGAACTTCTTGAAGCCGTCCTTGGCATAGGCATCATCTTTGATGTGGTAGCTCTTGTGCTTCTCAATGTCACACTTGTTCTTGAAGGTGAATGTACACCCAGGTCGCCTGCAAAGGCATCAAGGAGTAGAGGGTGGTTGGCTGGGTGGGCTAGGAGCACAACACAACTGCTGTCACCTGCCTCCCTCTGGGATAAGGACGGGGGCCAGTATGAGACAAGGGTCCTGCAAAGGGGTTGAGCAGCTTTATCTGGATTAACCCGTGACACCAAGGCAAGCAAAACTGCTGCCATGTAAGAGAGCTGGGAAACTCACTCCACCCTGAGGAACAGCCACAATAATGCTAGAAGTTCTGAGCAAAATAGCAGCTAAAGGGGACTAAGGTACAAACCTTGCTTTCCTACTCTTCCTGAGAACATGAGAGATCAACAGAAGGGCATTTGTGTACAGAAGGCAGAGCGTGACCCTGAAAGGGATCAGCTGGCTGCTGTCTCACCTGCAGTGAAAGTGAGTGGTTTTCTGGCCATAGAACTGGCATTCCACAGTGCCGCAGTCCTCCGTGGCACGGAACCGCTGAAACCCATCGTTGATGAGCTGCGTGTTCTTCTTGTGAAAGTTCTCATGGGTCATCACATCCGAGGTGCTTGTATAGACCTTGTTACAACCCACCTACCCCAGGCCAAAACAGGAGTCATCAGCACAGCGTATTAACCGCCCACCATTATTACCAGCAATAATAAACACACGAGCAGCACACACACATTTAATAGTTCCAGTTGTGCACTGCTCCTAGGAGTATTAAAAGTCATCACTTTAATTCCCAATGTAAAGACTGACAGAGAAGTTGTGAAAAAAAAAGAAAAAAACCCCCAAACTCTCTGGGCACGAAACAGTAAGAAAAAAGCAGGGAGGATGCAAGGGGAAAAAAGACCAGCTACAGATAATCACGCCTGCTCAGGGAGGCAGGGTTCATGCTCTTAGGGAGAAAAGAACACTGACAGATGCCTTTGCTTTTTGTTATTCTGGAGTGACATGGAATGAAGCAGGACTTTCATCTGTTTGGGGAATACAAAATTGAGTGGGATTGAGTTATTTACCTCCTTAGTCCTTCTGGGAGGTAAGGCAGGGTGGTGCAACATGCGGCTGATCTTTTGAGCTTGCAGTACACAGGTTTCATTCTAGCCAAGCATAAACCCCATGTTCAGCTGATCTTAGCAAAGCGATGACTTATTTTTCCCCGTCACTGTTCAAGACTACCACTTCAATAATGTTAAACTCGTGCAGCAAATGGGAATGGTGTGACGAAGACGGAATGCTGAAAACCTGCCTTCCTCTGGGTAAAGCGGGCAACTTTGCCATATTGAGTAAAAAAACACTGGAATCTGAAAACGTCCTCAGCCCTGCTGAGGGAGGACTTTTTTTTTTTCTTCTCTAGCACAACGTGTGCCAATGCCTGCACCATCTCAGAAGTGAAGAGAACGAAAACACCACCTCTTAGTTCAGCCCAGGTTGATTCAAACAGGCAATAACAAAACCCATGACAAATACCCAGAAAAAAAAATAAAAAGGATCTCCAGCTATTTCCAATATAAAAGAGCCTCCCTCTCCCCACACTGACACCTTGAAAAAAGACAGACCCTGCACGGCATTAAAAAAAAGAATTAAACAAAAACCTCCTTAGGAATAATTTGCAATGCAGCTCTTGGTGCTAAAGCTTAAAAAAAATGTCAGTTTATATAAACAACTAACTGAATTTTATCCACACCAATTATGGACATAAAGGAAAAAAAACCACATGAGATGGATGGCACAAATTCTGCCATTTAAGCAGTATTTTCTTTAATTGGGCGTTTATATTCAGACACCTTTGCTGTAAGACGCTGCTTACATGGGCATTACTTTACTGGAAGACAGTGGGCACAGGATGGAATTACCCATATATAGCTGTGTAAACGAGGGTCTCTATTCGAACTGAGTGACTCAAACCTGAGAAACATTCCTTGTACTCTCAAAAAAAATTAAACAAATCCCATCCTGGTCAATTAAAAAAACTGAACAATTAATATTATGGAAGCATAACAGAAAATGTCCTCAAGAGAAAGTCACATGAAGTTCCCAATTTATCAAATGTTGTAAGCACATGCTCAAACCAGCCCCTATTCGGGACAGCACTTGAGTGCATGCCTAACATTTAAGTATGTGCTTAAGCCCCATTGACTTCAGAAAGCTTACCTGACTTCAAGTTAAACATAAGCTGAAGTCTATCCCAGCAAAGCATTTAAGCATGTGATTAAGGCCTTGTGACTTTAACTGGGGTCTTAAACTGTTGGGATAGGGCAGGAAGTGAGACCTGAGTTTTCAGAACAGAAAAGCTTTCACCAAGGGTTGCCTGATTATTCTATTTGTAACAGCAGTACATTCTCATGGCAAGGGTTTGGCTACAACTCTAATGAAAGAAGCACAGATCAAACCCTCTAATCTGAAGAATGATCAGGGTAAGCCCCAAACAATCTGGTGTGTCCGTGTCTAAAAACAGTAAAGGCGTCACAGTTACATCTCTGCAGCAACTCCAGCTCTGGTTATGCTGCTGTTGAGGCTTGGCTGGCTCTTGAAATAAAGCTCCCAGCCTACAGCCCCCAGTACCACTGGTGAAGGAGATGGAGAACCAAGGGTGTTAAGTCTAGATATGTGACATTAAAGTTTCATTACTTTAGAAATTGATTATGGATGAAATTAACCCAGTGTTAAAGGGCAGATGTGTCATAGAAAAGTCTGATTTCAAGGGAGTGACAGATCAGATTTGGGTAGAGGCAGTGCAGAGCATCGCAGAGAGGTCCCTGAATCTCAGAGAACAGGACTTGTTTGAGCAAACAGAGCACAAGACTGTGAGAAAACCTTGAGATCTGCTTTGCTTCACTGTGTGCACAAGGCTTCTAAAAAGAGAATGGTGCTTGCCTTCGCCCTTCCCAAGGCTTGGCAGGGCAAGTGCAGTGAGGGCAGGGCACAGACTCTTCAAAGAGGTGCCTGGATCAGAAGTGAGCAAGAGAGGCTGTGAGTGGTGAAGATGTCACCCCTTTGCCTCAGGGCAGCCCCTTGCTCTCTAACAAGGAAACGCTGGGCTGCCTGAACTCAAGAATCCTTTCAGTCCACCCCAGAGAGGCCACAGTTCAAACGATGGCTCTTCATTTGCCTTGTGTGCTCCCACCTGTTCCCCAGCCCCGCGTTACCTGCATGCAGTGGTAGTGTGTGCTTTTCCCGTTCAGGTGGCAGCCGTGATAGTACACGCTGCAGTCATCCAAGGGGCTGAAGCGCATGAAGCCGTGCTGGAGGGAATTATCACGTTTCTTGTGCATGTTGTAATGCCGAATCACATCCTGTTTACTAGTGAATCTCTGGAGAGATAGAGACAGACAGTGAGACACACGTGATGGGAGTGAGTGAGTAATCCTGGGGGCAAGGGGGTTTTTTTTGTTGTTGTTGTAATAAACCAGGAGTACCAGGAGTTTAAAGCTCAGCAGTAATCACCCCAAGAGAGTCAGATTAAAGAGGAATTGTGTGCATGTATCTTCTTGGTAAAGGGAAAGTACCTACACATGGGAAGTTGTAGAGTAAACATGACACTGGGGTGATGTCCAGAATACACTCCCTGCAGCTTTAAGACAGCAATTCTTCTAACATAATTTTAGCTGCTACTATCTCAAGAACTGCTATAGTTAGAAAGCAAACCAGTGAACTAAACAGCCTACAAGAGAGTAATTCAAGCTTCCAAATCACTCACTGTAGTGATTTAGCAAGACACTGGCTGCCACATTCATGTCAGACTAGAAACTGGGAAAAACACACTGCTCCTTTACAGTGGCTTCCCATTGTAATTCTTCTGCCTCCCCTACAAGGTCGGATGGCTTTATTAGGAAAACAGGGACACAGAACTTTCTTCCAGCCACACAAAAAGATGGTAGTAGAGCTCAGTGCTAAATCTGTATGACCAGAATATCCTTTTCATCCTCTACCTGCTTGAAGTAATGAAGGGGTACCTCACTGTCAGAGCAGGCTAAGTGCCTTTAAAATGAAGCTTTTCATTTCTATTTCCCACAGACATCAATATTTAACAGTGAAGGTGGAAAAGTAAATCTAGTTTTTTTAAAAAAGAAATCAATACCCATTTATTTTGAGGAGTAATTGAAAAGGCCTGTATTCTAATGTTTAACAACTTTTCTAGTCTCCCTCATAGGAAACAAATAATTATCGCTTCCACTCGTTCCTCCTATAATATCAATCCTGATCAATCTCGTTGATATTGGCACTGGAATATACGGATATAGATTTCAACAAGAATCCCTTGGAGGCTGGAGGTATGATTTCCCAGGGCGTACATACAGGATTGCTATTGCCAATCATCGTTAATTTGTGCCCACTTATTACAGAGCGTTACTTATTCTAAAATATATCTCAGCCATAAAATAATTTGCATTTTAAAAAGCAGCCTAAATCCTTATTCCCTGCGAGACCAGACAGCTCCTTTGCAAGCAGCTTCCAGACTCCTTAGGAAATAATCATGAGGCCAATCATCATAATAGGTTTTTCTGTCTTTCCATTCTTTGTGTTTTTCTCTTTCTGGTGCAGAGATATCCGTGTCACAGTTGGGACAGACTCATCTCGATTACCAAATGCTGGGCTAGGAGGACCACTACATGTATCCCAGAGATGAACTCTCTTTTGATCAATAGAAACCCACAGCCAAGCTCAGCAGATCCAGATCAACTTGCCAGGCTGTGGTCAGACTCATTGCTTTGAGACCAAAGGTCTCCTGGGGTAGGGCTGGAGTTGTGTCAGACACACAGTGGAAGCAAACTCTGGGATTCCCACTTACACACCCGCAGCCTGACCACAGAAATGGCAGTGTCAAACTCACGGACCTGGGCAGAGGGTAAACAAACACAGCACGTGACTCGGCTGGCTTGACGTCGCTACCCTGGCACTTCTCCCAGCAATTACAGCATCGCACATGCTCCTGCCCCCACGCTTTCCCCACAAATCCCAGACTGCTGCTGGTCTTATTGGGTGTTTTGTTGCAGAATTTGCTGCTACAATGTCACTCGGGCAACAGATCAGCATTCTCTAGTTTCAGGCACAACTTGTAACACAGCAGAATTTATTCTCTTGCTTTCCCTGATGTAAATCTGGAGTAGTTCCCACTGACTTGAGCTAATCTGTATTCTGCTCTTCGTTATGGTGGTCTGGGTTTGGTTAAATGGTGTTTCACTGGGTTGAACGGGAACCAAATAGGATTCTAGTAAGTTCAAAATATACCTTGCTGTTTCAGAAAAGTGAAGAGGCATGTGTGTGACTGGGAGAGGAAAGCACAGCAGGACGCACGTCTCCCCTAGGCTGCACCCCTTCACACACAGGTAGCTGTGCTGATAACTTTTTACTGTTCTTTTACCTGGTAGTTGCACTCTGGGTCAAGGCAGTGGTAATGTTCTCGGTACTGGTACGCACAGTGTATGTGTCCGCAGTGCTGACTGCCAGAGAACCTGCAGACATCAGAGGAGGACAGAGGAAACAAAGGGAGAGAGAATGAAGCAGTGTCCTGACAGGAATGCCTGGATGCAAGGTGCAAATAAACTAGGTCCCACTCTTGCTTTCATCCCACATGTTTATGGCATTAAACCCCATCTCGTTCATTCCCTCCAAGGACAGTGACCCTCCTGCCTTCCTTTTCTTATTTGTCACTACTTAAAGGTGCTTCTTGAGCAGGACCATTCAGGTCTTCTACATCCCTGATCTGCCTGCCTTTCCCTTTGAAATTCTCCTCCATTATCCAAGTTGCTTACTTGGGGAAGAATAAGAAAGGAGAGTTCCTTGAATTAAATTCACACCATTCTGGAATTCCCATGTGTGAGTTTAGCTACCACAGCAGTGAGCGTGCACATCTTCTCCCATGCACGACAGCCCTGCTAATCTTTATTTTCCATGTGGACACAGCATTTCCTCACAACAAAAAACAGCGCAATGCAAAAGAACAGGGGTTTGAGCCTGCCTTTGAATGCAGTTAAAAGCAAGGCACAAGTAGCAACAGCCAAAAACATACACCCAGTCCATCTCTGCAGGCCACCACTGAGCTTTCCACACTGCAAATCTGGAAACTCCGGACATACAGGGTGGAAAAAGCCCAGAAAGCCATATAGCATCTACATACAGACAGTCAGTATACGGCATGTATTGACCAACAGACACATCAGTAACCGCAAAAAGGGGACAGTCCAGTAACGGGCTCATCAGTGCAATGAACTCTCTGATGCATATTCTAGAGGACCCTGGAAGAGCCACAGAGCTTGAAAGGGAAAAGCAGTGGAGAGAAGGGGACTCAGAGGGGAAACATTCAAAGATAAAGTACCATCTGCTCAAAGGTTCCTCACGTCACTTAGCGCTAAACGCAGCAGGAGTGCATATGATAAAGGGCATGGGAAAGAAACAAGGAAGGGCAACGGGTAAAAAGGAAAAATGAGAGGAGTGAGAGTGTCCTGGGGTAATCATGGAACAGGGCAGGAGCAGGGAAGATTACGGATCCCCATAAGGTGAGTAACACTGAGCTAGAGGATAGAAAAACTCAGGATGAAAAGCAGTGCTAAATACGGCATTTCTGAAGCACAGTAAGGAAGAGGAGGTCAACTGTGGAGACAGCAGGGCCTCTAGGAGATGGAGAGGGGACTTAATTGACAGAAAAGATAGACATTGCTGAAAAATTAAATGGCTTCTTTGCCTCAGCATTCACAAAGGGAGACAGGGACAGATGCCAGGAGCAGACATGCCTTTCCCTGGGGAAGGAGAAGAAATACTGCAGGAAATCAGGATCACGTCAGAACAGGTGATTGAGAAACTGGAACAAACCTCAGCAGCGGAGAAGAAACAAACCACAAGGCAAACAGCAAGGCTGGCTGCACAAACAAAGGTGTGGAACTGAAAGCAGAGGAAGCGATTCCTGCCTCACGCCTGGGCAAACGCTCGGCTAGCACAGGGCACAGCAGCAGCCTGAGTCACCATGGCACTAACCAGGTACACGCAGCTCGGCAGCACATCGAACCAACTGGTCCTGCTAGTGCAGGACTTTATGTCAGCAGCACCACGAGCAGCTTTAAAAGAAAGAAACTGCTCTGTGGAAAGCTTCCTCCCTATTCCAGTGATGAGACTGGGAAAAGAGAGCAAAGGGCTGTGCAGGGCTGGAGAACTGGGGAGCACAGGTCAGGCAGAGAGAAGGGGAAGATAAAGACCTTGCTGAGAAATATACACCTTCGAAACAAAGCAGCCCAGAATATCGGAAGTGAGGACATAAAATTACCAGAGATGCCAACTGCAGTTAAAGAAGGGCCAGACACCTAAGAGATCTGACTGCATGGGATGAGGTACTTGAAGCATCCTAGCAGGAGCAACTCACGGGCTCAGCTTTAAAAGCAACAGCTAAACGAGCACTCTAGCACTTCAAACTCCCACCCTCCCTTCCACGTGCCACGGAAAGGTGTGTGTGTGTGGTGTCTAAAGCGCAGGAAGGGAGAGGCAAGTGTTTTACCAAACCGTGCACTTGGGGAAGGAGGGAAGCAGCAAACAGCACAAAGGGGAAATTCTGCTCTTTCAGTCTGTAAGGTTAGGCTCCTAAAGGGTTATATTTATCCTGGGTTTCTTCTGACACTTGAAACAGTTCAAAGCTATTAATTTTTAAAGCACAGCATCTGTTTAGCTTTTTCATAACAGGAAAGCTTACACACCACACACTTACTTACACGCATACACACGCGCACATTTACATGCATATACTCTAAAGTACATCAACACCCCTCTTAATTTACATGAACGTACCCACAATTTCCATGCACATGAACAGACACACACACACCTGAAACAAGCAAACTCACAGACCATTTGATCACACTGATATGCAAACGCAAACTCCTAGATTGTCCATACAGGCACGTAGATTCATTTTCACAAATACAACCCCATCCCCCTTCTCTTACTCTAATCGGTTCACTTTTTTTTTTTTTTTTTTGCCAGAAAGAACTAGTCTTGATCTGGCAAGAGTTAGAAAGAAAAACCAAGATAAATAAATAATAATAAAAATAATAAATAAAGAAGTCAGCATGCTTAGAGAGTGTTTACAGACTCATTACCCTGTAACGATGATGTGAAAGAAGGAAGAAAAAAACCCACCCCAATTACAAGGGGGGAGGAAACCCACACAGAAATAAATATTTAAGCAAGTGCTGCCAGAAGCACCATCTGCTAAGGCACTAATAATAATAATAATAATTTTTTCTGTGGTCTTTTTTTTTTTTAATTATAAATATAAAGGGGGGGAAAAACAACCCAACCCAAACTAGCTAAGTAAGAGGTTTTGTTTTGTTGTGTGAGAGAATGGATTATCCCTGGGCAGCTTTTGGCAGTGGCTTTGGCAAACTCATTAAGCTAATTATGCAGTACAGACATAGAGTATCATGTCTCTCTCCCCCCACCCCTTGATTTTAAGGCTTTAAACTGTTTTTAAAATTGTGTGTAAATTGAAGGGAAGTGGCTGTGCTGCCAACGGGCGGCTTGCGGAGCTTTTTAAGCAGGATGTGGTGTCCCTTAGCGATCTCACAAGCCTCCCTCAGTTACCTGCCTGACCCAGGGGAAGGGGCTCACAGAGCGCTGTGAAGAGTGGATGTGGGTGAAGTGTTTATACAGTTCTCTGCTTGAGAGGGGAACTAGGGAAAGGGTGGCATCTCCTCTTTCACTGCAACACCTGCAATTCCTGCAGTCTCAGCAATAAAAGGGTGCTGCTCCTTCTGCCCCATGTAAAAATGGGCTTAAACCCCTGCTTTCACTCCTGTCCTCTCTGGGAGGCAGCGAGTTGCCACATGCACCAGAAGCACTGGTGCTTGAGGAGGAGCTGCGGGCAGTGGTGCAACTGTCCTCTCTTCCCATGTGGTCTTCTGCCCCCTTCTACTGCATCAGGGATTTGGGCAAAAAGGAAGGAAGGGAAATCACCTCTCGCTCCACTCTCCAGCCAGGGAGAACACTGTTGCCACCCTTTTCCCCTCCTGATGTGCCCAGATCTTCCCTTGCCCCTTCACTGCCGCTGTCTGCCTCCCCCAAGGAGACTCTCTGTAGACTCAGGCGAGGTGGGAAAGCACAGCAGAACACACTTCTCTCCCCTCTTGTTAGTAAGTGCCCAAGTGCTGGTGGAAACAAGCCCCTCAGTTTTATCTCTGGAGAGAAGTGTTTGCTTGCTTCCCTGACTGGTGTCTTTCTGCATACAATGGGCTTTCGTGGTGAGCTTCCTCACAGTACAGATGGAGGAGTCAACAGGTCAGGGGCAAAGGCTGATGGACCCTTTACACCAGGAGTTATAAAGCAGCCAGGTGTTAAGCAATGATTTTCTCTGTCCCTCTGGCTCTCATGGCATTACTCACTCTGTCTCACCACAACAGCCTTGGGCTCCCTCTCAGCATTGCTCATTCCTGACCTAAGCTCACCCAGAGCTGTGATAAGGTGCCCTAGTCTGCACCTTACTCAGTGAGGGTTTCTTGCATAAATGAGCTGCAAAATATTCTGGGATAAACATCCTACACTGATGCCAAGACCTGCCTAAACTCAAGTCACTTGTGAATTCCTCCAGCCTGGATTCTCAGAGGTGAGGTTTTCTCTGCTTGCCTCCTGCAGGCACCGAACACGATAGGGCGAAAAGGCTGGAGACAGCACAGCAACGACACAGAAAGAACGACAGTCAAGAGACAGCACTCCCATTTAAATCCTGGGCTTCTGCAGTGAAACATTTTTCCACTATTTGTCACAAAGTCTAACAGCTCTGGGGAGCTGAGCATGCTCTTGGCATGCTTGTACACCTCTCACAGCTACTGCTTTCCCAAGCAGGCGAACAGAGCAAGTACAGATGCCAGGGGGAAAGGGAAGTGCCAATGACTGGTTTAAACACTTGATCCAGACAGACAAGACCTCATCTCTCCCACCACCATTCCACCCTCTTCCTTCCAGCCCTCTCCCCAAGAAAGTCAAGAGTTTTGCCTACCTGGCAATATACTTCTGATAAATATTTACGTCTTCGCTGACAGCTGGTTTGTCAGTGGGTAATCCATTCCTAAAGAGAAACACACAGGACAGAGCTGGTTACAGGCAGGAACAGGGCACGGTCTAAACTCCTTTTTCCTCTCACACACCACTGACACATCAGGAGAAAGGGCCAGGGAAGAGACCCATCGGTTTAACCTCCCTCCTCCTTACCCTTCAAATCCCGTACCTTCTCTTCCTAGGGTACTATACAGCCTGCCTACCACCCCTCCTGCATGTTCCCTCTTTGCAGGACTCAGTTCAGTTTGTTGAAGACACCGAGAAGACCAACCATGAAAACCTGTTTCCCCAGAAAAAAAACTAAACACCCACAAACAAACAAGTGACGGCCACATGAAAACAAAGACCTCCCTGAAGCACCTTGCAGCACTGCCCTTACATGCACAGAGGGGCCACCCAGACACGCCTGCCCTAGGCTCAACTGCAGGAAAAGAGTCTCTGCTTCAGCCCCGCTGTGAGCTATTGCATGGTTCCTATGGCCAGCAGGCACAGCATCCTGGCAATATGGCTACAACCCCCTCGATGGGCCCTGAATTGCCTCTTTTTTCACACAGATACCCCAACTCCAACAGATAGATGGGGCAGCAAAGTTATTTATGTATTTTAATCAACTGTCACATAACCCTGGGTTACTTAACATCATTAGGAAGCAGACAAAAGCTACAACCTCTGTGATTCTAGCAAGAGGAAAAAGAGACAACCAGGCCAGGCTCCAGCCCACCTCAGAGACAGTGCCACACCAACACCACCCAGACAGGCTGTACACTGTCTTCCTTCTCAGTTTTGCCCCCACCCAACCTCCACTCCCACTCAGGACAGCTCTGTAGCCTGGTTTAAACAAGGACACTTTCGCACTGAGGTCACTTCAAGTAGGCAGATTAGTTCAGAGCAGGTTAATAGCATTGGATGTCCAAGATTTTAAACCCATGGCAAGGGTATACGTGCACATGTGTGACAGCAATTCCTGCCAGGTTACTTCATCCCAATACGGGCTGTGAACGGAAAGCCAGGTCCCAGTTACCACAGTTAGCACTTACTCCACCAGCACAACTGTTGAGCTGCTTGCTTTTATCATGAAAGCCTGTATCTAGCAAGTAGCCTGAAGGAGAAGGGACCAGAGCCCCTTCTGTACTCCACCGTGTGATCAGGACACCGGGACTGCCAGGATAAAGGCCTGGTCACCTCCATTCCTGCTGCAGCCCCATCATGATCCACAGCTGAGGAAGTCCTGTGGCTTGAGGAGGGATCACCACGGTGCTGCAAACCCACACCAAAGCAGGTGAGAAGAGGCTCATGTCCCCAGGCACAGCTCTGGGATGGCCACGGAACTCCAGGCAGCGGAGTGTCCTACAGCCTCTTCAGGCACAGATCCCCGGCCAAGTCACCCATCACAACAAGGCACCGTGCCTGCAGGGATATTTACAACGCTGTTTTTTAGTAACAGGAGTCCCTGCCTGCCATCTGGAGCACACACAGGGTTCATCCTGAGCAGGGGCCAGATGCAAATTATAATAATTCTCTGCCCTTTCCCATACACCTTAACCATATAGCTCCCAAATCCATCTGCGGGCAGTTGGGAAATGGCTGTTCCACACCGAAGACAGGTATCATTAGCTCTGCCTTAGTGGGGAAACGTGGGAAGTGGGGGATGCAGGCAGGCCTGGGACTGCAAAGAGCATTCGAGTGAGATTCAGCCCAAGGCCTCCTATGTCCACACATTAAACATGAAACAGCCTTCCTCCTCACCAGAGGGCAAAGTAGTAGGGTGTATGTGATGGCATTTGCCACAGAAGTGCAGGCCAGAGGTCCTAGACTTACTACAGATGACCCCACAGGATTCACAGCTCACAACAGCTCCAGGTCCACAGTGAGAAACAGGCAAATCCAAGCCATGAGAAGAAGGCAGAGAAGTCCCTCCCTTCCTCCCTGTCTGCAGCCTCACGTACACACGGAGCTTCTCTACAGGTACCACCTCTGGAAGCCACATTCAAAAGTAATCCAAGGTTTGGCAAGGCCTTCAGATATCTCCAGGCGGTGGCACCACTGCAGAGATTGCCAGCAACGTATGTGATGTGGAGGAGGCTCTTAGTGGTAACTGGGCTAATGAGCTTGCCCAGCCTGAGGGGTAACTGAATCACCTCTGTCTGTGTAAGGAACAAGCAAACTGAGAAGGCACAGGCCTGGCCCCACCGAAGTATGTCTATGCCTAACTCCTATGAAAACTGAAGGGAATTAGGCACCAAAATGTCTTCTGCATCCCAGGACAAACAAAAAGCCCCATTTTGCTAACAGTAAAGCCAGCAGCGATTTGCTGTTAAGTTAAATGGAAGCAAGACTCAGGTTGTCCTCCAGACACAGCTGGATGCCTGGGGAACCAGAAGGAGGAGACAGTAAAGTAGTTACAACCTTGACCTCAGAGTGCTGGCAGCACCATGTCTCCTAATCTTTCACTTTAACACACAAACCCAGGAGCTATGGGTTCTAGATTCATGGCTGTGACTGCTGATGGCAGGCCACATCCTTAGTGCAAATAAGACAAATAGAGCCATAAGGTGCAACAAAAGAGCAGACACTCCAACAGAGAGCAAAAAACCACCACACAAACAGCGCAGCATTTTATCATCACACAAACTGGAATTTCCCACCAATCCACACCCAGCCTTTAGGGATGATCCCCCACTAACAGAAGATAAGTGGGAGGACACTTACTTTACTGTAGAGACTGTTCCAGTTGTGATGGAGTCTGTCTTGGAGAAAGTTGATTTCAGGTACTCAGGAGTGTTGAATGGCAATGAGACGGACTGCTCTGGCCCAGCCACAGGAGTGCTGCTGGGGGTACTGGTGAGGGGAGCAGGGGCCAGGCTGGGTGTTGGAGCTTTTACTGGAGTGAGCTTCTGAATGTTCCTCACATCATACTTGGAAGGCCGGCCTACCTTGCCTGTCTTGAAGGCGATGGCTCCTCCCATATCTGGGCTTCCTTCTCCAGGCTTGAAAAGATGCAAGTACTTGACGTTTTCTAGGTCATACTTGGAGGCCTTCTTGTAAGTGTTGCCATTTTGTGGCCTTATGCTTTCACCAGTCTTCAGCTTCTGAATGAAGAAGTCATATTTGGAGGCCCGTGACATCAAGCCCTGCATCTGGGAACTGCTGGGAGAGGGCAGCGGCAGGATGGTGGCTTTGGTCTCCGTCAGCATGGAGGCATCTGGACCTGGCACCCGAATGGGCTGTGCCAGCACTGAGGAAGCTTCTTTGCCCAGCTTGGAGCCCAGCTCCTCAGACTTGGCCAAGTGCATGGGCCAAGAGAGCTGCTCTCCAGCTTTCAGTTTGCGAATGTACTCCTCATACTTGGAGAAGCGGGCTCGTTTGCTCATGGCATCCTCGCCATGGAGAGAGGCAGCAGTTGCGGAGGCCTCTGAGGTAGCAGCGTTCAGCTTGTCAAAGCTGATCTTGCGGGCCAGCTCATCCCGCATGTTCTGGTCATCATAGCCGAACATGCCCAGGAACTCATTCATGGTGGTGGCGGCATAATCTCGCAGCGACGAAGCTTCCCCTACAGAGAACCAAAGTGAGAGAGTCATGCCAGGCGCTGATTTTTCTTCTCCTCCCATACCAGCACTAGTAGTGGGGAGGGGGGAGTAAGGGGAGAAGGGGAACATGATCTACTGACGTTTGGCTCACTTGTTAGGTTTTACGACTCTTAAATTAATTTGTTTTAAAAAAAAAGTAATTAATACTGGGGTAAAATAAAAAGAGTTCATCAATGCCAGGAAAATCAATTTCCTAAATGTTCTAGCCGATGGCTTTTCAGTACATTAAACAAAGTTTCATAAATGTCTCTGCACTCTTGCCTTGGCCTAATATGAAGAAAAAGTAATTTTACTGGAAGTGAGACCAATGCCAATATGCTGAGGACTGTACAGCTCTGTCCTTGCGTATGTTTGTATATGAAGGAGGTGCACAGAGGATAGACAGCTGTGTGTCTGAGTGTGTAAAGGGGATAGAAACATGAGATACGCTATGTGTGTTGGTGAACAGCAGGGCTGTGAGCAGGCAGGACAGCACGGTGTGAAATGGGAAAGGGAGACGGCAAGACAACGCATGGGTGGAGCAGGAGGAGGGCAGAACGGAAAAGTACAGAGTAGAGAAGGAAAGAGGGAGAGGTGGAGGTGAATTAAAGTGGGGGAAGAGGGACAAAGGCTATACGCATGAGAAGCTGGGCAATGAGGAGTGGGAGGGGAAGGAGTGGAGAAGAGAAGGCAAGACAAAGACAGGATAGTTCCCCATAGCTGTTGCAGTCCTTCCCTCCCCTGTCTGTTTTTGTAAGAGTTCTTTTCACCCAACTTACTCCCTACTTTCTCAATCCCAATGACTGGTAAGAAACACTCCATCAGGATTTGGAGTGAGGACAGAAAGAGCTGTTGTCCTGATGCGGGCTCCAGAGAGGGGAAGAAAGCCTGTTCTCTGGAGCGTGGGCTGGGGAAGGGGCAAGAAGGGCTTCATCTACCCGAGCGTGATCACAGGGAGGAAGAATGAGCAAAAGCTGTCCTTCCTGGGTCTCTCCCTCCCTTCCTCCCTCCCCTGCTCCCTCCAGCAGTTTCACAGGCCACCAGGAGGGGAAGAACACATATCTGGAGGTCACCCAATATCAGTGTAAAGGAGGAAATAAAGATTGCTCTGTCGTGCCAGCTTGGATTCATTTAGGCTTCAGTCTGACACAGCGCTCCTCCTCCTCTCCCTCTTGCTTTCTCCTGCAGCGTAAAGATTTACTGTATGCAGGAGTCCTTCAAACCTCCCTCGTCATCTTTTCCAATCACTCACTCTAGCTCTCACGGGTAAACACACTCATCCACAGGGAGCCAGCACAGGCAGGTACACTGGCAGCAGAAAGGAGGTTCTGGTCCAGCTCAGAGCAAACCAACACTGTCTTGAAACACAGTGGAAAAGGAAGGCAGCAAGACATAGCAACAGAATAGGTCAACAGATCCAAAGGATGAAAATGGACCCCTAGGATCTGGGGGATCTGACAGCCAGACACACAGGCACACACATACACAAGAGCATTTCCACGCACACAAGATTCAGTCAATGAGCAAAGTCACAGCTCAACAGCCATCAGCTTCCAGAGGTCAGTTTCCACAGGACTATACAGAGGAACAGATCGCCTGCAATGGGCACTAAAATATGCAAGACCACGAGGGTCGTATTCCTATTTCAATATTGCCTGGGATGGCTGTGTTCATGCAGCAGAAATGCTGCTGCACTAGTTGTCTGTGTACGTGCTGTATGAGAAAGACAATGCAAAGAACATGCCTGAAGCCTGCAAGCAGAACAAAGACACATCTGCTAAGTGCTGGGATCTGGTTTAGCCCAAAATGACTTTCCAGTTCTGAGCACTCAGGTCCAGCATCCTATCCTGCATGGGATTTTGGGATGCCTGACTCCAGAACAAGCACCCTGTGAGTTACAGAGTGGGTGGCAATGCCTCTGCAGTGTCTGGCTCAGGCCACAACTTTTTGTCCTCGCACAACCTCCTGGGTCAGTACTAATCTTAAAGGATGTTAAAAGCAGAATCACATCCCACAGTGTCCAATAACAGGATTTTCTGGAAGCAAACCACAAGGAAAGGCTGTATTACTCCACCCTCTGAGGTGGGATCATTTAATTTCTACTTCGCCTCTCTTGTCGCTCCTCCAGCACCCTACCAAAGCCATCAACTTTATCTTCCATACACAGACATATTCAATAATTTCATCTTGCTGTAAAGCAGTTCTCCTTTTTACCTTTTTCTCTCCTCTCCACCTCCACTTCAGTGTAACCTGACGACCCAACAGAAGTGATTAAACCCATGAAATCCCTATTGGGTCTAACACTTCCCTCTTTCTGTTAAATCTGCTTTCCCTGTTCTGCTTTTCCTCTTTTTAGACCTGTAAAACAATCCCCTAGCCTCCTTCACAATGCCCTGACTTCCAAGCACTGCACAGAAAAACTCTAGCCAGCCTGTGCCAAACTGCAAGGGGAGAAGGAATACCACAGAGAGGATCTGATAGGAAATTAAACTATTAAGTGTGATTTTTTTACTAGCTTTAACAGCTGTCCTGAAAGCCAGCCAACCCCTTCCCTTCTTTTATCCTAATCTGCAGCACATGAAAAAAGAGGGGAGACCGCCTCTTTCAATCCCACATCTCAAATCAGTTTTACAAATCCCAGCTTGGTTCAGGGGCCACAGACACTACAAATCCAGAGGGGAGATTCATGGAAACCTAGTATCTTCTTTTAACACTGGAGAAAATGAAATGTTGTAGGAGATCAGCTCCTTTTTAAAACTTCACGTGGTCTTGGAAAGCATCTTTGGTACCCATGTGGCTAGACCTCAATTTGTGCAAACAATTAGATACAAAACACAAGACCATAACAAAGGGGGAGCTTTCAGACTTTTTTTTGAGCTTTGCAAAGTCTGAGCCTGAGTTCAGATTTCACTACTCTGGATTTAATCCCTTCATGCCCCCAAACACCTTGCATTCTGCTTTTCCTTTGCTCAAATTTGGTTCCAGATGATCGCAATACCCTCTGTCTCTGATCAACAGCTTCACCGGTGCTGCTCAGTCTTTCCTCATCCACACTGGAGATGAAACCCTGGCCAGTTCCAGCTCACTGCCCCACAAGTGCACCTTCACCCATCCCAGCATGAGCCCACCTACACATCCCCTAAAGCCAATACAGCCCTCACTTCCTTGCACAGGCACCTAACCAGAAGGCTGGAGGCTCTGCAAGTGGAGGCACCTTACAGAAGGGAGCTGTCTTACCACAAAGATGGTATGAGACCTGGCCAACTCATTTCACATACACTTTCAAACAACAGTGAAGAGGTGATCATTGTTACCTAATTGACAGGAAACCCTCCCCATACCCACACCAGACTAAAGGGAAGCAGGACAGCGGTTGGGAAACAAATCTGTCTGAGAAGTGCACAGCCCTGGAAGCCACAGGAAGCGTTGTCCCCGGGTCTTCCTCCCCCTCCCCTGCGCCGCATTTTTCTCTCCTTTTCTATGTGATAATAAAAGGGCTCCCTCTCCCCTTGCCGCTGCTCTCCATTTGTGGGCATTGCCAAAGAGCAGAGATCTGTGTGTCTCAGAGCAGCTATCGTATCACAAAGGATCCGAAGCTAGCAAAAAAGGGGCTAAAAATAGCCTGCAGCAGCACACTATATATGGAAGGAAAAGCAAAACAGCCCAAACGGAGTGCAAGGTCTGGGTACTGGGGGATGGGACATCCCAGCCAGGGCTCTGTCCTTTATGCTGCTTGGAAGGCAAAACATGTAGACTTGGGGGCTACAGGATAATGAGGAAGAAACTGGCACTCATCGTGCGTGTTCTCCCAAGTGGTGTCTCCCCAGGAAATTATGAAGAGAAAACCCTCACTGTTGAAAACAAGGCCAGTATTCCCTTTCTGAGAGACTTAGCCAACAGGCTAAGAAAAGAAAGGAGAATTTGGAAACTTGTACAGGGGAAAGCTCCTGGCGACTACTTTAGGCCACTATGTAAGTAACAGGCAAAGAACACGGGACTGTATAGGAAAATCTCCCTGGGTATGTGTGCGTCAGTGAGAGACTGTGGAAAGGGATCGCTGTCAGAGACGGTACTGGGAAATCTAAATGCTATATATAAATGCGTGTAGAGAAGTATGGGTCAGTCAGCGTGCAGGAGAGGGTGCGTGAATGAATGAAGACATATCTGCATGTCCAGATCAGCTTCTGCACCCACCTCCTGACAGACACCAGCTTTGCGACTCCTGAACATGTTTCACAGAGAGGGAGGCACATAAGGCAAGACTGAGCACGAGCTCGTTAGTCCCTTGTTGCCAAGGTTTGGCTCAGAAAAAGAAACAGGGATGCCACACACGCATGTTCTCCACCTTGTTTCAAAGCATGAGGATTGAACAGCATGGACCAAGTCTCTGCAAACTCCCGCCTAATGCACAAGCCTCACTGACCCTGGCAGGAGACAAAGGTGGCAGGGATTTGGCATCAGACTACCAGAGGTGCCAGTGGAGGACACAAGCAGTAGCTGAAGTCCCACAAAGCAGGCTGTGTGTGTACATACCAGGACTCCACTTTCCCCACTTATCAAGAAAGCCCAGCAACATGTAGGATGTGTTTTTGTGTGTGGCTCCTGCTTTTTACCCAAGTTTCCACCTGATGAAAGAAGTATGGGCTCAACTTCAGATGCTGCTGAGCACTGCCAGCTCTGTATCCTCTATGTCCTCAGAGGGAGCAATGGGCACTCAGAACCTTCAAAACCACATTCTAGCAAAGACTTCCCCAAAGCTACATTGACCGGGAGGGCAGAGCTGTACTCCTCTCTGATCTGAGTACCTGCCAACTCACAGGAAAAAAAAAGACTCATTTTTGGTATAGGCAGCTCCAGATCTCACAGGAATAAAATAAACTGGCACCCAGTAACGGCAGGTCTGAGAGGACTTGGTGATGAACAGCTAAAATTGATTTTCTGGAACACACAGAGAAAAAGACTGAACAGAAAAAACAACTTTGTCCTTTCCAAAGGAAGGGATGTTTCAGTCTGTGCTTTCCAGGGAAACATTGTGAACCAACCACATTTACAACAGGGTTCTTGAAACGGATGTTCAAGACCTGGCAGCACTTCTGTTTGCAAGTCAAATCCCGTGTGGCTGTGTATGTAAACTGGACCCCACATGTGCCACTACCTGCCTTAAACATAAATGAGTCTTCAGCCCCCCACGAATGCTCACACATTTTTGCATAATCCTTTGACAATACACCCCTACAAAGGCATTTTACCGAGAACTCCTACCCCAGTGAGAAACCTCAATTCCTCTTCATTCTCCCCAGTTTATTTTTTTACACTTAGGTTCCCCTCCTTTTAGTTTTTGTAGCAAAAAAAAGCTGCAAACAGGGGGGAATTAAAACAAACTAAAAACAGAGTCCAGGCACAATCACCTTGTGCCTGGGAACGACAAGGGCTTTCCTATCAAAGGAAACTGAAGGTCACACTTTTCCTCATTGATCTTGCAATGTTTGTTAATTACTCTGTCACTGATGTGGCGAAGGATAATTAAACAGCTCTGTTTATATCTTATATGCATAATTATGTGCGCTGCCACTGAACTCGTGAAGACTAGAGAATGTGCCTCTCCAGAAGGGGAACGGACAGACGGAGATGAGTTTCGGCTGCATTATTAACAGGAGGAGGAAAACATGCACGCACACAAAAGGAGGAAAGTTTGATGGATTCACAAAGTGCTGAGATCAGAGGAGGGGTGCGTGCAGGTGGAGCAGATTAGGGGGAGATCTTTCAATTACAGATCCAATCCAGCTGAGTGACAAATCGGGGGAGGGAGCTGCTCTGCCCTAATGGAGAGAATTCAATTTACCCTAAGCTTTTACCATGGCTTAACACTCATACAGCCCCAAAAATCAATCTGGGGGGAACTCGGGTATCAGAAAATAAGAAAGAAATTCAGCAGAGGCTTTCCCCAACACCTCTTGCTGAATTCAGCTTTCCAATGAACCACAAAAATAAGGTAGAATCTATTTGAAAATAAGAAACATCACACACAGCCTGGGGGGGCTCACACCTCACAACTGCCCACCAGCCACACCCCAGGGTGACACGGTGACAGACACCCAGGCTGGGAACCAGCAGCCTGAACCAGTTGGGCCCGGACCCAGGCCCCTCAGCCGCCCCGGGAGGGACGAGACCCCCCAGCCCTCTAGCCGGGACCCCCCAGCCCGAGGAGGGAACACACAGCAGCAAAACGGGAACACAGTGCGTTACATGGGAGACAGCCCTGTCAGGGGCTCTGTTTGCACCCCCAGAAGGGGACACCTGTCCTGACAGGCCGCCCGGGGACACGGGACAGGGCCAGGCGGGGCCCGGAGGGCAGCTCGCCCCACACTCGCCACAGTGCCGGGCCCCAGGACAGAGGCCGGGGCTTGGCAAGGTCCCGCCGGGACGTGCAGCCACCGCGACCCGGCCTCCCCCCGCCCGTTCCCGGGGCCACCCCCGCCTACCTCCCTCCGCGCCGCCCGCTCCTTCCAGAACCTTCGCCCCGGCGGCCCTGGGGCAGGGCGGG